>CM070013.1:49696994-49890336 GCA_036247105.1 Cirrhinus mrigala
CTTTTTCATTGTACTTATATGCTGTACCATGAAGTTTACAAATTTAAAAAAAAAATTGGTTGCTAAGAAGTGATGAGATAAATTCATCTAATTACTGTACCAGTTGCTTTAAGTGTAAAATCATGTTCTTGCAAACTATTCTAACTCAAACGTTCAGGGGAAATTTTTAAAGGGTTAATCCACCCCACAATAATAATACTTAAAAAAAAAAAAAAAAATGATTTACTTACCCTTGTTGTTTTGGAGCCAAACTGAAAGGACTGTATTAGGTAAGGTGTGAGATCTAGCTTTCCTCAAGGGGTGTCAGTCAAAACACAGGGTCTGATCAGCTTCATCCAAAAGGTTTAATTTCTCTTAACATGAGAGTGATTTGCAACCAAGGTGCACACAACACAGCTGCACACGGGCATTGTAGGTGATCAAATAGGTATTTGTTTGAGTGTGTGGGTGTGGTCTACAATAAAGAAAGAATAAGAGATCAATTAAATTACACGTTTCTAAAATATTATTCCAAAACATCCAAATGAAATGCTTAATTCTCTTATTGAACACTCAGGTTAGATAGTATCACAGAACCGAGTTACAACAATGAAACTTATAGCAATACCACCACCTAGTGGTTAGAAATGGCAACATTCCCACTTGAAACCGCTTATGAGGCAATTTACATAATCTGGACGTAAGCATGAATATCGTGTACATAAGCTTCAAATTAACAGCGATTCAGTTACTAACATGGCAATAACATACAGCACGGGACCTGCCCAGGTCCCGTGCACCCTGGACGCGATCTTCCCAGATGTCCTTAACTCCGGCGCCGGGACACCACGGACCCTGGGTGCAGCAGCAGCGGAAGACGCGAGCCAGGCCCCGGCCGAGGACCTCGCCCCCTCCGCCGCCTCCGGTCTTCGAGATCTCCACCCGGAACCGCTTCGCTCCCCTCCGCGAGACGGAACGCGACGCTGTGATCGTCGGAGACTCCATTGTCCGGTACGTACGTGCTACTTTAGCTAAAGGTAAAGTCCACACCCACTGTTTTCCTGGTGCTCGCGTTCTCGATGTTTCTGCGCAGATACCCGCGATCCTGAAGGACGGCGAGAGCGTCGGCGCGATCGTCCTGCACGCGGGGGTGAACGACACCAGGCTGCGGCAGACGGAGGTTCTGAAGAGGGACTTCAGCAGCCTGATCGAGACGGTTCGCAGCACGTCGCCCGCGACGAGGATCATCGTGTCAGGACCACTTCCCACGTATCGACGTGGGCACGAAAGGTTCAGTAGACTTCTTGCTCTAAATGAATGGTTATTGACATGGTGTAAAGAACAGAAACTGCTCTTTGTTAATAATTGGAATCTTTTCTGGGAGCGTCCTAGGCTTTTCCGTGCTGATGGCCTGCACCCCAGCAGAGTCGGAGCGGAGCTGCTGTCGGACAACATCTCCAGGACGCTACGCTCCATTTGACTAGTGAGTACATTCTTATATGATTGCTACGATGGCTTTTGTTCTGAACGCTTAAATGATAGTAGTTGCACTGTCCAATCTATAAAGACTGTGTCTGTTCCTCGAATAGTGAGGTCAAAACGTAAATTTAATGTAGGATCTAGAAAAAATCTGATCGTAATTAAACCAGAAAAAAGCAAAATACACGAACAGAAACCATTTTTAAAGCTTGGGCTCCTAAACATTAGATCACTTGCACCCAAAGCAGTTATTGTGAATGAAATGATCACAGATAATAGTTTTGATGTACTCTGCTTAACTGAAACCTGGCTAAAACCTAATGATTATATTAGTCTAAATGAGTCTACTCCACCAAACTACTACTATAAGCATGAGCCCCGTCAGAGTGGTCGTGGTGGTGGTGTTGCAACAATATATAGTGATATTTTCAATGTTACTCAGAAAACAGGATACAGGTTTAATTCATTTGAAATACTTTTGCTTAATGTTTCTCTGCCAGATATGCAAAAGAAATCTCTCCTATCTCTTGTTTTAGCTACTGTGTATAGACCGCCAGGGCCATATACAGATTTCCTAAAAGAATTTGCAGAATTCCTTTCGGAACTATTGGTTAATTTTGATAAAGTGCTAATTGTCGGAGATTTTAACATTCACGTTGATAATACAAATGATGCGTTAGGACTTGCGTTTACTGACCTAATAAACTCTTTTGGAGTTAAGCAAAATGTCACTGGGCCCACTCATCGTTTTAATCATACGCTAGATTTAATTATATCGCATGGAATTGATCTTACTGATATAGATATCGTACCTCAAAGTGATGATGTTTCTGACCATTTCCTTGTATCGTGCATGCTGCGTATCACTGATATTAACTGTAGGGCTCCGCGTTATCGTCTTGGCAGAACTATTGTTCCAGCCACCAAAGATAGATTCACAAATAACCTGCCTGATTTATCTCAACTGCTCTGTGTACCCCTTAATACACAGGATCTAGACAAAATGACTAGCAATATGGGCACCATCTTCTCCGATACGTTAGAAGCTGTTGCCCCCATCAAATTGAAAAAAGTTAGAGAAAAACGTATTGCACCATGGTACAATAGTAATAACCAATCCCTCAAAAAAGAAACTCGCAATCTTGAGCGCAAATGGAGAAAAACTAACTTGGAAGTTTTTAGAATTGCATGGAAAAACTGTATGTCCAGATACAGACAGGCTTTAAAAGCTGCTAGGGCTGAGCATTTCCGCGAACTCATAGAAAATAACCAAAACAATCCAAGGTTTTTATTTAGCACAGTGGCTAGATTAACAAATAACCAGACACCACCTGAGCTAAATATTCCTTTACAGTTTAATAGCAATGACTTTATGAATTTCTTCACTGATAAAATAGATAACATCAGAAATACAATAGCCAATGTAGATTATACTGCATCTAATATGTCAACTTCTTTCGTCGCACCCAAAGAAAAACTGCAGTACTTTACCGCTATAGGACAGGAAGAGTTAAATAAACTCATCACTGTGTCTAAACCAACAACATGCCTATTAGATCCCGTACCCACTAAATTACTAAAAGAATTGTTACCTGTGGCAGAAGAACCGCTTCTCAATATTATCAACTCATCGTTATCTTTAGGTCACGTCCCTAAACCATTCAAGCTGGCGGTTATTAAGCCTCTTATTAAGAAACCACAGCTAGACCCTAGTGAACTGGCAAATTATAGACCCATTTCTAATCTTCCATTTATGTCTAAAATTTTAGAGAAAGTTATATGTGCTCAACTGTGCTCATTCTTGCAAAAAAATGATATCTATGAAGAATTTCAGTCAGGTTTCAGGCCCCATCACAGCACAGAAACTGCACTTGTTAAAATCACTAATGACTTGCTTCTTGCGTCAGACCAAGGCTGCATCTCACTGCTAGTTTTACTTGATCTTAGTGCTGCGTTTGACACTATAGATCATGACATACTAATAGATCGACTACAAAATTATGCAGGTATCCAAGGGCAGGCTTTAAAATGGTTTAGATCCTACCTGTCTGATCGCTACCACTTTGTTTATTTAAATGGGGAGTCATCTCAGTTATCACCAGTGAAGTATGGAGTGCCACAAGGATCTGTTCTAGGTCCTCTACTATTTTCAATATACATGCTGCCCCTTGGTAATATTATTAGAAAACACGGGATTAATTTCCATTGTTATGCTGATGATACTCAACTATATATCTCAACAAGACCAGATAAAACTTCTGAACTATCAAAGTTAACAGAGTGCGTTAAAAATGTAAAAGATTGGATGACCAACAATTTTCTGCTATTAAATTCAGATAAGACAGAGATATTACTTATTGGACCTAAAAACAATACACAGAATCTTTTGACTTACAATTTACAACTAGACGGATGTACTGTTACTTCCACTACAGTCAAAAGCCTGGGTGTTATATTAGACAGCAACTTGTCTTTTGAAAATCATATTTCTCATGTTACAAAAACAGCATTCTTCCATCTTAGAAACATTGCCAAGCTGCGAAACATGTTACCTGTTTCTGATGCAGAAAAGCTAGTTCACGCATTCATGACCTCTAGACTGGACTATTGTAATGCACTATTAGGTGGTTGTCCTGCATCTTCAATAAACAAGCTACAGATAGTCCAAAATGCAGCTGCTAGAGTCCTTACCAGGTCAAGAAAATATGATCATATTACCCCAATTTTAAAGTCTCTGCACTGGCTGCCTATTAGATTCCGCATCAGCTACAAAATAGCACTTCTTACCTATAAGGCACTTAACGGTTTAGCTCCTGCGTACCTAACTAGTCTTCTACCACGCTACAATCCATCACGCTCCCTAAGG
The DNA here is from genome assembly GCA_036247105.1 of Cirrhinus mrigala. NCBI lineage: Eukaryota > Metazoa > Chordata > Actinopteri > Cypriniformes > Cyprinidae > Cirrhinus > Cirrhinus mrigala. Next base: position 49,701,319 of record CM070013.1, read on the forward strand.
TCACAAAACTCTAGACTGTTGGTAGTACCTAGGATAGCAAAGTCCACTAAAGGAGGTAGAGCTTTTTCACATTTGGCACCCAAACTCTGGAACAGCCTTCCTGATAACGTTCGGGGTTCAGACACACTCTCTCGGTTTAAATCTAGATTAAAGACACATCTTTTTAGCCAAGCATTCAAATAATGCATCTCATAAACTTTTTCTGCAGCTATATCTGATCAAATGTTCATTTTAATCTTTTAGCTCTGGTTTAACAAACCTTCCTTTTCTTAGTTTGAACAGCAGCTACGCTAATTATGTTCCTATTTGTTCTCTGTTTTTGCCATGGGATTGACATCCCATGGTAACTAGGAATTCACAAGCTCCAGTGTGGATCCAGAACACTTAAGAAGAGATGATGCCAACCCCACAGAGGACTTCAGATGATGCCAACCCTGAAAACATACAGCACTACCGAATTCTGCTACTAATTTATAGTGTTCTTTGTCTGTTTGATTACGTCATTAATTGATCTTTACCACACATCTCTACCATATGTACATCAAGCTACTACTACATATATTGTAAAAATGTCAATTTGGTGTAAAGCTGCTTTGCAACGATATGTATCGTGAAAAGCGCTATACAAATAAATTTGAATTGAATTGAATTGAATTGAATCTTCAGGAAGCTGTGGGTCATCCCAATTTCTGTTCTTTGCCCAGAGCTGCTGAACAATCACTTTTGCACGAGTGGTAAAGGGAAGAATGACACCAAGGGGATCATACTGACTTGCTAACACACGATATATGTTCCGCATCGTCAGAGCTTCATAATCAACAGGTCGGTGCTTGAATCCTAGGTTGTCTGACTCACATTGCCAGCTCAGTCCCAAGGTTGATTCACGTGGATCCATTTTATCATGTGAAAGCCACAGTTCTAACTTTGAGGATCTGGCTTCTGGTGGCAGGTGACTGACAACCTCTTGCACGTTGCTGGCCCATTGCCGGATGTCAAATCCTCCAGTAGCTAGCAGCTTACGAAGTTTGTCCAGTAGCTGTCGTGCCTCTTGAGCAGATGGTAAGCTCTGGAGACAGTTATCGACATAAAAGCATCTCTCCACAGAATGTCTCACATCTTCATCCGGTGTGCTGTGTGATGAGACGTGTCTCTGAAGGGCGAAGGATGCACAGCATGGACTGCACGTGGTGCCGAACGGCAGTACTCGCCATTCATAGACATCAGGTGGTTCGTCTCGTCTCATGCCACGCCAGAGAAAGCGCAAGAGGGGCCTGTCCTCGGGTAACAACAGGACCTGGTGAAACATCCCACGGATGTCACCGCTGATGGCCACGCTATGTTCTCTAAAGCGAAGTAAGACACCCAGGAGAGAGGGGCTCAAAGTTGGACCAGGCAAAAGGGAATCATTCAAGTTCAAGCCTTTATATTGGAAGGAGCAGTTAAACACAACACGGTCTTTTCCATTATGGCTGACCAAATGGTGCGGGATGTACCAAGACTCCCCTGTTACGGTACCTCCATCTGTAGAGAGTTTAGAAGCTGCACCATTCAGTTCCAACTTCTCTATCTCGGTGTTGTATACGGCTGCTTTCTCTGGAGTTTGAGCCAGGCGTCGCTCCATATTCCTGAGGCTTGGCATCACTGCCTCCTTCGGAGCACTGAAAAAGGGGGAATCTTTTCTGCGCAGCAAGGGTGTCGCATAGCGTACTATTCCCTTTACCTCCACCAGAGTCGTCCTGGTCTCTAGAAGGTTAATGGCTTGCTGATCCTCCCTGGATCTTGTGACCTGCTTCTCACATCGAAAAGGTAGAACATCAAGCTGCCATAACTTTTCAACATCTCGTTTGAGTTCCAGCGCTGCAGGGGTAAGAGACAAGAAAAGGCACTGTTGTGGCTGCAACTGAGTCTCCAAGAGCCTGACCGGTCCTTGCAGGGTCCATCCAAGCTTTGTCTTGATGGCGGCTGGACCACCGGGTGGGCCAAGACGGACAGGTTCTATTGGCGTTATCAGGTGTGTGTTATCAGCCCCAATGAGCAGCAGAGGACATACCCTTTCAAAGGCCTGCAGGGGTAGATCTTTCAGGTGCGGGTATTTCTTGAGGATGCTCAAGGGGTACGAGTGGTTGGCCAAACCAAGGCGTTTGGCGGTGAATGCTGCACCGATCTTAAACATCTTCTTTGGCTGATCCGCTGGAGATATGTGAAAGGAAACCGATGCACCACTGACAGTCTGCACCTCTTGGCGAATTGTCCGCAAAGCTATACTTTCAGCTTGGCCTTGTATTCCGAGCTCCTGGGCGGCATCAGGGAGAAGTATAGTCCGCTCAGACCCGTCATCCATAACAGCATAGGTGTTGAGTGTCTTACCTCCGTATCGTAGCAAGACTCTGATGACTTTGAGGAGAACACGTCTGCATTCAGTGGGTCTATCCAAGTATAGAGTCTCTGCGGTTGAGCTGACAAGGCAGGAGTCTTCTTTGGAACTCCTTGTGTTGACCTCATGCAAGATTTGCAAATGCTTACCCCGGCAGATACTGCAAGGCTTCTTAAGTGTGCACTGAGCTGCCTGGTGTGTCCGCCCACACCGCCAACAACGATGATTAGTTCTGATCCAGTCTATCATTTGTTGCTTACTGAAGGATTTAAAGGTGGCACACTGACTGAGAAAATGGTCCTCTTTATCGCAGTATGGGCAAAAGGCTTTAGGTGGAACTTTGGTCTCCACTCTAGTTAACTTGGCTTGAGAGGGTTCAGCAGGTGCCTTTACAACAGTGTCGTCAGCTCCATGAAGGATAGTGGCTGAACGGGCAGCAGGGTTTGTTTCTCGTCTGCGCTCTGATTTCTGCTCCAATCTCTGGCCTTTGTAATTGACCTGTGCTTCACTGCTCTGGCACCAGGCCTCATACTGCAACCACTCTGAGAATTCACGAAGGTTGTACACTGACCCAGGACGGTGGTACATCTGTCTTCGGAATCCTGATCTCATGTCAACAGGTAACTTACTCAGTAGTCTCTCTACATGTGACCCGCATTGAAGCTCAGCTTCACCTTTATCTCCAAGAGTCTCTAACATACCAACAAGAGCCCTTATATGCAAAGCAAACTTGTCAAATGCCTCTGTGTCTCCCCGCCTGATGTCTGGGGAATCCATCACTTTGGCAATCTTCTTTAGTGCCAACTTGTGTGGCTGACCGAACCTCTCATTCAAGGCAGCCATGGTATCTGAGTAAGGGGATGATGAATTGAGGTATGAGTCTGCCACCAGGCGAGCTTCCTCTAGTTTCAGATGATCCAACAGGATCTGGTATCTGAACAGTTCTGTAGCATCTGGTGGTAAAAGGTTCTCAAGGGCTATCTTCAACCTTGTAAACTGACTGGGGTCTTTGGTGCTAAAGTCTGGTATGGTTGGCATCGGACCACGGTATGTTGTTTCTTGTACTGCAGGATTCGCATTCGAGGAATAAGGAGCTCTATGAGCCGGCTTTGGCCCAATGGACTGCCTGGACTGAAAACGCACCCGTTCAGGATGTGTAAAAGTCTCTCTAGGATGCTCATGCAACGTTCTCGAATACTGACGAGAGACAGGAGTATCTGGGAGGTGACCAGCTAGTGGCTGAGCTCTTCTCTGATAAGGAGTGGAACTGGTTTCCTCAGGATCTCGCAAAGGATAGGGACTTCGGTTAGTCCACTCACCCCACTGGGCTGGATTCGTCTGTGGCCTAATAGGTGTGGCAGCCAGAATCTGATCTTTCATTAATTGGAGTTCACCCATCATCTTTCCTAAAATATCTAGCATGTTAGAGTCACTTTGAGGATCTACAGTACTTTTCTCTACTGGATTGGGCAAATCCTGATAGACAGTCCCCTGATTCAAACCGAGTGAGGAGCCTCTAGTCGTAATCAGAAGGGGTTGGGGTGTTGAGCAGGCTGTCTGTTGTCGCTGACCATAGGTGAGCTGGAGCATTGACGGAGACGACGTAGACCCCTGATGGTAGGATGCAGTTTCATGATGCATGGGTGGCCTATACTGTGCAGTGTAAGATGTCTGTGATAAAGGAGTAGGCTGCTGTACTTCCCATGGCCGGTGATAGGGGGAAGGCTCAGGATGGTGAATAGGCTGCACTGCGGCATAACTGGGACAAGGTGGCTGCAGTTGAGGGTCCTCCACATTCTGAAAGGCATGTTCCTTCTCATTGGCAATAGGCCATTCATCCAAAATGTCCCATGGGCCCTGGCTTATAGGACTCGATACTCTTGAAGGCGGCGAAGGGATGTTCTCTGCAGCATCTCCGAACCCTTGTGTAAGCTGTGTTGTGTGAGGGAATACTGGCTGACTGACTTGTCTTTGACGTACAGTCGTGAGGTCAAAGTCTTTAAGGTATGCAGGAGGATGGACGTGACGTTTGGGTCTTACAACAGGTGCAGACGCTTCTTCTGGTTGCATGTTGCTACTGATCAATTCTTTGTCCATGAGGAATGCCAGATCCGGCTCGAAGGACCATTGTTTTGGAGCCAAACTGAAAGGACTGTATTAGGTAAGGTGTGAGATCTAGCTTTCCTCAAGGGGTGTCAGTCAAAACACAGGGTCTGATCAGCTTCATCCAGAAGGTTTAATTTCTCTTAACATGAGAGTGATTTGCAACCAAGGTGCACACAACACAGCTGCACACGGGCATTGTAGGTGATCAAATAGGTATTTGTTTGAGTGTGTGGGTGTGGTCTACAATAAAGAAAGAATAAGAGATCAATTAAATTACACGTTTCTAAAATATTATTCCAAAACATCCAAATGAAATGCTTAATTCTCTTATTGAACACTCAGGTTAGATAGTATCACAGAACCGAGTTACAACAATGAAACTTATAGCAATACCACCACCTAGTGGTTAGAAATGGCAACATTCCCACTTGAAACCGCTTATGAGGCAATTTACATAATCTGGACGTAAGCATGAATATCGTGTACATAAGCTTCAAATTAACAGCGATTCAGTTACTAACATGGCAATAACATACAGAAGAATAAGAATCTGACATTTGTTTACGTTAAGTGTGTTATTATTCGTCAGAACTCGATTCATAATCATGACGGCAAGGCATATCCAAACTTGCTTGACAGTGCTCGATGCGCGATTAACAATGATAAATGCTTAAATCACTTGGTAACAGAAAAATACGATATGCACACTCATAATGAACTATTTAACTGACAATTATCACTAACTTGATAAACAGATAGCTTACTTTTGTTCATTGACGCACACTTCAACACGGACAGTCTTTGCATTCTCCTGCTGAGTCACTCTCGCACTTTCTGCGCATGACGGCAGGTCAAAGGTAGCGCATGCGCACAGAACCGGCCTTTCTAACACTTGTGTCTTTCCAAACCCTTAAGAGTTTGTTTCTTCTTCAAAACACAAATGAAGATATTTTTCAAGAAATCTGATAAGATTTTTGTCCCTCCATTGACAGTCCACGCAACTACCACTGTTGCTTTAAAAAGTTTTAAAATCGTCTGGCACGAGGGTGGGTAAATCACGACAGAATTTAATTCCCTAACATAAAGACTGAAACAGTTGTTGAAGCTGTTTACCTCTGTGTGAGATGGAGGTTTATGGACAAGGTCACATATTTACAATGTCACATATTTTGTCAATATTTTAATAAAAGTAACCTAATTTATATTGCATGTATCTATGTATCTTTGTTTAGTTCCAGATTTGAAAAGATCATTTGTAAAGATGCAGTTTAACTCCAGAGTTGATTTAATTGACCCTTCAGTGAGAGAAAATGTTCTGAAACAGGTGAGAGAAAGAAACAAATTCAACTGTTGTGAGTAAAATACCAGCAGCTCTCATTTGGTTTTCCTCTTTTTAAAAACAGACCCTCAAGTTATTTCAGAAAAACCACCAAATACTTTTAACTAATAAGTTGATACTGCTCCAGAGCTGCTTTTTGAGAAATGCAATTAATTCTTTTAATCAGGGTTTACAGTGGTATGATAAAAGTCTCTGTGAGACATGAAGATTTGAGCGAATTGTTATATTTCAATCTAATCAGTTTAGTATGACTTTTCAGTTGGGATCTGTTCTGGCTGACAGAGGATTTGAAAACGTGACTCTACATTGGTCTCAAACCCCTAAACGGGTGACCCAGAAGGTGAATTCTGATAAAAGTGAGTCTGTTCTCATAATTATACAGTGACATGAAATAAGCTGCACAAAAAGGAATGATTCTAAATTTGAGTTGTAATAGGCAAATATTTTATTTACATGCAGGTCACTGTGGCAATGGAAAATAACACACTGGACATCAACACTGTCTTTATCTGACTACTAGTTAAAGACATTAATTCTGATTCTAAATGCACTGCCTGGAATTTCTTTATAATTATGCTTAAAATGAAAAGATTATTAAATTAATTTTAGTGTTGCTTCACATATTTAAAAATTATAAAGCATCTTGTATAACTGTGTATTGTAAACAAATAGAGACAGTAATAAATGCAATGAAAATAACTAAAGAAATGTTAAACGTACATTCACACAACCCACCGGTGTAATTAATCTGAATATTTCAGTTGTGTATTCACTGTCATAGGCTATTTTATTCTTACTGTAATATCTATATATGGTACTTTGAATTGTTTTACTATTTAAATTAAATTTCCTGCCATTTCATGATGTTGGAGCAGGTGGTGCCTTACGTTTCTGCTTAGTTACATGGAAGAATGCTTACAGTATACAAACAGTATTTAGGTTTGCCTTCATCGCATGCTACTTTTCATGTGCGTTGGTAATTGTTATTTGTTAACAATTTCTCTTATGCAAATTAACCAAAAACCTTTTACTTTTTATTCAGGAACTAATATATTAATTGTCTGTCGCCTGTGTGGGGTAATTTCAAATTTATATTAAAATTTTATGTTACCGTGATAAAAAAAAATAAGATGTGCTTGCTTGAGAAATAAGTTAATGCAGCCTCTTATTTACATAAAGTAAACATAAAGTTGCTTGGATTATATTTTATGCAATTATAGTATAATTGCATAATACATAACTTTAAATTGCAGAAAGAAAGAATCTGCCATATATTCGCCATACGTTTTTCATAAGAGCTCAAGGTTCAGGAAAAACAACTGATGCATACATCACAGATCTTAATTGAATGAATTCAGCAATTTGACTGATTCGCTTTTTCGGGACAGAATCGTACGCAGGATAAAGACGTCAATGTTTGTGCAAGACTGTCGCATGAGGCAAAACTCATGTCAAAAGTGATAGACACCTGCAGGGCCAACCAGATAAAGTCAAATCAGATGAAAATGCTAGTTAAAGAAGTAGACATGAACAAGATAAACAGTGTCAAAAACACAAATAAAAGAGGAGGCAAAGTGAGCAGAAAAGTAAACAGCACACAATGCTAAACAAGTCACCACAAGGTAAACACATCAACCCAAACTGAGGAGTTTCTTTCTCCATTGGCTAAATATTAGACATTGTTATAACAATATATAAATCAAAACACAATAGCAAAACTATTTTACATACAACATGTTTGAAAAGTGAAATACACAAATAAACAATTAAACATTTTTCAATACATACATTTTCCTAATTATTGAGTATGCTACATGCATAAACATATTTATATACATGTCAACACTCACAATCACCAACAACTCTGTCTGGTCCACAAACTATGTTTCACAAAACAGGGGAGAAGATCATGGCTTGCAAAAAACATGCTAATTTATATATCATGTTGATGGGAGATTTTAATGTTCATTTCGATAACACCACTAGCATTCAATACAATGATTTTAAATTGGTTCTGGACAGTGCCGACTTTGTGCAGTATGTTAACTTTCCAACACATAATAAGGGACATATTTTAGATCTTGTATGCTGTTCTGGTGTTATACCTCATAATCTTACTTCAACTGAATCTCTTATTTCGGATCATGAGCCTATATTTTTTATATATTTTATATATAAACCTCAGCGCTCTGTCTCGTTTCATAACACCAAAAATATTGACCTTAATGTTTTGGATGGAATGATTGATCGCTCTGTAAACCAGTGCCATTTTTCTACTTCTACACCTGATTTGGTACATTTTTGTAATAATAGTCTGTCTCAAGTACTTGACACTGTGGCTCCTCTGAGAACCCGCAATGTATCTTTTGTTAATCCTTCTCCTTGGTATACATCTGAACTCCACCATCAAAAAGCTTTGAGACTATGCAAAAGAACTGGTCTTGAAGTACATAAACAGATGTATTCTGAGCATCCAGTTTCCTACAAGGCTGCGCTGGAAAGAGTCATCATTCTATGCAAATATAATTGCTTATGGACAGTCTAATACAAGGACTTTGTTCAGTACTGTTAACAAACTGTTGAAACCTCACAATGCTGTTTCACTTTCTCCCACTCAACGTGTGTCTTATTCTAATTTTTTAAACCCTAAGATTGACGGTATACATTATGAATGACTTAATTCTGTTTTAATGTCTAGTGATTATCAAAATGGACATAATCATATCTGTTGGTCTACAAGTATTTTCTCTAATTTTGAGCTGCCCTCAGTTGATTATATTACTAAGCAGATCATGAAGTCTAAGAATTCTACTTCACTTGATCCCTTGCCTACTGTTTTAGTTAAATCTTGTATTCATTCAATGTACACTATTATTACAGCAATAGTGTGTTCTTCATTATCAACTGCTACTGTTCCTCCATCATTAAAAATGGCTTCTATCACTCCAATTCTCAAAAAAGATTGATGCCGATTCTGACGATTTAAATAATTACAGGCCTATTTCTAATCTCCCTTTTGTTTCAAAAATTATGGGATGTTAATATTTGGATGACTAATACTTTTTTTAAAGTTAAACTCCAATAAAACAGAAGCCGTCATTGTGGGTTTTAGGTCTGTTTTATCTAAAACTCAGTCTTTGTCCTTGCTTAATGACAATTGTACAGTTAACTTTTCTATTCAGGTGAAAAGTTTAGGAGTTATACTGGATGGTTTGCTTTTGTTTGGTTCTCATATTAGTAATATCTCAAGTTCTGCATCTTTTTTTTTTTTTTTTCATTTATGCAACATTGCTAGACTTCGTTCTTCACTCTCTCAACATGGTACTGAAGTGCTTATTCATGCATTGGTTGCATCTCGGATTGATTATTGCAATTCTCTTTTATTTGGCATTCCTGAGAAACAACTTCATCAATTACAGTTAATCCAGAATTCAGCAGCTAGGATAGTTACCCGCTCACATTCTTTTGATCATATAACTCCAGTTCTTTTTCAGCTGCATTGGCTTCCTGTTCGTTATCATGTATATTACAAAATTTTACTTCTTACATATAAAGCTCTACATAATTTGGCACCTCATTATCTTTCAGATCTTCTTCATTTGTACACTCCTTTGTGCTCTTTAAGATCATCTTCTGCAGACTTATTGTCTGTTCTAAATTTCAAGTTGAGTTCCTTTGGTGGTAGGGCTTTTAGTTGTGCTGCACTGAAAATTGTGGAACTCTTTACCTTTGCACATTCGCCAGCTGGATTCAATTTCAAATTTTTTTTTTTTTTTTTTGTTTTGGGGGACAATTAGCTTACATCATATTCTGAAAGTGATCGATATCCAATGTCTGCATTTACACTTGGCAAAACAAACCATGGCAGACATACTGACCCGGAAACAGGGTTGCCAGGTTGGTGAAACAAAATCAGCCCGGTTGCTAATCAATCTAACCATCGGGGATCCCTTCCATCGGAATCAGGGCGATTGTCACTCACGTGATGCTTATGATATCCAACATTTGTCTGTGATTTCCACAAACCTGCCTGTCTCATAGTAATAATTCTTATAATATAATAAACAGTCTTATAATAATAAACAAAAAATTATAAAACTGATTCGAGATCAGGTAAAAAAAAAAAAAAAACATAGATGCTGGTTCAATGGTTTATTGCTGGGGGTGATTTGAAAGTCTTAAAATATGCTTTTGAATGGATTTGATTACAAAAGTGATATTATTTCTTTATTTTCATTTTATTGACAAGGACTCAACTTTTCATGCTTAAAATAACAATTCAGAAGATAAATATGTTTTATGTTTTAAATATCAGCATACAAATCACCAATTATCTTTGAAAATTAATGAGCCCAGGTCACTTTGTCACTTCAGACAACTTCAGATAAGCGTGTCTGGAAAACATAAGAGAAAAACAATCGATCTTGTATGGCTAGTTGTTCTGGAGTACTTATTTGGGGCTGGTTAGTAAAACTTGCAATTACTATGGCACATCCGGTTAGAATGCAAGGACTCTGATGTTTCTTCTTCAACATTTATTCTCCATTGTAGATGCAAGTGTAAGTTTGCGTGGTTCTGAAAGTATAATAAATAACAGTACACAAATTATTATAATAACAAACATTCACAACCATATTAAGCAGTTACAAGGGACTCTGCCCTTCCTGATCACCAGCCTTCTGGACTTCCTGGCCTGAAATGACAACCTTGTCTATAAAACGTTTTAATAGATAAAAGCTTTTAAGCTTTTGAGCACCCTGTGAAACTATAGACATTATTAAATTCTGTTGATTAATTTGCAAGCAACAGTGTTCATTTCTGTCTCTTCAAACAGACACATCATTAGTAAATGTACTGAAAATAATATACTTGACTTCTAGTGCATTCTGCGTTTTGATCATTTGAACATTTAATTTTAATTAACAGTGTTACTATTATGTCATCTCTTGAATGAAAAATACATGCATTTAAATAATTATATACTGCAGTAATTATTGTGCCTGTATATAATTTGACAAATTGACACATAATAGAATTAGTAGTCATCAGGATAGTCTGGGAACAGAATCCTTTCTCTTGTCAAACTCATAAACACCCACAATAGGCGCTATAATGAAAACTCCAGAAACATTCATTCCAAGAAACTTAAATTATATAAGTGACAACATTTTGTAAATATCATTCTAATAAATCAAATAATCTAACATATTTCTCACATATAATTTACAGTTGTGATGCGGAGGAGAAATCAGGAAAGAGTCAGGAGACATGAATACTGGCTGTAGATTACTTTATTTGAGCTGATGTTCTGTTATCATGTGTTTATGTGTTATAAAGATATAATAATTGAAAAATATAGAGTCGTAACCACACCAGATCTACAAAGTGATGCTTAAAACACAGATATACCATGTTAGTAAATTAGGCAATCTAAAGAATATTAAACAGTGTTAAGAGCATATTACGTTACTAAATACAGAAATAAAACAGGCTTTTGACCACTTTTAAAACACAATAAACAGATTCGCTCAGACTAACTAAAGAGCAAAAACATAAAATCAAATCAGAAAGATAATGTATGAAACCAGTGAATATAAGTAAACACACAAGCATTGAGTATCCCTCACTCTTAATATCTGCTGCAGATGAAGTTGAGTTTGTCACTTTCAGGCCGGCTGATCCAGCGCTGATCTCCTCCAGACTGAACTGCTCCTTTTCTCTTCTCAAGGCTGCAGTTTTCCGGTGTCGTTCCGTTCCCTGGAGCCCAGTTCTGATAGCACACGATCTCTCCACTCACCCAGAGCCACATGTTCATGCTGCAGTAGTTGTGTAAACCCAACCACACCGCCACAGTAGACGCCCGTTTAACCACGTTCATCACACGACGCTGAATATCTCCTGAATGAACTGAGACCAGATCCACATGATTCTGTCTGCAGTATCTCAGAGCTTCAGACCACGTCAGATTCTCTGTGACCACAATCAGTTTATCTGGAAACAAAACAAACCATAAGCAGAAACTAGAGACTGATCAAAAACAATTTGCAGAAAAAATACAGGAAAAGGGCTAAGAAAATCTGGACCCCTCACACCCAGCCCACTCTCTCTGTTGCCCTCTGGCCGATGCTACAGAGCACTGTGCACCAAAACAGCCAGGCACAAGAATATTTTTTTTCCCCAGGCCATATCCCACCTGAACACCACCTAACACACCCTAGTACTCATGCAGTACTGGACATCTGTAAACAACTCAACAAACCTTCTTCGGTATATAGCACATATGCATATTCACAGTTCTGTGGACATTTTTAATTTTTCTGTATATCTGTATTATTACTGTTATTTATAATTTATTTTATATTCTCTTTAATATTAGTGTTTTATTACCTTAACTTTATGTATGTCCAGAGGTCCTTTTTTTTTTTTTTTTTTTTTTTTTTTTTTTTTAATCAGTGACGGAAAAATCTGAAGGCCATCCATCATTTTGACAGTTTACACTGAGGAAATTGTAAATTGTAGCTGCAATCCCACCCCTGTCCAGTTGGTGGCGAGTGCGCTCCAGTCTAGCAGCAGAGCAGGGGATCCAGAACAAAAAAGAAACTGTCACGAATGTTTTCCTAATAAGTTTGATTTCGCACAGACAAGTACACAGAAGCTACAACGATCTATCACGCCACATTAAAGAGCACTAAAAGGGTATTTATTGCTTGAATTTCCTAATGAAATGGACAGAATTTGAAATCTGAGACTTTGTTTCATATCAAAAGTAACACAAAGCCTAGCCTATTATTGCTATTTTTTGGAAGGAAGACGCACTATGTACTATTCATTAATCAACTGAAAACAGCATAGACCAGGGGGGGCCAAACTCTGGTCCTGGAGAGCCGCAGCCCTGCAGAGTTCAGCTCCAACCCTAATTAAAACTCACCTGCCTGTAGCTTTCTAGTAACCCTTCAGACCTTGATTAGCTTGTTCAGGTGCGTTTGATTAGGGTTGAAGCAAAACTCTGCAGGGCTGCGGCTCTCCAGAATTAAATGTGTTATTCTAATTAAAATATGAAAATTAAAATGACGGGTAATAATAGATTATGACAGAATTTTTAAGACCCTGTCCGTTGACAGACAATAGTAAAGTCTAGCGCAACCTCTGAGTCTGCACTATGTTTGTACTTTCTGTACCAGAAGCTCCAAACACCAAGACAAATTGCTTGTGTGTGTGAACACACTTGGCAATAAAGCTCTTTCTGATTCTGATTCTGATTCTGTGGATGAATTTTTCATGTCAGACATGTGGCGTGAACTTTAAGAAATCTGGAGGTGATGGATGGATTGTGTGTTTTGTGAGGATCTACTCACCTTCATGACACACAAAAGGAAAATGGTTGTAGCAAGAAATGTCATGCCATTGTCCTTGAGCGGTCTGGTTGACAGCTGTACAGTCTTCCCCATATCCATAATTATTAGGTTCACCAGACTTCCAGTATCTGAATGAGGAGTCACTGTTATCTGACCACTGCCATGAGTCTCTGACTCTGAACAGACCGATCCAGACATATTTTTGAGATAAGTGTCTACTGCTGATGATCTGCTCAACCTGTTGATTCTCATTCTGGTTTCTCACACTGACCAGATCAGTTTGATTCTGTCTGCAGTAACTCTGAGCATCCGTCCAATTCATCGTCTGATTGACAAAGACAAGTCCTGTGTTTGCTTTAAGAAAAACAAATGGGAAAATAGTATTTATTCTTTTTTTATGATTCTTATGCTGCTTTATGGTTGGATGTGAACAGGAGCAGCGATGAAAACACATCATTCAAAGAACTGGGCTGCTTCTACACCAGGTGATATATTGAATATTCACAATATATTCAGTAACATTTTAAATTTACAACATGAAATTTAAAACATTTTCATGAAAACATTTACTAATGTTGTGATTTTAAAATTCTATTACATTTCCTTACATATCTCTTTTTTAATACTTGATTCAGACACAGAGTCTGATGAAAAAAACTTCAAACAAAGAAAAATGTTTGTGAGTTAATATAGTTGCAGCATCTTGATGCTCGATTGTTTCATGACTATGAAATAGACATAAGTTAGAATTAAAAGTTGAGTTTATCTAGAATTAAAAATTAAGAAACAGATTTGTGTTGAGATACTGAAGGCTGAATATAATATTCCATTAAAATGTGGTATATGGTGCATCTATAAATTAACAGTTGTAATTTTAAATATCCACACTCACTATTGTTGCAGATGAAATGGCGGGTGTTAAAACATGGAAAATCATGCCACACTCCATTTAGCATCATAGCACAATCATCTCTGCCTTCTGGTTGTCCAGTAGCCCAGTTCAGATTGAGCGCAGGTTCACCTGAAGACCACTGCCATTTATCACGACCCGTCTTCAGTATATCAAGTATATCAAACTATACTCTCATCCGTCAACATGTCACATTCAGCACGTCACACAATTTGTTTAATACACCAAAACAAAAGCCTTTTTTGATTTTTCTTCCTTGTTCATGTGGGTCCACATTTTTCTCTGTATTAGTCGTTTGCTGTCATTTGTTGAAAGTGTATTTTAATATTCGTTAAAATAGCTGGAAATATGTGGGACAAAGTGAAATGATAAATTATGAAATAGACACAAGGTAATGGCAACAGCAGAGTTAAAGGGGTTAGTTCACCTAAAAAGGAAAATTCTGTCACCTTTTACTCCCCCTCGTGTTGTTCCAAGCCTGTATGACTTAATGTCTTCTGCAGAACACAAAAGATATTTTGAAAAATGTTTCAGCCTTACATTAACGTATACAGTGTTTCTTGGCCATACTATAGAAATCAGTGAATCAGTTTGATACTGTATTTTCGTACCATCTGCCAGTTAGTGAAATTATGTGAAATATTTGCAAGACATCTAGGATTTGATTAATCATAAACATACTTTATCTCAGCAATAAAGAGTATAAGATGCATATCTGACATTACAAACATACATGGTGTGGAGCCTTTTACATCATTTGTGTATTTCATCTTAAAAAAAAAAAAAAAATCTTACTTCCTCTTTACGTTACTTCCTCTATATTTGTGTATTTATCCACGCATCTTACTGTTGACTGTTACCGCTGTGCTTATAATAAGGCCTCAAAGTAGGAAATACCATACACCGATATTCCCCTCATTTGCTTTTTGACGTCAGTCAGTCAGGATCAGTAAAACATTTGAATACATACAAGATATTAGCACGCACAGCTAATGTTATGATCACATTTCTTCAAGAAACAAATGAAGCTGGGAGTTACCTGTCCAAGCACTGATGTTCATTGTGAAGCTGGGATGGGCCGATTATATCCCATAACACGTTACATGATTCTACCAGTGCACAACAAGCCACACATTTGAACACTGTTTATCATCACAAGTGACTTCAACCACTGTAATTTACCAAATGCGCTTCCAACATACAACCAGTATGTTGACTTCTGTACAAGGGAGATTAAAAAAAACATACTGGACCTGGGCCT
The DNA here is from genome assembly GCA_036247105.1 of Cirrhinus mrigala. NCBI lineage: Eukaryota > Metazoa > Chordata > Actinopteri > Cypriniformes > Cyprinidae > Cirrhinus > Cirrhinus mrigala. The sequence goes on from CM070013.1 coordinate 49,716,664, forward strand.
GTACTCACAAAATATCTTAAGGCTAAAAACAGCTCAAAACTTGCTGATGTAGGAGAAAATCTTAAAAATAATGGGCATGTCAATCCTAAATTTAGGACTCGCTCTAAGAGTATTTCACAAAGCATTTTAGCGTTAAAACTAGCTCCTAATTCCATGAAATATTACAAGTAGTGATAAGGACTCCTAAGTCACTCAGACCAAATCACTAACTATCCTCCCTGCTAAAAAAAAAAAAACAATACAAACCATCACAGAAATACTAATGGTTTCTGCTACAAATACCATTACAAACCATTAACTTTTAACCATTAACACATTAGCACACATATGTTTTTTTTTTTTGTTTTGTTTTGTTTTGTTTTGGAGATTATCCCAACTTCAAATTTGCTTTTGGATTATATCCTTGTTCTTGCATCCACTTCGGTTTTCTTTTACGTTTCCATGTATTACTATCAGCCATGATTATTCAGCTCTGTTAATTAAAAGACTTTTTGCATGCATATTCGCTAACTGTTTACGAGAAGCACACATGTATGAGCCTGACAATTATCTGAACATATACTTGTTTAATTAGTGACACTTGGCCTGCATTTTAAAATCTTCATTTGAATGTGGCACATTGTCATCTTCACATTGTCATCAGTGCAAATTCTAATGGTTATAAGACGACGCTCAGGCTTATAACATAACCTCAGTTCCTTGAAATAAGGGAATGATTGTTGTGTAGAATGCATATGGGGAAACTCCTGTTTACTCTTCAGATATCACATTCAGATATGGAGCAGAGAGCTGTGAAAGAGATGTTTTGCTTTAATGCTTTTTATAACAGGATCAATAAATAAAACCACAAACGCACTCACCAATGAGAAGAATAATGAAATGTAGAAGTTGCTCCATTTCTGAGAAAGAAAAACACTGGAAAATTCAAATATCAAACATTTCCAGATTTAAATTGGAGAGAAATATGACAGTTAACGGCAACATAAATACACCATAATCAATTAAGACAACACTATAATTCTAGTTAAAGAATGAACATGTGAGTTGTTCTTACTTTAGAGGTTGCATGTTTCTGTCCTGAGTCTGATGTTTCTGTCTGCAGCTTCAACCTATGTGATTATTATATGTGCTTTCATCTGTCATTAATTCTGAAATTAATTTTCATATTTTACTTCCTCCTTATTTCTGTTTTGGTCCATCTCTGTGTGTGTTTTATTTGCATATTGGTTTAGTAATCAGAAAACTATATACATGGAAGAAGTCACAGTTTGCATTTTAAAACAAACAGCTGCTTTAATGTTATTGGTGGGCTGCACAACTTGTTTACATCTCTTTTTAACTTTTTATGCTTGTGTTTCTCAGCTTTGGGACATTTTTTAATCTGGTGCAGTTTGAAACTCAGCCCTGTTCATGAGGTTGAATTAATTAGTGAAGACAGGTGATACTGGTTACTGAGACCCTCTGTTTGAGGGGTTAAGGCTAGAAGGGATACAGCTGCGGCTTCTGGGCATGTGCACATCAGTATAGCGTAATTTTCGTCACACTGTGCAACAATAATTACTGTTTTTGCATCAGAGATGGCAAAAGTACACACATCCTTCACTCAAGTAGAAGTACAGATACTCATGTTTAAAAATACTCTGGTAAAAGTAGAAGTACTGACTATACTTTTTTACTTAAGTTAAAGTAAAGAAGTATGGGCTCAGACATGTACTTAAGTAAAAAGTACCCATCACTACTACCTGTTTTAGTGTCATGCTGGTAACTGGACCTCACATCATATTGACACATTAATATAAAATAACTTACATTTAAAATGTGTTAGCTAATGAATGTATCAAGGCTGAACAACCACTATGTAGAACAGGGCCAGGCTGGGACAAAATTTCAGGCCGGAAAATCTCACACTCATCCAGGCCATCCCATACACCCGCAACAGCTTCTGGAACCATGGACAACCCTATGTTTTTGTATGGCCATTACAATAATAAATGTACAAAACCTTAGGCTGGGGCCGTGCAAAATAAGAAAAGGGCTCTCTCTTGAACTTCCATTTTCCTTTTCAGTCTCTTCATTTTCCATGATATCTCTCTGCATCTTATTTTGTGTGTTTGTGTTTTTTCACTCATTTTCTTGTACCTGTCACTTTTCCCATCAGCCATTTACTGTTACGAACAGAATTGTATCCACCTTGTTTCAAAACAACCACCTCTTTATATTTTATTTGCAGTAACAATTTTATTTAGGTTCAATTTAAAGTATCACATTATGACCAGGTGTTGTTGTTTTATCTTAAAATGGCTTAAATACTATAGATTTAACACACATATATTTATATATTTACAGAAAAATCCTAATACTGAACATGTTAATGCATTATCATGAGTCATATTTTTCTCTTACAGAAATTAAGCTTTTGTTTTGTTTGTTTGTTTTTTGTCGGATTGGATTATTGATTACAATCTGTTTTAATTTAACTACAACCATCATTTTACTACACATATCATGGTTAGACGATGGTTAGTGCAGCAAAACCATGGTTCATATGTGGTTACCATGGTTTAACTATAGTTAGTAATGGATTTTGGTTTTAATTTTCATATGGGTTGTGTTGTTATCTGCCCTAGCTCCCTCTGAACGTATCACAAAACAATGTTTTTCAACATTTGTTTGCTAAATTACTACTGTAACTTTACAGTAGATAATAATGATGTCCTTTAGCATAGAGTTTTTTGAGTGATAGTAATTTAGTTTCGTTTATAGTACTACTGCTGTAGTTTTGTTTTTGTTTACTTAGTTAAGCATTAAACTGCTAGGAACTCTTAGCAGCCTGTTTACAGATGAAACTGACCTGCACTTGATGTGCTGAATAGGTCAGCAGTTTTGCCTCTATGATCCACTCCATTCTCGAGTCACTTGTAATGATTACTCTAATAGAAACCGTTTGGCGGAGACACGGAGCGCGCGCGAGCCGAATCACGTTGCCAGTCAAGACTAACCGATCCATGATTTATTGAAGATTGATTATCGAATGGTGATTCACCAAATGCTGATTAAAACTAAAGTAACGAGCCTGGTTTGAAAATGTAAGAAGTATAAAGTACAGATATTTGTGTAGAAATGTAAGGAGTAAAAGTAACAAGTAGTCAGAAAAATAAATAGTGAAGTAAAGTACTGATAAAAGAAAAATGTACTTAAGCACAGTAACAAAGTATTTGTACTTTTTTACTTCCCATATGTGTTTTTCATTATTGTAAGGGGTAGGGTTAGGGTTGGGGTAGGTAGACATAATAAAACAACCTAATAGGTAGAAAATTGAATTTAAGGTTAGTTAGGGAGCTCTTTTGTTTTTTGTTTTGTTTTTTTTTTTTTTTTGTTTATTTTTTAGGATCTATAATGGGCTTGAATATGATCTGTCTCTCTCTTTGGGGTGTTTTGGTATCTGTGTTTGCATTCATTTACAAACAGTGACATTGACTGTAAAACACATGTTCAACCAGAGGCTGTATCAGTACTACGTCCACCAAAGCCTAATTACTGGCCACCGTTTATGTCACATTTTATCTCCTCATCTGCTCTCCTGCATAATCCATGGGGTTATTATGCAATAATTTATTAGTTAGAGGAACATTTCAGAATCTATAGGCTAAGTGAGTTAAGAACAGGTCTACATTTATCTTTCAGCTTTGTCTGTCATTGGTTGTTCAATTATTTAGCTACTAAACTATCAAAACAAGTTTTTAAATACTTCAGATATGTATTTGTATGTATGTAAATATGTTAAACATAAATGCACCTTGTTTTTGATACAAGATGCATATATAAGATATAAGAAGAGTGTATGTGACCCTGTACCACAAAACCGTAAGTATAGGTATATTTGTAGCAATAGCCAACAATACATTGTATGGGTCAAAATTATATATATATATATATATATATATATATATATATATATATATATATATATATATATATATATATATATATATATATATATATATATATATATGGAGCATGATCTTTACTTAATATCCTAATGATTTTTGGCATATATATATATATATATATGCCAAAAATCATTAGGATATTAAGTAAAGATCATGCTCCATGTAGATATTTATTTCCTAATGTAATGTATCAAAACTTAATTATTCATTAGCAATATGCATTGCCAAGGACTTCATTTGGACAACTTTAAAGGTGATTTTTCTCAATATTTAGAGTTTTTATTATCATTATTATTATTATTATTTATTTTTTTACCTTCAGATTCCAGATTTTCAAATTGTTTTATCTTGGCCAAATAGTGTCCTATCTAAACAAACCTTAAAAAAAATGTATTTATTATTATTTATGTATAAATCTCAATTTAAAAATTGGTTTTGTGGTTTAAGGTCACATATCAGCAGTATATATGACATATAATGATAATACTTCACAAATAAAGCAATGTTGAAGAAATTTTATTAACATGATGTGAAGTACAAAAACAATCATTTGTGAACATTGGGAAAATAATTAATATTTAAAGTTTTCTCCTGGATTGAGTCTCAGTGATCTTTAACTCTCCGCATTTCTGCTAATGTCTCCACTGAATGAGTGGAAGCGTCCAGATAAGAAGACCTGCACAGAAAAAGCAATACATGCTTTTTGTTTAGGAGCCTGATAAAATTACATTAACATTACTATACGTTTAGTGAAATAAGAACTTAATTTGCATTTAATATTCAATAAAGTAAATTGATTATTCTTTTGTTGTTGTTGTTGTCTTACATTAAAATGGGCTAACAGAAGTTAACAAGGTTTGAATTACAAAAATAAACACATCTGCTCATTTCAATTCACATAAAGTATTTTTCTACAATATTGTAAGTAGTAAGAACTGATCTTTAATTTGATAAATGCTACCTGCACAGAGAAGCTGATAGACCGGAAATGAGGCTCTAGCTGTTGCTCCACTTGCAGTTGAACCAGTGATCATCGTGACTGCTGTTGTAGCTGCTGCCATGGTTGCGCTTGCGTCTGAATTGGCAGATGCTGCAGACACTGGAGATGCTGGACGTACTGTAGAGGCTGGAGGTGCTGTAGATACTGGAGATGCTGGAGGTGCTGTAGATACTGGAGTTGCTGGAGGTGCTGTAGATACTGGAGTTGCTGGAGGTGCTGTAGATACTGGAGTTGCTGGAGGTGCTGTAGATACTGGAGTTGCTGGAGGTGCTGTAGATACTGGAGTTGCTGGAGGTGCTGTAGAGGCTGGAGGTGCTGGAGGTGCTGTAGATGCTGGAGTTGCTGGAGATGCTGTAGATACTGGAGATGCTGGAGGTGCTGTAGAGGCTGGAGTTGCTGTAGAAGCTGGATATGCAGTAGAAGCTGTTGATGCTGCAGAACCTGTTGATGCTGCAGAAGCTGTTGATGCTGCAGATGCTGTTGATGCTGCAGAAGCTGTTGATGCTGCAGAAGCTGTTGATGGTGTAGACGCTGTAGTTGTTGCTACTGTGGTTTTCCAGTGAGATCCATTGAAGAGCAGAAGAACAGTTACAGCAAAGAGACTCAACTGCTTCATCTTCCTGTGGGAAATAGGAACACAGGTTTGATTTGATCGAGTATATAATTCTACTGCAGGTGTTATTGAATCATAATGCAATGTAGCTGAACCCACACTTGGTAAAGCCATATCCATCTTATTGCGCAATTATTTAGTTACTCACACAGTTTACATGATTACTGTTTTACTTTGCACACAGCTGGATAAAGTACATAAAGGCCTAATATATATATATATATATATATATATATATATATATATATATATATATATATATATATATATATATATATATATATATTATATATATATATATATATATATATTTGCTGTAGTTAAAATATTATTTATCATGTTTTAAAATCTTAATTACCGTGGCGTTTTGACGTCTTCTTTCCTCTGATTAAACGGTTCTAGAAAATAATGTCAATATTAGTCCACAGAAAAACTGCTTCTGGCCCAAATTATTTTATTTTACAACTAGGTTATAAAAGTCATGAATATAAAGTATTAAAATATTTAAATCTACACTCTTAAAGATAAAGTTCTTTACTGGCATCAATGGAACATCCATGGAACCTTTCAAATGCAGAAAAGGTTCTTCATAGTTGAAAAAGGATCTTTAGATGTTTTAAATGTTCTTAAAAATGGTTCTCTAATGAACTGTTCACTGAAAGGATCTTTGGGGAACCAAAAAATGGTTCTTCTATGGCATCACTGCAAAAACACCCCTTGGATCCGCTAATTAATTGATAATTTATGTAAATGTATAATGAAATAATAAAACTCTGATTGTTAAGCTAAAAAGGGGAAATGATGTAAATGAGTTTTTTGTTTAAACTAGTCTTTATAGACAATTTCAATCAAATTAAACAGCTTATAATAGTAAAGATCATGAAGGTTTACATACCTGCTCTCCGTGTCGTTATCACGGCAGTCGGTCGGTCGTTGAGGTTTATAAGTGTTCGCGTGAGCAGTGATCTCTGTGGAAACCCCTTTCTGACCAGCTGGGTAATTGTACGTTTTAGTGAAGCACAGGATTGTGTTTCAGTACTTCCACTTATTGTTCTAATGTTAGAGGTGATTCTAGCCCTCTAGCAACAAACAGAGCCGTGTATCAACACTGACCACATCAGACACACAAGTAACCATGGTCCAGTTTTCCATATATCGAGAAAATAAAACTATTACAGGAGTGTCTCACAAACTGCCAAGTAAATTTTTGTTTTGATCTGACTCAAATCTAAAAATAGACTATAGGTTTGTGAAAGCTCAAAGTAAAATCAGCATTAACATGAATAATTTTAAAGAGAGAAATGTGGTTAATATTAAATACTTTTGGCATGTTTTCTTTTTTTTTTTTTTTTTAATGTGCATTTAATAAGAATTATAGTAAAGAAAAATTGTGATTGAAACAATTGAAAACTGAGTTTAACGTACTTTAAATACACCTTACAATTTCAGATAAAGATTTTAATAAACAGTTAGTAGTTCAGAAACAACTTTTTAATGCTCTCTGGTCTGCAGTAAACTTGGATATATTGCTAGAATTTTCACTCTCTTATATATTAATATAATATATTTATATAAAAAGTATAATAGAGCACACATGTATTTGAGCTACTAATAACTAGCTATAATTACACATGCATGTATTGGATCCCAAAAAGATCTTTAGAAATATCAGAGCTTTACAATTTAAATATAAAAAAAGGGAAAATAAAGGAAAAAAGAAAACAAGTTCACTGTACATGTGTGACAAAAGCTTTTTTAAAAGTGCAAATATTTCACATATCTTTTGCCGATGAGTCACATTTTAAGAATCCTTAACAGAGTGTCACAGGACCACATAAAAATATTTTACATGTCCAAAAAGTACATATGAAAACAAGACTCAAATAACAGTGTGTCATTTTGATCCCTTTAATTACTTTTTTTTTCCAGTTGTTCATAGTATTACACAGAGAAATTAGCCACACAATTAATTTTGATTGCATTCTGTTATTCATGACATTTTATTTTTTTTATTTTTTTTATTATTATTATTTTTTGTTGTTGTTGTTGTTAATTACATTATTTCCTTTTTTAGTGCTAAAGCTAAAAAAGTTACACAAGAACTAGCACACTGATGTCTAACCCATATGGACACTGAGACGCAAATCTACTTCACAGGAAATAAAAAGTAAAAAGGGTTTCATTGAGGGGAGTTAAAAATAAAGGGGAAAAAATGGACACACATTTACATTCACACCATCCAAACACACGCCACAACCTAACCCATTTCTTTCTCCATTATTTTTATTTTATTGTGTCATTACTCTCAAATGTATTATGGTTATTTCTCTATGTATTTGGTAAAATATTTCAGATTCCATTTATTTTTTGGTAAAGGCTCCTGTAAATCTGGGATGATCTTGCAGTCTTTACGCTGAACTCAATTATTAATATTCCATCAACCATCCCAACATGAACTTTCCATTAGAAAGAAAGAAGAAAAATACCATGTTTCCCACTTACCCAACTCATTAATGCCAACTTTCTGTCATAAACAAAAGAAAAACGTCTCTAAAACGGGATAAAAAAACAAAATGAAATGTGATTTGAAAATCTCTATGAACACTGGACGAACTTTCCAATTAACATTGGATATTTCGATTTATTGTCATCTTCAGGGCAGTGTTTTGCTGAATGTGATTGTTATGATGCATTTGCAGTTGTGAGGTTTTGGTCTGTGTTGTAACTGGCAAGTGTTAGCAATCGTGTCAAAAATATAGCAAAAAAACTCAGCGTTTCTGGTATTCTTTTGAGCGCTCTATATCGAATCTTCTATATGTTTAAAGTTTAAACATTGCAGCTAATCTCAATGGCTTGTCGATTAAAAGAGCTCTTGGCGCTAATGGGTTACTAACATGGCTACGACCTGTTGGCAGTGAAGGGGCTGGTTAATCAGCAAAGTGAATTTGACACAAGCGCTTTAAAGCGTCACTATTCTTCTGAAAAAACTCGCACGAAATTCCCTTATTGTGCCTCTGAGAGGTAAAGCACCGCACGCACGCTCAGGCATGCCCACACGTCCTGTTTTACTCTGTGTACAAGTCACTATGGTTCAGCATTAGATCACACCATGGCTTTAAGTACACTTCAAACCAGAGCTAAAGCTCTCAAGTTACATTAAATCTAGGAACGGCCATTCAAAAAGACAAACGTCACCGTTTCCAACCAAACACTTCTGCTAGCCGACTAACGGGGTTACAACAAAGTCCCGTGTCCGTACCATGGTACAGTGATGGTATCAAGTGGTATCAAAACCTTAGGCCTTTGATACCACAGTACTAGATGGTTATGCTAATAGGCCTACTGTACAATGGGATTACTCCACTGTATTTCATAAAATACTATGGTACATGTCCACAAAGGTACACATCCAGAAACTCACAACACACCCTCATGGCAAATCGTAAACAGTTTATGCTTTGGCGAATTGGTGGATATAATTTGTATAAATTTGTATGATCTACCCACTGACGGTGTACAGGTGGACTTGTATGCTTACTATACTTAAACCATGGTAACTACAAATTAACCATGGTTTTGGAATTCTAACCATAGTTTAACCATGGTACTTGTAGTAAAACTGTGATTTTACAAATGGTAATCATTACAGCAAAAAAAAAAAAAAAAAAAAAAAAAAAAAACATGGTTACTACACTTTTACTATAATAAAACCATGGTTAATTTTCATAAGGGTTGTAATTACAGGCCTAGAAAATCCCCACCTCATTTACTGAGTGCAGGTGAAAACGACACACTGTGTAGATGAAATCCTGCTTACAGGTCAGTATTTGCTTGAATAAAAACACTATTCATTAATTATTATTCATCATGCAAGTATTTTATTTCTCAAACTACTAGTTGAGTTGACTGCTTTATAACTGGACTTGTGATTGAGCGTGTTTACATGTGTGATTTTGCACAAATTAGGCTACCCTTAACAATTCCTTAAATGGCGCACTCTAATGACAGTCTGTAAGTACCTTAAACTTTGGCGAACTTAATTCTAAAAATCGCACAAATCAAATCATACAAACAAGTAAATTGGTATGTTTTCTGGCAAGACCAGTTTTAAATGCCTGTATGGGTGTTCTGTCATCTTATTTATGACACAAGCAGAACACATTTCTAGTTTTTTTTCCGGTTCTAAAACTACGACTGGAGAAAAGGATGTCAAAATCTCGCGTAAATCTCAATACTGACATACTGACTTGCAGTAATTTTTATAGACTGATTTGCGGAGATGTGTTTTACAAATGAGCTGATTTTTAATAGTTCTCAGCAGCATTTCGTTGTACATGTGATGGAAGCGCTTGTCTGACCGTCCTACCAATTTTGCCCTCACCTGAACGTCAACTTAAAATTGAATTTCTTTACTTTCTTGATTTGGGTGTCTGCTCTTACTGTAAGCGATTAAACGGTGCATTTTAGTCTTTATAAACATTCATCAAGCTCGCTCAAACAACTTTCCTTTTCGCCTGCCGTCATCAATTTCTTTAACCCAACCACCATCAAAGAGGCAACTTTTCTTTTATTTTTACCATCTAATCAATTCCTCACAGATGAATCCCCATCCAATGTTAAAAAGACTTCAGATCACATAAGTACAACGTGAACGTCATGTCACTTGACTGCAAAACAACAACCCCTGTGACCTTCCTGTTGTTTTTTCCTATTTAAGACTGCACTCACTCTTACCGAAATAAAACAAACGTAAAGTCCTACTTAAAAAAAAAAACAGACTGACATGGTCAAGTAAAAATTCTGGCATGCAATTCAGAACAGGCAAAGACCCCAATGGCCCCAACCCCGCAACCAAACAAATTAAAGTAAAATGTAATTACAGTATTTTTCTTTCACGCTTTTATGTATATAGCTTTTTCGTTAAGGGCAAATGGAAGACATGAGGTGGCTGTCATCTACAGAGACGAGTACTTCGGCCTACAACATTTGCCACCGTCTCCGAAAATACTGTACCCCTCTCACAGCAGCAGGATTGTATAACAGAAAAAAAAAATAATAATACAAAATACAAAAATGAAAGAAAAAAGCACACCAAAAATAATAAATCACATATAAGTTGATAGACACACATTATGAGCTTATATACTCTTTTCTCTATTCTTTTGTTTAGAAATTCAACATGTAATTAAGAGAAACATTGTTATTTATTTTTTCAGTGACGTCGTTATTAATATCAATAATCAATATTCATATTAGAAGTATTACTATTGGTTAACACTACATTTGGGTCTCACTAAAGGCCCCGCCCATGTCACAGAGTTAAAGGGCTCTATCATCTGCCTGACGGGTCGGTGAAGGGAGGGAGAGAGTCGTCATCATCCATCCGTCTGTCGTCACGCACGAAACTCAATTTCCGCCACCCAGAAGACTCAAGCGTTTCATCCGTCCATCTCTCTCCCCCTCTCTGGCGCTCCTCAGCACGACACCTCCATGGTATGGGATGGGCTCGGCGGGAGCTGTCCGCCCTGCGAGCCCTGGGACAGCGTGCGGGATCTCGAGCGCGAGCCCTCCATGGAGTAGGAGGATGAGAGCGAGGTGGTGCGCGAGCGCGACAGACGGGTCATGCAGGACGACGCCACTGAAGGAGAAAGAGAAGCAGCACAAACATCAGAGAACAAACAAGAAGAACTTTCCTAATAAATTAATAAATGGTTGTGAAATGTAAACTTGGATTTCCGTGAAAAAAGTCAAAATTACAAGATGTACATTTAGAATTATGAAGGGGAAAAAGTCAGAATTGTTTAATAGAAAAAGTTAGGGTACAACAGGGCTAAAGATGCCGATATTATTTTCCTTTAAACCACTAGATGGCACAAAAATGTGGCGTAGCACTTTTTAAAACATTCGCTTTTCAAGATGCACGTGCAAAATTGTCTGATGCTTGACGCGATCATGGGCAGCAGCGCCCAGTTGATTCTCTGCTTCCTTGATCTATTATTTTATGTTTTTTAAAATGTTGCAGATTGAAGTAGCAAATGAGAATCGCTAAAATGAATGCATGTATTTTGAGACAAATGTCTTCTTAATGATTTTCAGCTTTGTTTAAGATAATTAAGGCAACAGTTTTAAATAACGAAAGAATACGTAAAAGTATGTTATTTGGGGTAAAAAGCGCCCCTGCTGTTTGGGCTAAAAGGCACATTAATTAACATGATAATTAATAGATGGCTGACTTTTCCATTTGTTGACATGACATGGTTAGATTCAGATGGTAAATATCATGTTGGGTGTCCATCTTAGAGATAATCACCATGTTTAGAATGAAACCATCATATTTAAAAACATGACATTAATCATATCACATAATAAAATATAATTTGTTGTTATTACTGTAAATTTATACTAATTATGGGATCTCCTTCAATGCTTTTAGAATCTTTACTTTTTAAAATGATTTTGCTTCTGTACTTTAAAATATATATATATATATATATATATATATATATATATATATATATATTTTATATTTTATATTAACATTTTAATGACAATTTATTCATAAAATCTTATTATTTTTCAAAATAAGCAGTAAATAGTACAAACTTTGCTAAAGTGGTTGTTTTAAATAAGTATTAAAAAAAAATTATAATAATAATAATAATAAAAATACATAAAACATTATTTTAAGTATTTATATCAATACCATGTGCCTTTTACCCCATGCTGGTGAGCCTTTTATCCTTTGTGTGGGGTAAAAGGCCCCCCTTCCCAGCTCATACATTTGTAAGATTTTAAAACAAAATAAACAGCTTGAATGTTTAATTCAACACAAAATCTGTTGCTTCATAAATGTTCAATACAAACGTATATTTTTTGGCAATTATACATTTTAGGCACAGTGAACAGCACATTTTTTCTTAAGGTGTGCCTTTAGCCCTGCTGTACCCTACCACTTGCTCTTTTGCTACAGGGCAAACATGTAAAACCAAAGGGTTAAATGTCTTGTTTATTGATAATCCGAAGCTTAAACACTGTTGTGTATATTATTACTAATGCTCACAAGTTTGGGTCGATAAGATTCTGCTCACCAAGGCTGGATTTTTTTGTTTAGAAGTACAGTAAAATTATGACATTGTAATTATGACAGAAGTACAGTAAAATTCTAACATCTTTTTTGAAATATTAGAATTTAAAATAACTGTTTTCTATGTGAATATGTTAAAATGTAATTGATTGCTGTGATCAAAGCAGTATCACATGATTCTTCAGAAATCATTCTAATATGCCGATTTGCTGCTCAAGAAACGTTTATGATTATTATTAACATTGGAAAAAGTTGTGCAGCTTCATAATTTTGTGGAAACCCTGAAACATATTATTTTTTCAAGATTATCTGATGAATATAAAGTTCAAAAGAACAGCATTTATTTGAAATAGAAATAGTTTGTAATATTATAAATATCTTACTGTTACTTTTGATCAGTTTAATGTGTCCTTGATTAATAAAAATACTAATTTCTTACGGACCCCAAGCTTTTAAATGATAGTGTAAATAAGTAGTGGCTGGTTCAGATTAAAACCTCATATATATATATATATATATATATATATATTTTTTTTTTTTTTTTTTTTTTTTTTTTAATGATATTCCTCAATAATAAATTGCTCTCATGTCACTTACTGTATCCCATGCCTTGAATGAAGTACTTAAATGCTTCTGTGAGTTTGCTGGGCTGTAGAGACACATCATTACCATTCATTTACACACTGCACAGATTTCATCTGAATAGATTAATTGTATTGATAAATAATGATGTGATGTGCCTTACCTGAGTCAGCTGTGGCATCCCGCCGGCATCAGCCATCTGCATAAAAACAACAGAGAGTCCATACAAAAATTTACTTTTTTTTTGTTACACAAACTATTCTAATTTTCTCATAAGATAATTTTAAGATTTAATGAACAAGTTGTTCAAATTATCCTTCAAAAATAAGCTATTATTATGTTTGCTCTTCTTTTGATTTTAAGCTTGTATCATTATTGGAAGTACAAAATCAGGCACGGAAAAAAAAAAAAAAAAAAAAAAAAAAAAACACGTGATGCTCAAACCTTGAGGAATGAGGTCGTAGTTGGATCTAGTTTGCTGTTGCACTCCACCTAGTGGACAGAAACAGACATGCAGTATTGTGAGTTTCTGTTATTTTTTTATTTATTTATTTATTTATTTTTTTTAATTAGTTAACTGACTGGCATAAGGACTTACAGCAGCTTCTTCATATGGAGCCTGATCACCAACCACCAACATCACAGGACATCTGAAACACACAGACACGTGAGGAGATGCCAAAAGGCAAACGTCTGTCAGAGAGAACGGTTTAATTTTCATCATTCTTACTTGAACATGTTATTCCTGTCAATGTTCAGATCTCTGCGACTGTAAGGCAAAAAAGAGAAACATAAAAGTTTGATTATTAAGGAGCTCAAAATTGCATTTCTTTTATTGTGCTGTATTACGTGTGTGAACCTGCTTGCTGATAACATGTACATTGCATCACACCTATTTGCATGGAATTGATAGTTATGGATGGATGGATGACAATTAATCACTTTTTAACACACATTTAAGTGTATTGTTGAGCATGCACACACATAGCAAAAGTGGCGATGCATGCAAATAGTTAATGATGATGATCTTTGACCCTCAAAATTCTACGAGTCTCCTCTTTATGTCACTGTATTGTTTTATTTATGTATTTTTATACATATATGCATCTATATATATATTTGTGTTTTCAAGTAAAATAAAAATAAAGTAAAATATTATTAACTCCATATTTCGAGCCCTTAAAACATGTGGTAATGTGGACATAACCAAGGCTTTACAAAATTCAAATAAAACATTTAAACAGCCAGATGCATACAGTGATTTTGCTAAATCACTGTTTTTGCCCTTTTTTGCATGTGTGTGATTTTACCCCTGGTAGCTCTTCCAGAAGAGCTCGATGTTGATGAGGTTTGGCGCTTTAGAGATTCTCTCTCTGTGAGTTTGAATGAGCTCTGTGTTTGCCGACATCTCTTCCTGAAAACAAACAAATGCACACACAACAAAATCAGTATTTATTTTATTTTTTTTACACACCCTCATCTTTATAATGGATGGGATTATACAAAATGATTACACACTTGATTCTGATTGGTCAGTCGCATCATTTTGTAGTCAGATATTTTTGTATAATGATGTTAAACTGTAGAAATGGAGCGTTTTCCCACATAGCTGTGCTAGTTCTGCTCAAACGCAGCTTTTTCTTACATAATGTAATTTAATGTGAAATGAATATTTAATGTCCAATTATTTGATATTTGTTAAGAGGGCACATGTGAATAGGGTAAAATAAATAAATAAATAAATAAATAAGACATAGAAAATGAGACTTGTCACCATGCTTTTGCAGTTGATTAATCTCAGTGTATTAAAATTGTTTTGTATACAAATATTCTACAATGTTATGTTTAAATATGCAAATGATGAGCTGTGTAATTAAATATGCACTACTTTGCATACATTTCCAGATTATAAATCTGACAGTTGGAGGAGGTCTGGTTCAAACTTCTTGTTTGATTTTGTTGACATAACAGAGTTAAAGATTTTTAATCACTCACTTAATCAGAAAATACTGTCAATAGATATATATATTCTTATGAATAAAATGCTATATATAATCAGGCAAATGATATATGAACAAACCCCTCTATAAATACCTTCAGAATATAGACAGGAATAAAATTGTGTATATAAGTCATACTAAAGTCGACACGGCTAGAAAACAGCCTTTGATATGGATTGTAATTAAAGTCTACAGATGCAAATAGATAAAGTGCAATAATAAAACCTGAAGAAATCCCTCAGAAAAAAACTTCAGAATATAGATAGAAATAAAAAGGGTGTTTGTAAGTGCTGCTGAAGTTGAGATATAATCTCATTTTGAAAAAATGTCCTTTAAAGATATGGAATATATTGCAAATATCTATAGACAAAAAATAAAAAAATAAAAAATAAAATAAAAAATAAAAAATTATAATAAAATTAATCCATGAATGTGTATGGATTGATTGATTGATTGATGTTATAAGTCCAAAATAATACATGTTAGAGATAGTCCAAAATCTCAAAACTGACAATGAAAAAACAATGTTTTGTTTATTTGTTAGTTTGTTTGTTTAATATACAGTCAGCTGATCATTATCAGAAAAATAATCTACATCAGGCTGATCAGAGGCCTTCTGATACATATATCTTTCAAACAGAGACAAACACACACTCAGTCCTATCTAAAGTCCCTGTTGTTTATGCACAAACATATACCTGACTGAAGAGGTGACACAGGATTTGGTCTGTGAGGGAAGACGTCAGATTGGAGAGCTGCAGAAGAAACACAAGCCGTCCAAGTCTTTTTCGAGTACATATTGCCTGTTAATATTAATCAGACAGTGACTTCATGTACAGCTGACAGACCTTCTGAGCGGCCCAGTCCATCCAGCCTCGTGCGTTTGTGTCGACGTTGACCAGAACGAGGCCTTCCACAGCTTCAGGGTTACTCAGCTGTGTGCAAGGGAGAGGAGAGGATGTAAAGCACCGTTCAGTGAATATTTAAACAATTCAAAGGCTTTACAGACACTTTTCTGTTCAAAACACCACAAAATGACACTACCTTTATTGTTGGCCAAAATCTAAGGTAGCAATGCAGGTTTCCATTGTAAATAAGGAACAATTATAATACACGGTAATAACCCAGGTAAAATGTCAATTCTGAGAGTTTCTAATATTTACTGTACTGTATATTTAAACAGTCCGCATGTAATAATATTTAATGCCTCAGTGGGTGTTTTTGTTTTTTTGTCCAGCAGAGGGCTTCATTCAGTCTTTCAGTGTCTGCTTGTGTTATACAGACTGGATTTTATCTTACTGTACTAATGTTGCAGGTTTTCAACAACTGAACTTTGGTTTACATTTCAGAAGTCTGTGCACCTAAATGAAAACTATTGATAAAATTGTTTATTAAAAAAAAAAAAAACATGAAACACCACAATAATGACCATATTTATAGGTCATGGCATATACACATAGCACCTCAACACTTCATCTGTTTATTATGAATTATCTGATAATCAACAGTCTTTGATTAAAGAAATGGCAAATGTATTTTCTGTATATTAGAAAGAAAAAATAAAACAATAAAAATGCATGCATGCGTGTCAGATGTGTGACTCACAGTGAACTTGGACAGTATGTAAGCGCCGGCTCCAACTCCAACACCGATAATTGTGCGGAAACTAAACGAGAGGAAAGTAATCCGCACTGTATCATATGAACATAAGAACTATTGTCAAGTATATTTGCAGTTTATAGCGTCACTAATGAAAATTTAAACGTGCAATGACTTGTTTAACTCACTTAAAATACTGCAGGACAGCGGGGATCATCTCAGAGATCTGATCCATAGACGCATACTGGTATCTGTAAGAGAAAATGAAACATTTTAGGACTCTTATTTGTCTAACACGAGCAGCCTGTGGACATGTAAAAGCATAAAAATAGTCTCTGAGTCACAATCTGCAACAAACACGAAGGATGTAAAACCACTAACACCTTCTGAAGACACTTGACAGGTGTCAAACTCCACTTAATGCATTTTAATTTTCACACTTTTTTTATAACACCCACACAAGTCTCAGGAGTCACACACATCAACATACATACATGTACATATATACGCATATATGCAACTGTATAAACTATATGAATATATAAACTGCATATACCCAGCAGGATAAACAGGCGCGCCGTCCTCTTGTCCTGGAGCATCAACATGAACCACAGTGAAGTTCTTCACAATCTCCTGCATTTCCTCAAACTTAAACAGGGTGGAGAAGCAGCTCTTACCTGAGACAGACAGACAACCAAACATCATTTAATTTAAAGTAGCCTAACTCCACCTGTTGTTTAGTCATGACAAGCAATCAAAACTACTTTCGTTCAGGTAATTGTTAACCCTGGTGAAAAAACCAGCATATGCTGGTAGGTATGTTTTGATGCTGGAATGCTGGTTAGGTAGGTTTTGATGCTGGTTTAAGGTTTAAAAATCAGCAAAGGACCAGCATAAACCAGCAAAGGACCAGCTTAAACCAGCATCAAAACCTACCTAACCAACATATGCTGTTTTTTTCACCAGGGAAGCTGGGATACAAGAAAACATTTAAACAAAAACAAACCACACACACAAACAAATGCACATCACTACTACTTGTGTTTACATTCATTCACTCAATTTTTATTCAGCATATTTAAAACTACACAGTAGGCCCAAAGGGCTAAACATGGCTAATAACACAAACAGTACGTTTTGTGCTTTGTTCTTTTCAACAATAAACAAAGCTACTGTTCAGATGTCTTATTTGTGAAGGAATCATTCGTTTAAGGAATCTTTTAAACTGATCGGATCTGAATCTGAAGTCATTTTTAAACTAAACTGCACCACATCAATACAAGCGCATCTACATTTGCATTTTGTACTGATTCTCTACCTAAACCAAGAACTGTTCATCAGAACCCACTTCTGATGAATTTAAAATAAAAGAAACCTCTAGCTCACAGGTGTCAAACTCAAACTGGAGGGCGGCAGAAAGGCAGAGTTCGACTCCAACCCTGCCTCAACACACATACCATTTGCATTTCAAATAGTCTGAAGGATGTGATTAGCTGGATCAGGTGTTTAATTAGGGTTTAATCTAAACTCTTCAGGGCTGCAGCCATTCAGGAATTGAGTTTGACGCTCAAGCCAATCCAACAGTTGATGTTGTCACAGTCATCAGCTGTTGTGCCTATGACAGCCACCAGAGGGCACTCTCCCAGATCATTACTTGTTTGTTCTGGACTTCAATTCCCATCAGCCCTGGCACTGATGATTGTTCCATTACCCTGAGCAGTGTGTCATTTTCATACTTAGCTCATATACATACCTTGTTTAAATACTGTTTCTGTTTTTGTGGATTACTTTGTGCAATGTTTTCTGTCTTTTGTTTCGATGTGGATTACTGTTTTGTGACCTCTTAATAAAACAGAAATTTAATGATCTTTCTGTTACAGAGTTTCCAATGACAGACGTCTTGTGTGTTTTAAATACACTCATCAAGTGTTAACCAAAATGGACTGAGTGTGAAGAGCTCATCTTGTTTAATGTGATGTGCAGGACTGCTTTTAAACCACATCCATTTTAGATCCAGTAACATTCATATTGCAAGAAATGTGTTAGTGAGGTATTTCCAAGAAGCGGTACATATTTTCACACCTGCTTATTTTCGACCCAATAAATATCAGTCCAGTGAGCATCTCATACACAACAGACGCTTTCTAAACTTGCTGAACAGCTCAGACTCGACAAGACTTTTACACAAGATCAAGAACAGCACAAAGGTAAAATATGAACGTTTTTTTTTTTTTTTCTTCTTTATAATTGAGGTTTGTAACATGTAAAGCAGTTTTACTTATTTGTTTGTTCATGTAATAATATTCTTCCAAGATAATGTGTAACCTTGAGTAGAACTGATCTGCTAAAAAATAAATAAATTAATAAATAAAATAAAATAAACATGCTTATGCACTTCGACACTGTCAATGGCATCAAACGGACTACTTTTAGGATAAGTTTTTTCTCAGAATGAAAATACAGTATTTCAAACTCATTACAATCACAGATTGTACTTTTTTAGATTTACTTTTTTTTTTTTTTTTTTTTTTTGAAGTTTTTGCACCCATAAATTGTAAGTAAAATTTACATATTAAATTAAGTAAAATCTACATAACTAAGTTAGGTAAAATTAGCAAACGAAATAAGTCAATTTAAAGTGGCTGGTTAGAGTTTTATGCATCATTTCTATTTAATACTCATTAATATTTTCTACTTATTTTAAGTTAAATCTGCAACACTCATCTACATTTCACTCACGGTTTATATAATTACCTTTAACACACACACACACACACACACACACACACACACACACACACACACATGTCTGGTTGACTATCCTTGTGGGGACTCTCCATAGGTGCAATGGTTTTTATACTGTCCACACTGTATTTTCTATCTCCTTACCCTAACCCTACCCCTAAACCTAACCCTTACAGAAAACTTTCTGCATTTTTACTTACTCAAAAAAACTCATTCTGTATGATTTATAAGCTTTTGTACCCATGGGGACCTCAAGCTAGTCCTCACAATGTCAAAAATTTCAGGTTTTACTATCCTTGTGGGGACATTTGGTCCCCACAATGTAGCAAAAACAAGTACACACATACACACACACACACACACACACACACACACACAAAAAAAACAAGTAAGCAAGCAGATAGATTGGTATCCTTTTAAGATAATATGTCTAATATAATTTTTACCCAATTGAACACAGTGACCTCAATATTTGGTACACCATACACAATGACGGTAACAATCAGTGGATAGTGTTTGAGTATGAATGGGTCATTTTGAGTAGAAAATGAACTCCAGATGTCACAAAACAGTAAGTTACTAAACCTAACAACAAAGCAACCATAAAACAGTATAAATACAACTCGAAAATAGTGAAAAATTATTCATGCCCTAGTGCATGATGGGAAAAAATGGGATCAGAACTTTGATATTTACTCAAAGAATCCTTGTAAACAACCAACAATTCCAAGTAAAATATACTTATAAGTTCAAACTTTAATTTTTACAAGTTTTAACTGAGTACTAATATAGAATTTACTTTATTTATTTATTTATTTTTTTATTCTAGCCCGCACTAAATTATTTAATGTAGAAATTACATTTGTTTTTAATGTAGTATTTACTTCACCACAAAATCATCTTTATCAGTTAAATGTATGCTAAGCCATTAGTGTCTGATCGAGAGGATCGTTCAAGGTTTCCTTACAACCCACTGGTCAGTCAGTCTTTTAAATTACCTAAATAGTCAATAGTTCACAACTGAGAAAATGCTGACATAACTTCCATAACACGACTCACTTCTTACTAAATGTTTATTTTTTCTTGTTGTCAGGATGAGATCTGCAGCTTTCCTCTCGCTTCTCTTCATTCTGGCTCTCAGCGTTGAATCCGAACGCCAGAGCAATGATCGATACGCAGAGTTCAAGAAAAAAACATATTCTCCCAGCTCATTTTCAAACAGATAATAAATCTGCTTGGGTGAAGTACCTAGTAAAAAATGGTCTCTGCGGTAGAACTGAAGTACAGTCTTTCATTAAGGACACTGAAGAAAATATAAAGCAAATCTGCAATGGCACTAGTACAAGAACTGATGATAACTATAACAAAAGTACAAATCTCTTCCATGTGTACATGATTAAAAGCACAAAAAATGATGCGTCGAAACAGAAGTGCATCATTGAATGTCGTCAAGTGGAGGCTTACATAATTGTTGAATGTGAGAACAATCTACCTGTGCACTATCATGACCAACACATTCCAAATAAGAAAAAGCCATACCTCTGCTATTAAACAGCATGATTTAATTTCATAAAATTGGTTGTGGAGGATTAAATAAGGGTTGAAAGGTTGTTCTTTAACGTTTCATTAAAAATGCTGTTAAGCCACATGCATGTTAAAAATGTAATTCCAGAAACATCTCAATTAAAGCTTTCTTTGCAGTGCAAAAAAAAAAAATGAACTGATCAAATGTATAGCTTAAACAAAATGTAAGTCTCTTTGAATAAAATCTGCCAAATGCATAATTGCATCCATTCCTTTCTGAAACCATTCTGATTATCATTGATAAACAAGGTATTTTACACAAAGTTACTCTTTTAGACATTTAAGGCACACTTATAATGTCTGAAAATTATTTCATTATTGTCTCAAATGCTGCAGAAAAGGTTTCATTTGAGTTACAAATATTTTATTAGTTATAAGTATTGTTAAGCTTGATCAGGTTTGAATGATTACATAAAATTTTATATATTTAAAATTTCTGTGCCATCAATTGCTATGGTGCAAACAGTGCTCCATCTATAATCACTATAAAGCTATCACTCATCTTAGTTCATGGCAAATATTTAGTTAAATATTGATAATATATTCATAAAGAGATGATTTGTGCTGAATACAGCACATGAACAAAAACTCGGTGAGTGGATTCTAACTTAAACGCCTCTGATTGGCTATTGTGTTCAAGAAATCAACAGACATGTCTGTGATTGGCTACAATGCACATCGCTGCGAAAACATGTTGAAACAGAAACCGATTTCCAAAGAATAGTGCACTGGAAGGTTTGCCAAACCTGCAATGAAATGCCATTATTACAGCTTTAACTAAGGGTGCTATTAATTTTATTTAAGGGTGCTTAGCATGTCTACCACACCCCGTAGAACTGGGAATGCCACAGTGCAGTAAACCCTGACGTCAAACACACAAATGGTTTGCATGAGAAGAAACACCATCGAAGCAACTTCACACTTTTTTATTTTTTCACAGCACAAAATACTGAAGAGGGAAGAGACGCATCTAAACAATCACTCTAATGAAGAGGTAAACAGACACTATTTTGTGATTATGCTGTACATATGTATGGTTCATTAATATAAATAAAGTTTATAATTATTGCACAGATATCTATTCTATTGTTATAATGGAAACTCTATTTCTATGAGTATTTAGATTTTTCAAGGTCAATCATAAACCATACTGCCATTTTGAACGTATTCACATATTATTTGTCCAGTTTTCAACAATACAGGGTGAGATTCATTGATTTTAAAAAAGTGCTGTAAAAATGCTTGTGAAATAATAAGGAAAAAAGGAATAATTTCCTTTTTAGTAAAAGTGGCACATACCTATAGCTTTCGAAATAATCATAACTAAAAAAAACAATCTAAGCATGTGAATGCTATTATTGAGTTTGTCCACATAATTGTTGATTTTAGCTTTATTATACAGTAGAAATTGTTCATTAACTGGTGACCAATGTATTTTGTACTATTTTACCTATCTGAGGATCTCACCTGTCACTCTGCTGTTTTCAGGATGAGAGTGGCTTTTTTTATCGTGCTCCTTTTCATGCTCAGTCATGGATTGAACAACATCAGTTTCAGCAACAATGAACTGGTGATGTTTTCAGACATTTTTTCTAACTGGGCACGCCCCGGCCAGAGATCTCGGAATAACAACGCATATAATCAGTTTAAACGCAGACACATTCTCTCGCGTGAGTTCAACATGAGCCGGGAAAGCGCTTGGGCAGATTATCTCACGAGAAGAAATCTTTGCGGGAGAACACATTTACAATCCTTCCTCCATAAAAACAACACCAATAGCATTGAAAGAATCTGCAATGGACGAGGTGTCAGAGACACACAAAACCTGTGCATCAGCAAGAGAATGTTCAGAGTGTACATTGTTGAAAGCACTTTGAGAAATGGTCAATGTGAAGTTCAGCTTCAGACTGAGCGCTTTTACGTGATTGTTGCTTGCGAGGTCATTGGAAACCGCTGTCTACCTGTTCACTATGAGAGACAAACTAACACTGAACCACCCCGACATGGTCGGACCTGCAGACCTCGCTAGAGGTCACACCAAGTAAAACTTTTCAACCATTAATTAAAACGTTGCTATGCCACATGTCTGTTTAAACTGGATATAATTCCAGAAGCTTCTCAATAAAAGCTTTCTTTGCAGAGCACAGTTTGGTTTTATGAGCAAATGTGCAGCTTGAATGCAGTGTAAGTCACTTTGAATGTCACAATTATTAATGCATCTGTTCTTTGGTAAAAATCCTTTTGATTGTCTTTGATCTGAGACAGCCCAGGTGAATTAAAAAAAAAAAAAAACTTTAGTGATTAGTATCACGTTACTCCCCTGTTGATTGATTAAGAATTTCAAACATTTTCTGTATTATATTCTGTATTATATATATTTAACTTTTTTTGTCTGAAAATTGTATCAAATGCAATACAATTGTTTCTCTTCCCTAACATTACTTTTCTTCATCATGTTTGAAGTCTCGGTGTGCTTGAATCAGCTGGTGTTTTAGTGATTTTTAGTGGATGTATGAAGCCAGTTCTCCTCAAGTTCATTCTGGTGACTGTTTTTAAAGACATGTCACTTTGTTTTATTCTTGTTTTTAGTGTAGCACTATGTGAATTTCCAAGGGTAGACTCTTAAAGAAACAAAAATGGCACTACATGTTGCTTAAGAAACATATTTGTGGTGCATTTCCAAAAAACAGGGTGTATTTCTACACCCACCTCTTTTCCAGCCAATAAATATCAGTCCAGTTAGCATCTCAGACACTTTCTGATCTCCAGCTCAGACTCAACCAGTGTCTTTCATTCACACAAACTCAAGAACAACAAAAGGTAAATCTGCATACAGTACAAATATGCAATTTGAAATGCAAATATTACCGTTCAATTCAGTATGTTTTGTCTATGGCAACTGCTTTGTTTAATGATCTCACGTAATCAGAATACAGATTTTAATCATTATATGTTACACTGTCAATCAAATGTTTGGGGTCATTAAGACATTTTATGAAAGAAATTGATACTTTTACTGTATTCAGCAAGGATGCATTAAATTAATGAAAAGGGACAATAAAGACCTTTTTAATGTTACGACTCTAGTGAAAAAAGTAATAGTTTTAAAATGCATTTATTTTCTACTAAGTATAGTTCAAGTCTATTAACATATTTCTTGACATATTGCTTGAGACTTACTGATATAAAAATTGTAATTACACTTTATTTGGAGTACTACTTGTGCACAGTGCACATTTCTTAATATTAAGCCTAAAATATGTTTTATTGTCACTATTGATGAGGATTGTATGATATAACATTTAATAATGAAAATGTTAATGACTCTAAGTGCACGATTTAAAGTGTACCTAAAAAATAGTTCCACTTTAGCACAATCAAATATATTTAAATATATCTTTAGTTGGACTTCAGCACTACTTCTGCACAATTAAAGTGCATGAAATACAAAATGAGTTGTTCCAAATTAGCAGACTTTAAATATACCAGTTTAGTACTAAAAGTACAATTGCAGGGTATTTTCATTAAGTACATTATGAAATAAATGTATTTTAAATACATTTTAGTATATATATTTTTCACTAGGGGAATGCTTTCTATTTTAAACAGATGCTGTATTTTTTTTTTTTTTTTATTTCTATTCATCAAGTAATACTGAAAAATAAAATCAGTTTCCATAAAAATATTAGGCAGTACTGTTTTCAGCTGATAATAATCAGAAATGCTTCTTGAGCAGCAAAATCAGCATATTAGAATGATTTCTGAAGGATCGTGTGATACTGAAAACTGATGCTGAAAATTCAGTTTCGATCACAGCAATAAATTACAATTTAACTCGTGTTCATTTTGAAAACACATACATTTTAAACTGTAACAACATTTTTACTGAGTTACTGATTCTTTAGATCAAATAAATACAGCTTTGATGAGCAGAAGAGACTTCACACAAAAACATAAAAAAAAAAAACTTCCTGACTCTAAACATTTGAACAGTCGTGTACGTTACACAGCAGCAAATGCTGATGTTAGTGCTGTTAAAACAGTTTCACACTGTTTTTTTACTTTGACAGCACAAAATATCCAACGACCGCTGAGAGGAACGACCTGCATACAAGGACTGTCGTGTTGTTCTCAAACACTAAACAGGTACATTAATATAACTTTATGACTTTGTTGCATATAATGAATTCAAGTTCTGTCAAATGTTGTTGAAAATATACTTTTTTCAAGTACATCAATCCATTTAATCTAACACGTTCTCCAACACAAATTGTCAATACATGGCAAGTTAGGAGTGAGAATCTGTTGTTTAATCTAATATTTTATGAATTTGGATCACTGCTGGTTAAACTTTGGTTATAACCAAAATCGTTTGGTTATATTACAACATAAAATTGTTACAGCTTTAAACTTACAGAAAACTTACAAAAATCAAAATGAAAAAAAAATGTTCTTTTTTAGCATAATCTCACTTAACTGTGTTAGTTTATGAAAACAAGACTTTGTATCTTCATTTTGCAATTCAAATAAACACATACATATATATATATATATATTCTTTTTTATTATTATTATTATTTTTTATTTAAATAAAGATGTTCAGATATTTGTATTGGAAAAAAAGACAAAATAGGAAGATATTGATTGATTTATTTATTTATTTATTTTTATTTATTTATTTTATTTATTTTTTTTTGCAGTGCATTGCGTGACTTTATGAATTTAAGACATTTTTTAAGACCCGCAGATACCCTGTTTAAGTAGTCTTTTAGTTGGAGTTAAAGGAGAAGTCCACTTTCAGAACAACAATTTACAAATAATTTACTCACCCCCTTGTGATCCAAGACATTTGTGTCTTTCTTTCTTTAGTTGTAAAGAAATTATGTTTTTTGAGGAAAACATTTTAGCATTTTTCTCCATATAATGGACTGATATGGTGCCCCGATTTTGAACTTCCAAAATGCAGTTTAAATGAAGCTTCAAACGATCCCAAATGCGGTTGTAAACGATCCCAGCCAAGAAAGAAGGGTCTTATCTAGTTAAACGATCGGTTATTTTAATAGAAACAATACAATTTATATACTTTTTTATGCTAAACACTCGTCTTGTCTTACTCTGCCTGGACTGTTTTTGTTCCGGTTCATGTCAGTTAGGGTATGTCAAAAAACTCCCATCTCATGTTCTCCCTCAACTTCAAAATCATCCTATATCACTGTTTTACCTTTTTTGTTAAGGGTGTTTGATCTTCTTTGCATGTTCACTTTGCAAAGACCAGGTCAGTACTTCTGCAGTGATGTAGGATGATTTAAAGTTGAGGGAGAAAATACAACTGGAGTTTTTCGACATACCCTAACTGTCTTGAGCCAGAATACACGGAGTTCAGGGAGAGCAAGACGAGCGTTTGAGATTAAAAAGTATTTAAATTGTATTTTTTATTTTATTTATTTTTTTAATGAAAATAACCAATCGTTTCGCTAGATAAGACCCTTCTTCCTTGGCCGGGAACATTTACAACCGCATTTGGGATCGTTTGAAGCCGCATTTTGGAAGTTCAAAATCGTGGCACCATATCAGTCCATTATATGGAGAGAATGCAGAAATGTTTTCCTCAAAAAACTATTTTTTTTTACAGCTGAAGAAAGGAAGATCTGGATGAACAGCTTTGATGACAAGGGAGTGAGTACATTATATGTGAATCTGTGTTTTGGAAGTGGACTTCTTTAACTCTGCGATCTGTGAAGCTCTAATCGTCTGTCACCCTCCCGTTTTCAGGATGAGATCGGCGTTTCTCCTCGCACTTTTCGTCACTCTGGTGTTCAGCGATGGATCGAATGACACCATTCCCAGCGACGATCAGCCCGAGATGTTTTCTAACTGGCCAACTCCCTGTCATAGAATTTCAGATCCAAACGCATTTAATGCTTTCTGGCACAAATACATTATCCTTCAACACTTTGATACGACGCGGCCGCACGCTTGGGCCAATTTTCTAACGAGAGCACGCCTCTGTGGCGCAGAGCCTCACCAGTCCTTCCTACATAAACACGACCTCAATGCCATCACACAGGTTTGCAGAGGAGAAAGCCGCAGAGACGAACTGAATTTGTGTGTCAGTATGAGGAAGTTCAGAGTGTTTGTTGTTCAAAGCGTGATGAGAAACGGACGGTGCGTTGTTCAGCTTCAGATCGAACACGCTCACGTGATTGTCGCTTGTGAATACATTCATATAGTTCGTTGTGTTCCTGTTTACCTCGCAGGAATAGCTTACAGTGTACCATCGCGACATGCTCAGCCGTGCAGATAGGCAGCGATTCCTTAAGAACTAACTAGTTAGTTCAACTTCATAGCTAGAGGAAAACATCATTATCCAAAACAAATGCAGACACGTTTACATGCTTTACTTCTATTGCCTTCTACAGCTGCTTTAGTCTTTTGAGGAAGTTTGCCATTCTTTTGTTAATTATTTCATTTACACCATAATAAATATAATAATAATTCTGCATTGTTACAGTTTCATTCTGCATATTAAAAACTGGGATCAAACTATATTTTACATATACATAAAAAGATACAGTGTCAGCTTAATAGAAGTATTTTCCTTATAATGTTGATGACATTAAAAATGTTACATTTTAACGATATCGAAACAAATCTCTTTAGCTCATCAAGGCTGCGATCAAAAATACAATAAAAATAGTAAAATTGTGAAATAATATTACCATTTAAAATAACTATTTTCTGTGTAAATATAGGGTAAAATGTAATTTATTTATGTGATCAAAGCTGAATTTTCAGTATCATTACTCCAGTCTTCAGTGTCACATGATCCTTCAGAAATCATACTGATATACTGATTTGCTCCTCGTTTGTCAATACTGAAAACCATTGTTGCTACTTAATATTGATATAAATTGTATTATTTTATTATAACACAATATTATTATTTTATTTTTTTAAATTAGAAATGAATACTATTATTCGACAAGGACGACAAGGAAATTGATAAATGTGACATTTATAATGATACAAACGATTTCTATTTCAAATACATGCTGTTCTTTATTTCAGAACATTACTGTATTTTGATCAAATAAAATTGGCCATGGTGAGCATAAGAGGTTTTCTCAAAGGAAACATTATATTTAGGGCATCAAAATTAAAAGGTTCACTGGTGAATCTGTCAGAATTAAAGAATCAGTTCCAAAAGTCATTCATTCCCTGAAATCTTTGTTTGCTGGTTCGAAAAAATGATTGTCATTTATTGCTGTTTTCAGTTAGGATGTTTTTGCAAGTGTAATTTAAAGAACAAAACATTCTTCAAGCTATTTTATATGCTTTTAAAGCTCTTTTTATATTATTTAAAAAGTGTTGTTGTTTTCTCCTTTCAAAACCAGAGTTGTGTTATTTGTGCTAATACAAAATAAACGTTCTTACTGTCTGTCAGTGTGTGTGAGTGACTTACTGTCCATTCCCACATCATGAAAGGTCAGTATGGCTGGTCTGCGTGCGTTTCCGGTGCCATGAACAGTCACACGCAGCACGCCATGAGGCGTCTCGACGCGGTGTTCCTACACAATGCACAGAAAGAGGCGAATGTTCAATAAAAACATGCTTATGCATATATAATTCAAGATAATGGGAAATAATAACGGGTAGCTGACATGAGAAGCTAGACCTAAACCTGACTTCAACAAAATCTGTTGTTATTACACATGCAGCTTCACACCAAAAATAGTAAAAATGGTGAGTGATGTTTAAGGAAAAAACATTAATGAACCTGTCAACTATATAAAACATGCATATCAATCACGTATATCCAGGACAAATTTTAACTCACCTGGCCTTGATCTAGCAGTATTCGGGCTGCGATCTCTGCGTCCTGCATGAAAACAATCACATAATCTCAATATTAGCAGTATCCAATATCTCCGTTTACTAGGCATGTCTAAAAATTAACTCAAGTTGAGTTCAAAGAAATAGTTTGCAACTTATTGAACTCACCACAATTTTGTTAGTTGACAAACCCAGCAGGAATATATAAAAAGTTAAAAATGTTATTTAACATCTTCAGGGGGTCTTAACGGCAAAGCAAGGCAAGTTAGTATATATGTTTATATAGTTTTTATTCATTTTAGTTCATTTTTTCGTTTTTTAACACTTCACATTCAAACTAAACAGAAATGTAAAATGTAAAAAATAAATAAATAAATAAATAAATTATAATAAAATAAGAAATTCTAAAAAAAGAAATGAAAAATAAAGAAATAAAAAAAAAAAAAAAAAACACACACAGTATTAGCTTTAGCTAACCATAGTTAAAATGTGATCTTAAAAAGCTACGTAAGGAAAAAAGTAGGATAAAAAATGGTTCAAAATGTATGAAAATAAACAAAAAGGAAAGAAAACAATGAATAACATTACACAGTGCAATCAGTATAAACAAGTCTATAATAAATCACTAAGCCTCTTGGAGTGCATTAACATGATTTTACCACAGTTTAAACGGTGCTTTCAGGCAAACCTTTGGTAAAATCACAGCCTACACTGGTGTGTTGATTCTTTTATAAAACTGGCAACAGCGATGTGATAAAATACAGTCTTTGAAGCAAATGTGCTGTTTTTCATGCTACACTGACTGGCATAATGCAAAAAGATGATAAAACAGGTGAAAAACACATTTGAATGTGTATCTATGGGATTTGTTCCACCTGCTTTATAGTCCAGCAAGTGACAATCACTTAGTAAAATACCAGCACAGCAATCTCCTCAGCAACACATATGATTTGAGGAATCATTCAGGTCTGAAACACAAGTTTAATTCTCAAGGTTTGGCCAAATCACTCATTTTAAGTGCATGAAATAGCAAGACTAGCAATCATCACTTACAAATAAATAACACAGCTCATTAATTTAATTAAAGGTTGTCTGGTTGCCAAGTAACGTTGAAATCTGGTGCATTAATGCCGATCTCAAGAGGTGTTTTACGATTGACGCTCATTCAATTGGTGTGAATAATCTGTACAAATAAGATCCAGGTGTTTTTTTTTGACGCTCTATTTTATTATGTTGAAGTTTTTCTAATGTGCAGCAGGTGGCAGCAAAACGTAAGTTAATGACAAATAAGTGCGTGTAGTTTGTGTGCGTGTGTGTCTAACCTTCACAGCGTCCGATTGACCGGGCAGTAAAGGCTTCTCCTCCGTGATGGCGATCTCCTGCATTTCGGTCGTCATGGTGATCGGTTACGCTGTCCTGAAACAGAAGAATGCATTGAAAACATTGCGACAAAAATCGCCCACTTAACAGCGAGAACACACACACACGCCGTATTCCAGCGGGACCATCACGACTCCGCTGGGCCTTCTCATCTTAATTAGAAATTGCAGCAAGAACAAATTAACAGAGAGAGAGAGAGAGAGAGAGAGAGAGAGAGGAGAGAGAGAGAGAGAGAGAGAGGAGAGAGAGAGAGAGAGAGAGAGGTTGAGATGACTAAACTCTCCTGCAGTGCTTTTTGGGGGGGGGGGGGGGGGGGGGGGGGGTTGTTAATGTTTTAACAAAGTTTTTTCTTGGTTTTTAAGATTTTTTTTATGTTGTTATGTGCTCTGTCTAGTATGCAAATATATTTAATGATCAAACAACCAAGTAGTAACACCTAAAAAAAAAAAAAAAAACAAGGAAAACCATTACTTAAAGACAAGATAACTGTCTATTAAAGTTTAACGAGCGTCTATTAAATAATGTTCATTCATAACATTGAGAGAACCTTGCCAGAACGTTAGCAATAATCTGTTCTAAATGTTCACTGTTAGTTGAGAAAGAACTGATTCTTATTTCGAACTGATTCAGTTTTTGAAACTAATCCTGGAATTCTGTAATCATCATAGTGTTTGGTTCCACTGCCATTAATGGTTTTTAAACATCTGCATCTTTCCGCCAATGTGGACTGAATACCACAGTAAAACACAGTAGGAAATTGTAGTCTGCCCCAACCCAGATTCCACTCCAACAGATGTTTGATCAAGTTCATTTTCCAAAATGGCCTAATGCTACAGTAAACATCTTTATCTTTTATTACATGTATTATTACAGTGTTTCCGGCATTGCTAATGAAATGATGCTTTATCAGTGTTATTAGTTTCATTTTTAACTGGATGTGATGACATTAATTATACAAACACAAACAGATGACATGTTAAAAAATTACAGACAACGACATCCACAGCAGTCAAGTCTGAAAAAACAAAACAAAACAAAAAAAAAAAAAAAAAACATGACTCCTATAATGATTTTTTGATTTCCTTAATAAATCTGTAATGACTCAGTTCGGAACTTTTACAGTGTTTTATTAGTTTGAATCAAATGACTCCCTGAGTCATTTGAAACCTTTCCAATGAACCACATGAAGTTACTGTAACACAAACTTAAGACTTTTGTCTATATTTCTTTTCAATATGTCTTAACCTAATGTCTACTACAGCATCTGGTTTTTAATAAAACGGTTTTAATGAAATGGTTATATACTGTATCTAAACCTAATTATACTACAATAATAGACTGCTTTTTCAGTGTCATATAAACCTGGATGTTGCACTGCATGCAGATGATCTGACTTTTATTAATTATTATGGGGAACAAGTCCAACTTTTTTGTGGGCTTTTTAAGTGTGTTATTACTTTAAATCAGTAATGACTCACTGAATCATTTGGAGCTACTTCTGTGAGCCACATGAAGTCATAATGCAAACTTGTGACTTGTGGCTATTTTTCTTTTCAACATGTCAGCCAGAAAATTTAGTCCTCATAGAAACTTATTCTGGACCAGAAGGAACAGGAAGGTACCATCTGACCAATATGTTAAATCACTAATCGCGGATATTGCACTGCAATCTGACTTCAGCAAATTCATCAATATGGGGAAGAAAGTCCAACTCTTTTGTGGGGGTTTTAAGTTGTGTAATGTTGCATCTTCATGCATTCACAGCCTATTAATCTGCATGTTTGTTCTGACGTGGCATCAGTGCGTGTGTGTTTGTGTTCAGGCCTCAGGGGGCCATTTCTTCTCTGTGGTGCAACCAGGAACAATCAGTCTCCACAGCAACTCCCGTCTCTCTGACGGTGGCCCAGTTATTGACTCTCATCTGCAGTTGGTCAGTGGAATCACACGGACACATCATCATCCACATGCTAAAAATACTCAGGGAACGGGGACCGACGCTCGCCAGCGAACTTTCACAAACACAACACAGCCATTCACCAACTGTGAGAACTGTGACAAATTAAAGGTCTCCAAGGAGGAAAATCCATTACTATCCATTAACCCCATGCTGGGATAAAACACAGTACAAGACCACGAGACACTATGTGTTACAGTGAATTTACCAAAGTTATAGGGTGTTTAACCCTTTAAAGCTGCAAAGTGTTATTTCTGGCATCAGATTTGACTGTAAAAACAGTGACCCTCCAATGGCCTCACAACTACTTCAATCATGGCTTCAAATATTTTATTAGGAAGAAAAATAAAAGAAAAACACAGAAACATGCTGCCCATGTGAAAAAGAAGTGCACTTAATTATTAGAATTATTTTTTTTATTTAAAAAAAAAAAACTGGTATAATTTTGAAATAAAAAGTTACTTTAAGTGTTCTGAATGTACTTTCATAACTGTTTCTTAACACACTTAAGTACATATTTAAATGTGGAATTAAAAGTACATTTTAAATTGTATATTAAAAAAAAAAAAAAAAAAAAAAAAAACTTGCAAACAATACAATAATAATGAAGTAAAAGGTTACTTAAGTGTACATAAATAGTTTTTTAGGGCTGTTTCCTAACCTGTTTGAAACATACTTGCAGACAATATAATATTAAACAAATTAAAGGTTACTTAAGTGTACTTAAGACTGCTTTTATTATTGTTTCTTAACACACTTAAGTGCATTTTAAATGTCTTTTTTTTTTTTTTTTTTACTGAAAGTTTTACTTAAAGTGCATTTTAAATCATATATGGATTAACAACTACTTGCATACAATATAACATTAATGAAATAAAAGGTTACTTAAGTGCACTTACAGAGATTTTTCATGACAGTTTCTTAATCTTAACACTCTTAAGTACACTTTTAAATGTCAAATTAAAATTTCTAACTTTAAAGTACATTTTAAATCATGTACTAAAAAAACCTGTACTTGCAGACAATATAAATTTAATGAAATAAAAGGGTACTTAAGTGTACTTAAAAAGACTGCTTTCATGAGTGTTTCTTAAACTTAAGTACACTTTTAAATACAGTCAGATGAAAAGCATAACACTGATGAAATTACTTAGGCCCTAAGTATACACACAAAAAAGTTTATCACACTTAAGTACACTTTTAAATAATTTCAAAATAATTTTTTTACATTAAAGTACATTTTGAAATCAATATTTTCATAATCATGTGTCATGCTTTGTCATACTCTCATTTTGATGTGCTGGCTAACATACTACAGCACATCTAAACAATTTAACTATTTCAAAATTAATGGAACAATGAAATTCCATATGAAGATATACTCAAGTCCCATTTGAGTGGGTCAAAAAAAAAATCATTAGTTGATAAAGTTGAAATAACTGCATTTTAAAATACATTTAAACTATACAATAGGTCCTAATTTAACTGTAAATAGCATGCAATTAAATGTCCAACAACATTCCATTTAGTTTGTAATAAGGATATAGATTTTTTTAAAGTATATTATTGAGTAGGCTGAAGTGCACTTCTTTTCACAGTGGTGAGAAACCCTGAACCTGAGAATCCACAATTCTGTAAGACGTCAATAGAGTTCATGCTGTGTTTTCAGACAGTATTTATTGATCATGCAGTGTTATTGATCAGTGTTGAGTCACTGCCGCAGACGCACGACGTGTCATAAACGAGCCGAGAGGCGATTAGTCATGTGACCGATGGGGAGCTGTTATCATGGTTAACGTCCAGCTCTCTTCATCTCAACGCTCGTTATCCTCTCGTCTGTGCCTCTTGCTGCTCTCAAAATGAGTCACTTAGATTTCAGAGCGCATAATAATGGCTAAACCGACGGGAGACGGTCTGTCACGAGGAAGCATGACAAAAAAAGAAACGTCAGGAATGAAATGGAAATAAACGACAGAAAATGTGTGAAAGAAAAATAAGCAGCGTAGGAGGTTTGAAATGAATCGCACAAAAACCTGTCAGGAACACGTCTAGGTCACATCTAGAGACAAAATCAAAAGGAAAAATATATGAATTATTATACATTTAAAATACAAATTATTTTGCTCAAAGAAAATTGAGCCTTTTTTTAGGAAAGTTCAAAAATAAATGTACTTGTTTAAAGCATGACAAAACATTAAGAAAACACTATTAAAATATTAATAAAGGATCTCTTGAGAAGAATCTCACAAAAACCTGTCAAAAACAAGTCTGTGGCACATTTAGTGACAAAATAAAATAAAAATAGTAATTATTATATTTAAAATATAAAATATTTTATTATTTTAATTTAAATTATTCTAATTTGTTAAAATAGTTTGCTAAAAGAAGAAAATGCACAATTTTTTAGCAGCGTTTGTACATCTTTAAAGCATGACAAGAGATTATTAAAGAAAAATGAAAGGAAAATAAGCAGTGCTGTAGGCTTTAGATGATTCTCACAAAAACCTGTCAAGAACAAGAGTAAATAATTTATTTAAAATGCAAAATATATAAATATTTTAATTAGTTAAAATATTTGCTGAAAGATAAAGAAGCCTATCGTGAGTCTGTTATTGCACTGAGAATACTGAAGAAAAAAATAGCCAGAAATAAAATATTCAGACACAATAAACCAATTAGAATTTGGGTGCAAACTATTTAGTCATCATGGAAAAATGTCACAATATTATATATTTATTTATTTTTTATTTTAAATCATTTTCATCTATTATTGCTAAATATATTTTCCTAATTTTCTCATGTGTTTTTGTAGTGAGATTCACCCAATGAGGCCATTAAAATGAACTCCATCAACATGCACACTGTTAAAAATTCAAGCCACAGAGTCTCATGACTCCAGTCAGCAGTGGCGAAAACCAAATGTAATTTGCTTCTGAAGAGACTGATGGAGCTCATTCAGAGGAATATTGGCATCGAGAGGGAAAGAGGAGTGAAAACAGGCCACGAGTCTATTGACGGACTCTAATGGACGATGCGCAGGAGTGAACGGATCGATACGAACCGCCGGCGCTCAGTTATGACACACGACCCGTCTCTCTTCAGACACCAATGCAAATCAGACTATGCTAATATGCTCGGAATATGCAGATATATTCAAATCATGCCCTCCACTGTAAAAGACAATCATCTTGTCTGGAATCTCGACGCTGAGCGTTTCTCATGCTGAAATCTGTCAGGAAAAACGGTGAACGGGTTCGTCTTGCTCAGCTGAAACACAACGCAGCAGGATTGTATGAACATCGTTCCTGCTGAACTTTCAACAAAGAAACGCAATCAAAGATTTTCACATGTACAGCATCCACAAGTAATTTTACATCTAATATGTCATGCAACAGCAAAACTTAGGCTGGGACTTTAGTATTACACAAAATGCATGTAAGCAGAACATGCATTTATCTGCACAAACCAACAGACAACACAGCGCAATCGACTGGACAGCAAGTTCATTTACTCTGGCTCTGAATCTGCAGCCCAAAGCAGTGGGAAGTTGTGCAACACATTTGAATTTGACAAAGATTTCTCTGTTACAAACCCTTATGAGACCCAAATGACGTGACTGAGTTAGCTGAAACCATATTTAACAGCCCTGATGGGGAACACAGTGGAAAACTTTCTGCCAGGAACAAACATAAATAATCCTTTCAATCCACACATCAACAAACTAGCTGGTATTTTGACGGAAATGTCGCATGATCATACTAAATGTTATTTTACATATATTTACATCTACATGTCAACTGAAACTGAGCAAATCTTTGGTTGGAGTAAGGCTTTTTTTGGAAAAGAATCAATATTATTATCCAGCAAGGATGCATTAAGTTGATCAAAAGTGACAGTAGAGATATTTAGAATGTTACAAAAGAATTCTATTCCAAATGTTGTTTTCTATTCATCAAAAAATCCTGAAAAATGAAATGTATCACGGTTTCCACAAAAATATTGAGCAGCACAACTGTTTTGTAACATTTCTGAAGGATCATGTGACATTTAAGACTGGAGTAATGATGCTGAAAAATCTGCTTTGATCACAGCAATAAATTATATTCTAACAGATATTCACATATAAAACTGCTATTTGAGATTATAATAATATTTTACAATTTTACTTGTTTTTACTGCATTTTTGATTAAATAATTGCAGCCTTGGTGAGCAGAAGAAACCTCTTCATTAACAAATTGTATCAACCCCAAACTTTTATTATAACTCAAAATTATAATATAATATTTTCACTCCAAATCAATGCTAGAGTTTATAAAGGTGCAAAACATTATAAAGACATTATGCAGGCACACAGGAAGAAGCTAAATGCAGAGATGACAGCGGTTACACAATCATTGGTCCTGTTACTGAACTGTCTCTCTCTCTCATGACCTGCTTCTACGGGACTTGAAAAACAACTCCGGTGTAAACTGATAAACAACTCCGCTGGCAAATATGCTGCTGTTTTCATGTCTTTCTCTGTTTCGTGCCAGCACATCCCTGCTTCTCTCCTGCACGTCAATAAATGCAGGAATGCCAGAGGAAAGCACAATGCTCCTGACAGACCTGCACCAATAACTGCAATGGCTCCAGCAAACTTTTCATTTCCCAAAGGAAATGTTATTGCACAGCAGATGCTCTTTCAACACTCATGATTAAGAGCAAATGTGCAACACAGCAAAGCTATATACACAAGAAAAAAATATCTGCCAACGGGGGCAGGAAAAGCTGCAGAAATCATAGGGAAAACAAGTTTATTTTTCACACCCTAATTGGCAGATATTTTCGTATCAATTTCTCAGAAAACAAGAATTATTCATAGTCATAATTTCGAATTATGTAACACATTTTTGTCATATTATATTTTTATCCGTTTTTTTTTTTTACCTTTTTAATCTGTTTCATAATTAAGACAATTTATCATTTTATCTATTTCATAATTGACTGCTGATGTCACAATTTAGACTTTTTATCTCAACTTTTTCATAATTACAACATTTTATCTCATAAGAACTCAGTATGTCACAATTTAAACTTTTTATCTGATAACTTTTCATAACTATTGCATTGTATCTTATGAATTTTTGTCATAATTTGGAATTTTGACTTTTAGTGTAATAATTGCTAATGACTTAGTATGTCACTTTCACTTTTTACCATTGTGTATACATTAGGGATGTCACAATTCTCAATATAATATCGAACCGTTCGGTACGACATCCACGGCTCAATACGCGCGTGTGAATTGCGGATTTTCGGTTTCACATTTAAATAATTTCGTTGTTTTATTTCTCTTGGAATTTGCTGTGTGCGCCCGCGATTTCACGTGCTGAGATGAGGAAACGCTTCCCCGCTTGTATTTGAAAAAGCAACACACGCAGAACAACTTCCCTTCTAATGACATGCAGTGATAAGCCTTTCTAAACCTGTTGTCCAACAAAAGAGTTATAAAAATAAAAAGTTATAAAAAATGTCATAACTTGTTTTTAATTCACAACATCAGTCGAGTGTTTAAAATAACTTCCTTAGGTGATCTGATGTGGCTTCGTATCGCAGAATGAGGCAGACAATAATTTATTCTATACTCATATTCTATGTATGTCGATTAGCAGTGGCTTACAGATATACTTAATCAATATGAAAATACACGAGATGGCTTGAAGAACACAGATAAACCATATATTGTTGCAGACGAGTGTTTATTGTCCTTACATTTCATCATTCAAAACGTTTAACGTTATATCTTGTTTCAGTTACAGCGATAGCGATGCCTTTATCCATGTTAGGCTGTGTCTAAAGGCCTGGACAGCTAACTTGCTGTCAATGACTTTGCAGGCAGCGTTTTTGCACGAAGGCACCTTATGAAACTGATTTCGGACAGGCTTCTGAGGCAGTTTAATGATCTACAACAAAACAGAATGAGTTTTGATGTTAACTAAACAAATATTTAATTACTATAACACTTATTCCTTGCTAGAAATAACATCAAAAGTGCAAAAAGTTAGTCAGAAATATACATTTACACACAAACTGTCCACCAAACGCAACTTTCAGACGCCATCTTTATTTTTTAGCTCAACCGTCACGGAACTAGTGATGGGTCGTTCTTGAACGATTCGTTCATTTTGAACGAATCTTTAATGTGACTCGGGACGAACGAGTCTCGGGGAGTGATTCGTTCAGCCGCGCAGGTTCTGAATTAGTTCACCTGTTTCGAATCTTCGGGTTTTTGGAGTCGTTCGTTCATCTTATGGGGCTGTCACGTGATGAACAAACGACTCGAACCCGAAGACTCGAGAGATGAACTAATCAATTCTCTTTCCGGCTCAGACTGCATAGGTTAAGCTTACGGGGCCGTCACGTGATGAACGAACGACTCAAATCCGAAGACTCGAGAGATGAACTAATCAATTCTTTTTCCGGCTCAGACTCCATTGGTTATGCTTATTGGGCTGTCACATGATGAGCGAACAACTCAAACCCGAAAACTTGTCAGATAAGAGGCGAGGTTGAGCTAATCGTAGACTAAAGACCCAGGTAAACAATGAATTAATCTTTTCTGTGTTTTATAGCATTATAGTTTTGTCTTGTTTGTAGTGTGATCAACGTTTGTGTAAGCAGTAGATGTGTTAGGGAAGTAACACGTAACATTTTAATTATATTTTGCTAAAATGAACAAAATGACTCGAAAAAAGATTCTTTCATTTTGCTGAACGAGACTCAAATGTCCGAGTCAGTAAAATGATCCGAACTTCCCATCACTACACGGAACAGAGGCTGCATGTGATGTCACGGTCAGCTGGAGTGGCTGTGGCTCCGCCCACTGAGTAGCAAAAAGACTGAGTGGCAGCATTGGTTTCAACGCAAATGCTGCAACAGAACACACAAAACACCTCTAAAACCAGAACAAGCTTTGTGATTGACTGTACAAAGAGATTTGACAAGAAACCTGAGATATATTTTTTAAATACTGCTGAAAGCTACTGAAATGAGAGGCAAATGAATCACTGCAATTCAAAGAAACAAATGGTCTCCAGGCAGCGAAACACGGATTTGCAGTTAAAATTTCATGTTAATATGTTGAATTGTGCAGTAAAATCATATCCTATATCGTATTGACAAGTCATCAACTAAATATTTACCATCTTAAATTCTGCATAACTGGATGTTTTTAAACAAACACTGACAAAAACTATATGTTTTTCGGCTGGACGATATGACGATATATATAACATTGATATAAGTGGTCACCGGGGTTTAGACCAACCTATTTTGTATTTACAAAATGAGTTCACAGGCAAATTTGCTTTATTTATTTTCCCCGGCGTCAAAATCAGACACATGTAAGTGTTAGAAATCACGATTCCTGGCTGCATCAATATCCATTGA
Organism: Cirrhinus mrigala; assembly: GCA_036247105.1. Classification (NCBI taxonomy): domain Eukaryota; kingdom Metazoa; phylum Chordata; class Actinopteri; order Cypriniformes; family Cyprinidae; genus Cirrhinus; species Cirrhinus mrigala. The sequence goes on from CM070013.1 coordinate 49,756,417, forward strand.
CCACTGGATATTTGTTTAGTTGTTAGGAACATTATATCAAGTTAAACAACCTTTAGTTTAAACTTATTATCGTTTGTTTTACTCCCGTCTACATCTTCCCTATTAAATCCATTCCTGCTGAAGGCTCTTTTGCCACTCAGTCTGGCTGAGGGGGTGTGTCCCAGGGGGAAAGTGACATCAATGCATACACACAATAGAACGCACAGGTTTGTGGGATATCAGAGGCAGCGAAGAATACATCGATGCTGCCATCAAAATTCGATCAGAAAAAGGTACCCCTGGAGACAGGAAGTGAAGCAGAATTTGGATTCGGATGTGCCTTGATGCCTTCATGCCTTAGAATGCTGCCTCCGAAGGCAGCATTTTAGAGCTTTTGGACGCAGCCTTAGAGATTTCCTGGCTGGAACGGAACATAATCAGTGCTACTTCTCTGACGCATATGTGGATTTTCTGCACAAGGGCGCCCTCTGGCGTCCACTATGAATGAAACCCATCCTATTTTGCATAAAAAAAAATAATCCAAAAAATAATACCTCTCTCAAAAGAAATATTAAGCAGACATATATTAATTCACGCTTTTTTCAGTGTACAGATGTTTACAGGAATATTTTGTTGTTAATTTGTTGCAAAAAAAAAACAAAAAAAAACAGAAGGTATTAGAACCGAAACGAACCGAAAACCGTGGTTAAAAACCGAGGTACGTATTGAACCGTGGACTAACTGTATTGTTGCATCCCTAGTATATATCATTATTTTGTGTATTAATATTTACCAAAGCATCTTTTTTTTTTTTTTTTTTTAAGGATTTATATATAAATCCTAATTTAAAGCAGTTAGGATACTGACAAACAAGACAGAAATACTGAGGTAGAAAATCCCCTTTGTAGTGTAAGGATTTGATCAAATCGTTATAATATTATGACAACACTAATAAGTTATGCTTGATGTAAACACCACTAATGAGTCAACAGTTGACATACGGGAAGAAAACAGCAAAAGAAACGCCAAACTAACATCTCAGATGGCATGTGGACAATGATGACATTTTCTGCTCAACTTTGCTGATCTGGGATCAGTTTAGAGCTTTGTTTTATTATTGAACTGCTCTGGGTGCAGATGAGGGGAGCTGGATCACGCCGGCAGCGGCTGACTGACTGACTGTAGCAGTACAGAGGATATTGAGGGTTTCAATCAAAAGCAAAGAACAGGAAGCTGGAAGAGGATTGTGCGTCGTGGACCCAAACAGTGATTCAGCAAGAATATTTACAAAAATATTTACAGGATTAAACCGATATGGTCAGGGTGTGTATTGTTTTTACAGTGATTACAGGTATAATCACAGAGAGAAATGAGAATTAATATTGGGTCAACACACTTTCACCCTTGATTTTACAACGGTTGCATCTCAAGAATGAATATTTATTTATTGCATTTAAAGTATTAAAAGCATTTTTTTCTGCTTATCCAGTTTGCACCATAAAAGTGTTCCAGCACACTGCGCAAAAATTAAATAAGTAAGTAAGTAAGTAAATAAATAAATAAATAAAATATTTTCTTTATTTTTTTTTGGTGCAACTAACTAAACATTATTAAATAAGGATACATTTATTTGAGAAGCAAAATTCCTAAGATAGGAATTATTGTTTTCTGAATGAATGAATTTCAAGTTTATGAGCAATGCTTATGCTTTTAAAATTCTGCCAATAAGGTCAGAAAATTAGACTTAATTTAAACGGAATTGGAAGATATTTTAAGCTTTTTTTTTTTTTTTTTTCTTGTTTTCCAGTACATATATCTATACATTGTCAAAACAAAATTCACAGGAAGAGGGGAAAAAAAGAACATTCATTAAGAAATTGCTATAGCAAATTTCACAAATAATAACAAAGGAACAGCAAGTAACATAATGAATTAAACATTAAATTTGGAAGCAGAAAAACTGAAATAGTATATTCTTTTAAAACATACCACAATAATCTTTCTTTTAGTTATAACTATCATTTTTATATTAAAAAGCAAAATGACAAAATATATTAAGTCTTGTTTTCTAGAAAAATAAATAAATAAATTCATGCTTAAAACAAGAAAAAAATAAAACTGCCAATGGAGTTACAAAAATAAACTTAATTCAAGAGGAAAACAAGCTTATTGTTTTGGCAGATATTTGTTCTTAATTGAAGCAGAAACTCTCTTAATTTTGGTCACCTTCTCAGAAAAACAAGACTTCTCATCTTAAATCATTTTGCTTCTCAACTAAATGCATTTTGACTGAAGAATGTTTAGATATTTTACTGAAAAACACAAAAATACTGAAGAAGAAAATAATTTAGCAAACCTCCAGTACCGCACTTCTCTAGAAATCTGCAGGTTGAGTTTCAGTTTGGTAGTAGGGCAGGACACGTTTAGAGGTTTGGCTGTATTTTTAGGCGTTACGATAAAGGACACTGGGATATGTTGCGGCCGCGCTATTCCTGGGCCAGGAGTTGTATATCATGTGGATTACTTTCCTCAAGACATCAGGCCACATGTGACTGCTGAGCTCCTACGTGAACTTCAAGCAATGTTTGAAAACGGTACAAAAGCATTGCAATAGAGCATGACAGAATCACAATTTCATGTTATAAACATCATACAGTCAGTCAAGAACACAGTTCATTGAATGTTATATGTAAAGAAAAGAAAAACAACCTCAGTCAATCTCATGAGCGTTTGGAGAGACGTCCTTGTTGTAGTGACCCAAAGCTGAGGACGGTGTAGTGTGACGCTACTGGTAAATGTGTGCTAACTGAGAGCTATTTCAAGAGTTCAGCCATGTTGGGCTGAGACAGAGACACCCCAGAGACCTCGAGCTGCTTCAGAAAACACCCTCAAAGAGTTTGTGTGGAGAGGTAAAATCTACAGTTTGTTTTAGGTGTGGGTTTACTTTGCTTTAGGGATAAAATTGTGCTAAAAAAATTAAGCTAAATCGCTAAATATATAGTAAATAAAAAGTAAAAATTGTTAATAAATAATGCAAACATGTACATGCTCTATTTTAGGTAAATATAAAGTAAAAAGTTAAAAATGGTTAATAAATTAATAATGCATAAATAAATGTTTTCTTTTAGGCAAATGAAAAGTAAAAAGATAAAAAAATGGTAATAAAACAAATAATACAAAATACATAAAAAAAGTACTTTTAGTAGCAAAATGTAAAGTAAATATAACAATTTATTTTCAAGAATACATTTAAAAATATGCTTACCAGAAAAAGTAAATTAAGTTAAAAATGTATTTATTTTATTATAAAATAAAAAAATAAAAATAAAATAAAATAAAAAAAAATCAATAAAATATAAAAACAAATGATTATACTTCACATCTGAATGAGTTATACAGAGAAAGGCTGCAGGCTGCAAATGCATTTTCATATTTTTTCCCTGACGCTGAGACTCGGTAATGGTTAGAAGTTACGCTGGTGTGACTTTAAACACGGCCTACTTGTTTTAATGATGCGCTGCCACAAGATGAAAAGCGAAAAACTTCAAACCAGCGCTGACTAAACTAAACCTCTGCATTGAGCCATTTGACAGTGCACAGTTAAACCACAGATACTACTGACTTTAAAGCCCCATGAAATCTGTTCTGAAATCAGTTCTCTGACTAAATGAAATGCCTTCAGATAGTTTAACTTATGACTTAAGTACTTAAGATTTCTCTATGGTACAAACTATGCAATAACATATATATTAATAAGCATTTGTATTTATGGGTGCTTTACAATTTCAGTTTCGGTTAAGAATCGAGCACATACACTTGAGCACCTGTGTGATTGTCACACTTCCTAAGGATAAACTAATGTCTCAATAACACACACACACACACACACACACACCGAGCATTACTGAACAAGTAACACAAACACATCCTGAAATGAGAAAGTATTAATAATAACCAATCTCTTCAGATCAGCAGCTCGCAACGGATCTGGGCGGTGTGTGTGTTTATCTGTTTGCTTTTGGCTCTGTAGCTGTGTTTGTTCATCTACAAAGTTCCGATGACAAAAGAAAAGAGAATGAACTGCAGGAGCCGCCATGGAGACACGGAGAGACGCCAAAGCGCTCTGTGTTGTTTTGCTGCTCCCTCACTCGTGTGTTTCCCACAGCGATGAGCCACATTCATCAGTCCAGATGGAAAAGAGCAGCCAAACCTCTGACGGATTCACTACGACCACTATTATCTCTCTCTCTCTCTCTCTCTCTCTCTCTCTCTCTCTCTCTCTCTCTCTCTCTCTCTCCCCATCTATCCATCCAATTATCTATTCATCTATCTATCCATCCGTCCATTTATCTATTTATCTATCATCCATCAATCAATAAATTTATCCATCTATCTATCCATCCATCAATCAATAATCTATCTATCTATCTATCTATCTATCTATCTATCTATCTATCTATCTATCAATCATCCATCCATTTATCCATTTATCCATCTATCTATCCATCCATCCATCCAATTATCTATTTATCTATCAATCCATTCATCCACCCATCCAATTATCTATCTATCTATCTATCTATCTATCTATCTATCTATCTATCTATCATCCATTTATCCATTTATGCATCTATCCATCTATCTGTCTATCTATCTATCTATATCAATCAGTAAATCCATCCATCCATTTATCTATTCACCCATCCATCCATCCATCCATCCATCCATCTATCCATCCATCCATCAATAAATTCATCCATCCATTTATCTGTTCACCCATCCATCCATCTATCCATCCATCCATCCATCTACATATATATATATATATATCTGTCCATTTATCTATCTATCAATCAGTAAATCCATCCATCAATCAATAAATCCATCCATCCATCCATTTATCTATTCACCCATCCATTCATCCATCCATCCATCCATCCATCCATCCATCAATCAATAAATCCATCCATCCATCTATCTATTCACCCATCCATCTATCCATCCATCCATCCATCCATCCATCTACATATATATCTATCTGTCCATTTATCCATTTAACCATCTATCTATCTATCTATCTATCTATCTATCTATCTATCTATCTATCTATCGATTTATCAATCTATCTATCTATCTATCTATCTATCTAACCATCCATCCATCCAAACTGTATCATTTCTTTTTCTCCAGCAGTATGAAGGAATCTCACTCCTGTCATTCTTGGTGAATCTGAGCGATTTAAATGTCATTAAATGACGTGCTGATTCTCTCCGTCATTACGGCTCAGCGTGTACTTTGATTTTTCAGTAACACACAATGGCGCGGCTCATTACAGAGAATCAAACATTCAACGTGATTAAGTGTCCTTGCATAACTGATGTGCATCATTAAAGAGCCATATCACAGTAAGACAAGACGTTCCCTTTCCAGCACACACACACGCTCCTGGAACGACCTTCACGCTGGAGGCTCGTCTCCATTTGGAAGCAACACAAAACAACTCCAGATCTTATTATGCAGATGTAATCTATGACCACATCCATGAGGATGTGACATCACTGAAATGCCTCAAACTCTTTCGCTTATGTAAACCCTCACTTTACCCATAATTCTGCACTGCTTCAATGTGTCATAATGCAGCATCATTCAGTACACGCAGTCCACAAGAAACAAGACAAAACAAGAAAGTGCTATTTAGCAAACGCTGCATCAAAATCACCATCACAAAACAACTCTACAGCCAAAAGCAGCATGTGGGTGGAGTCAAATCACTGCTGAAGTCAGTTGCACTAATTAATGACTGGTTACAACGAGCCATGACAACTCATGTACAGCTTATTTCTCAAATAAGGCTGGGTTATAAAGATATAAAACATCTCAACATTTCCAGCCACTGTTCAGTATTTATATACTTGCTCTCAATTAGCTCAAAGGGGTGACTCATTTCAATTATTTAAACTGAACACTCTCACCAATTATATTAAAAATACAGTAAAAATCATGTGCACCAGTATGCACCAATATAACAATGCATGACAAAAAAATAAACTAAAAACTAAAACAAATTACTAAAATACTTAGTTGAAAAAAAAACAGACTTTTTATGAAAATTCATTAAAAAAATCATTGCATTTCACTGAAATTATCGAAACTGTTCCTGAATATTATATCAGAGATGCAATTCATGCAATCATATAGTCACAAGTCTCAAGACAAGGAAAGTTAAAAGCCAAAAGTGCATTACAATGATTGTGATATTTACAATTTTACGGCAACAACAAAATTATTGCAAATATATTGTGAATATACTGTATTCCCCAGTCCTGATCTCAACTACCAAAGCACTTTATCCCACTAAAGATACCAGTCTTACAAATCTAGGTTCAATTCCGCCTACAAACCAGTATTTATCCTCATCCTTCAGATGTACACAAGCTAAAGAGGGCAGAGCGAGGTGAGTGAATGAATGGGGAGAGAAACCCACAGAGAGCAAAAATAGCTGGAGCTGAAGGGTTGGAGGATGCGTGGGAACAGAGGGAGCTTTGTACCACCAGGAGCAGATCCACAAAACACACGAGTCTGCAGCGTCACCTCAGTGACTGTTCATTTATCGGTTTCACCCTGACTGTTCCCATCACTCCAGTTACAGGTTCAGGCTTACACTGCACTGCAATGGCATCTGGAAATATTGCACATACTCAATGTTTGTGCTGTTATACACTTACACGCGTATTCAGGATAGATTTGAACGAAAGAATTACAGAACGACCAAACGATATAGATAGATAGTAAGAACAAACAAACAAATGTTTAAAACAAACAATAAATGAAAGTTTGCTGACAGATAGATGGTTTTCCTGCAGTCATTACATTAGTCAGCCTAAAAACATCACTTCTTCTACTCATTGCTCATCTAGTAATGATGTGTTGCATGCATCACTCAACAAACAGCAAAGACTACATGAACAACACTCTGTAGTGCTGTGATGACACTCCACAGAGATCAGCACTGGTGTGGTCTGCGTCTGTGAAAGGGTTGAAATTCTCTTTACCTTACAAGCCCAACCCACGAATAGAACCCAAACAATTTAGAAATGCCAGGCTCGAAATGGGTGGCCAGAGTCCTGAGACATCAGTCTCTGAGCAGCTGTAATGTTGTGAAAGACAGCAGGGACTTCACATTAAGAGACTGGGCGTCTTTAAAGGGACAGTTCACTTTTAAAATAAAGTTATATCATTTACTTACACTCATGTTCCTACAAGCCTGTATGTCTTTCCAGTTTTGTGAAATATAAAAGGAGACAAAAATGGAAGGTGATTCACACTGTCAAGCTTGAAATAGCACAAGAAAGTAACTGAAAAGTAGTCCATACAACTAGTGCACTATATTCCAAGTCTATAAGCTATATGCCAGATTTGTGTGAGGAATAGACTGAAAGTAAAAAGCTTAGATCTGCCTTTAATAATTTTGTAAGTTATTGTACAAAATCACTACCACCATGAAGAAAATGAATGTTTTTTTTTTTTTTTTACTTTTAGAACCCAGCTGTTACACTGAAGGTAGCTGGAAGGGGAGGGGCTAAACAAAATGAGGGATTGATGACATCAACTGAAAAGAAAAATAATTTCAGAAGCAAAGCAACTTATTATGTAAACAATTATCTCACTAGAATGAGTGCAGTTACACTGAAAATAAGCCGGATCCAGTGTTGTGTGTCACTAAGCAACACACAATCTGACAGCCTGTCTGGAGCTCAGACCAATCAAATTAGTGGACTAGGAAAAAAAAATAAAATAAAAAAATAACTAAACTGTTGCTGTTTTTGTTGAAAGATTAAGACAAACACTGATTAAATGTCCACTGTAACAATAGGAACAAGGGTCCACTTCGATTTTTAAAAAAGGCGTTTCAACATCATACCATATCATAATGTGCAAATTTAAGTCCTGTGGTGATTTTTTTTTTTTTTTTTTTTTTTAAATCACACAAAGCTGTTTGATATGAATTCGGAAGTAAAGGAATATAGGCTATGGTGTATTTCGGTGCTCAACGGTGTGAATTATATTTTTGTTGTTAGAAGAAGAGCACCGTTAATATTGTGTCCAAAAAAAAAAAAAAAATGCCTTACGTAAAAGAAGAAAAAAACATGCTGAGCAGTACATGGCAATATGTTTTTTTTTTTTTTTTTTTTTTGTTTTTTTTTTGGTGAACTATCCCTTTAAAGGCTGCATGAGTCACTGAAGACCCCAGATAAACCGCTGGAGGACTCGACAGCCAGATAACCGTGTATCTCAGTAAGTCCAGTCGCATTTCCAGGACACGGGTCTTTGTGCGGGCTTGTTGCGTGCAGTCGTTTCTGCAAAGGGCCTTTGCGGGTTTGTCTGGGCCCGCGACACACCTCCCTTTGACATTGACACACATTCTCCACCGCTACGGCGCGTAAATGAACAGAGCTCTGCAGAACCGCGGAAAGGCCCGCTGCTGGAGGTGCAGCCCACTGCGTGAGCCAACGTTTTCCTTTTAAAATTCAAGTTCACATCAACAAAATGCAACACGTACGCATCTCTCCTGCGCAAGATCTGCACAATCCATGAACAAAGACCATCATGAGTTAAACCACTAGTAAACGGACATGTTATCTCGTGTTAAGCAACGTTCACAGCCCAAAAATCCACCAAAAACTCTTGCAGAAATGTGAGCTGGTTCCGTAACGCTTGCAACCTAGAGGATATACATGCATGGCTCATATTAAGCAAGCTGATTTTAATGCTGCTTTTTGTTTACAAGTTTCCAGCCGCTGGAACAGATTAGGGTCACGTCTCGTGTGTCGTTTAAAACGGATATTTACGGCACTATCAGCACTTACGGTCTATGAATATTTACGTTTTATTCAATTATGCACAACAAATCGTGACCGGCAGTTATAGGCAACACATTGTTGCATGCATTGAAAAACATTAATACGACACATAGGCTAGTGTGAGTGTATATATATATATATATATATATATATATATATATATATATATATATATAGGCTGTTATAAAGCCTTAAATGGCACTTACCTTCTGTTATGCAAAATAATTATGATGTCGGCGTGCCCAGGTTCCCTAAAATACAGAAATGAGCAAAAGTCGACACTCCTTTGTCTGTGAAATATATGTGTATTTTTCACAGTCTTGACCCTGGGTCGCTCCCAGCGCTCTTGAGCTCTCACTTTCTTTCCAGCAGCGTTTGTTATTTTCTCTCCCTCTTTTCCTCTCTGTCTGTATTACCCCGTTTTTGTCCTTTCTGGAGCCACAGAAAAAAATCGTACAAAAAATATGGAGCCGTCAATCAAATAAGTCGACCTGAGTTATGGATGGGGGGGCGCGAAACTAGCCATCGAGCTCGAGTCGCCGGTGCTGAAGCGTTTAGGGCAGTTATGTGGCGTATGTGTTAGCATAGGTGTTCTGACCCCATAACCACCAACATATCGATAAACAGACGCTAAACGTCGATGAAAGCCCTTGATTCTAAAACGGCTCCCCCCTGTTTTCGGGAATGGTTCGCGCCCGTTGTTGAATCGCCTGGTGGAACAAAACGCGTTCGCATTCCAAGGTTCTGGTTACAGCTGCGCTGCAGTCTTAAGCAAGAGGTTCGTGTGATTTTGACCGCGTCAGAAGATATAAATACACTAATATCTAATTTCATACAGAAATGCGCAGGATATGCAAAATAGAGTCGACGAAGGATTTGTAAAAACGAATGGAAAACTGGACGCGTGTCCCTCCTCATCACAAAAGCTCGCCTCAGGCAGTCCAGTAGAGCTACTGATGGAGTATATTAGCACACAAACACAAATACGAGACAAAATGATTAAAACCTCTGTATAGAGACACTTTATTGGAATCCTTTCTATGTCAGATAGAATTTACCAGGAGCTACTGGTATTAGACTAAAAGCAAAAATCTCAAAACCTTGCAGCTTCACAAGTGCTTTTTTGGGACATAGAGAATGAATATCAAAGTTTGACTACTGAAACTGTAATTTTGGTAGAAATGCTGTAGATTCGTATTAATTAACCTATTCATTTTTCTCACAATTTGTGTAATGTGCAGGAGTGAAATCTGCAAAAGCAGGTGTGAATTGAGTTTTCACACAGACAGCATTAAAATCTAAACAATAATTAAATAAATAAATAAATAAATAAAAGTGATTTCTGGGTTAATGGGTTGAGTATTACCTTTGGCAGCGGCTGTATTGAATGATTATTGTGAGTTTATTATTGAGAATAATTACAGACTTGTTGATCATGCAAATCTAATTTGTATCCAAATTGTTATTAATCTACACTGAACCCAACCCCCAAAGTGTTGCTATTAACTGCTTCCAGGTGTAATTAAAATGCAGATTTTCTTACTCCAATAAGGCCTGTTTTACACTGCCCAAATATGCAGTGTGGATTTATTTTGGCGATCATATTAACAGGTTACATCATTCACACTTACTGAACCCAGATGATTACAGGAAAAGCCCCAAAAATAAGTCTACCATCGCTTGACTTTCCTCTGCAGAACACAGATGTCTTCCAAGGCAAGTTAGGAGTCCAAACAACATTGGGCCCCACTGACTTTCATTGTATAAACAAAAGGGAGGAAAATGATTTCCCACTGATTTTTCAAAAATTTTTGTGTTCCGCATAGAAAGTAGCAGATTTGGCAGCGGCATAAGATTACTACAGGATTTTTAATTTTACCATCAGTTTGGGGTTTGCTTTCAGTGTAGATTAATAACAATTTGGATACAAATTAGATTTGCATGACAAACAAGTCTGTAATTGTTTTCAATAATTAACTTCTGATAACAATTTTATCTGGCCATTATTAAAGGTAATACCTACTCAAAAATCACTTAATTTTTTTGCATACTTGCACACTTTCAGTTCACCTTAATATAGTCAACTGCAAACATTGATCATCATTTGCAGTCTATATAGTAGCATAGGCAATGCTCAAAAAAGTGCTAAGCCACGTGTAAAGCTCAGTTCAGTGGGTTCAGTCAGTCCAGGGAGATGTTGGGAAATATTCAGGGTCTCACGGCCCCCTTTAACTGAGCTATATGGGAGGTTTCAGATCCCTGTTGCACAACGCAAACCTTTACGGAAGATAACACTTAACTGACCTCAGAATTCATGCTGAAAAACAACATCTGCCAGCCACCATGTGCCTTACGAGAGTCTGTGACTCGTGCTAAACCTGATAAGACAAAACCAGTTGTTGCTCTGACACACTTAAACATATCAATAAGATTAACCTGACGTTTACACATTTTAAGTCAACAAGCAGCCCATTTAATTTCACAGCACATGATGGACTGATTAGCTTTGTAGGAGTCAAATGAGTCTGAAATCAAGTAGGAATCCACTGCAGCTGAAGCTCTCTGACATGATCATTGATCAGCACATGTCAAGGTCAGAGTGTCAGCACAGCCACAGTTGAAATGAACTCTGGACTGACGAAGCATCACTTTCCCTTTCATCCTTGCGATGCACCATCGCTTTGAAATCAGCGGAGTTGAAAAGCAGTGTTTAGGTGCTTTAAAGTAGATGATTTAACTAAGAACACGCTTCGGGTGGGACTTGCTTTTATCCTTTGGGAATCGATTGGATTATGAAAAGTGGGTGTAACACAGCAATTGATTGAAACGTGTGTCCTTATTTATTTATTTAATATGGTTTAATGTCACTATTGATGAGGATTGTATGATCTTTAAAAACAAAATATTTAAAGTGTACATATATAGTATACTTGCAATAGTTCCACTTTAGCACAATCAAATATATTTAAGTATATCTTTAGTTGGACTTCAGCACTACTTCTACACAATTAAAGTGCATTAAGTGCAAAATTAGTTATTCCAGTGAAGCAGACTTTAAATATACCAGTTCAGTATACTAAAAGTACAATTGCAGGGTATTTTTTATCAAGTAGGTAATATGTAAATGTATTTAAATGTATTTTAAATACATTTTATTATATTTATTTTTCACTAGGATGTGTGTGTGTGTGTGTGTGTGTACCTGGTATTTATCACGTTATGGGGACTATCCCCACAAGGATAGTAATACCAGTAAATTTTGACCTTATAGGGACATTTCTTAGGTCCCCATGAGGAAACAGGCTTATAAATCATGCAGAATGAGTTTTTGTTTTGAGAAAGTAAAAGTGTGCACAGTTTCCTGTGAGGGCTAGGTTTAGGTGTAGGGTAGGTGTAGGGCGATAGAAAATAGGGTTTGTACAGTAAAAAAACCCATTACGCCTATGGAAGGTCCCCTTAAAACACAGAAACACAACATGTGTGCGTGTGTGTGTATATATATATATATATATATATATATATATATACAGACTAATTCCAGAAGAACTGTGGCAACATCTCCAAGATGCTTCAAGAAACCTGCAAAGTACTGTTAAAAGTTTTAGGCACTTGTGTAAAAATGCTGTAAAATGAGGATGCTGTCAAAAATAATGCCATAAATGCCACAAAAACAGATTTTGCCCTAGGTACATTTGTGCATGAGATTTCAGGTAGCTTTGCATGTAGGTTTCTTGAAGCATCTTGGAGATGTTGCCACAGTTCTTCTGGAATTAGTCTGTCTCAGTTTGTTCTGTTTCCTCATGCCTTTCCAGACAGACTGGATGATGGTCAGATCTCTGTGTGGAGCACTGGCTGTTGTCAGACTCCTTGTGCAAACAAAAATCTCACTGGATTATTACAATTAATGGCAAAATGAAAGTTTAGAAATGTAAACTGATATTTCCTACTGACACACTACAGCAAAAGATAGAAATAACTGACTTAAAACCATTTTTTGTTGGTGAAAATACTAGTGGCCTAAGACTTTTGCACAGTACTGTATATATATATATATATAAACAATTATATAAGAACTTTTAATTTAGTTTAATATTTGATGGAAAATGCTGAATTGTAACTAATGTGTTATTTGAAATGTATCATACAAAGAGCAAAACAATATACAATATATACAATAATTAAAAAAATATTTTCTTAAAATCTAAATCTAAAATTTTAACTTGTGTCCTTTTATTTATTTGTTTGTATTTTGGTTTATGCAGTTACTTGTTTGTTTGATTATTTGTTTGTTTATAGAATGAAAATGATCATAACAATAAACAATAAAATACAATAATATTAAAATTATTATTAATAACATTGTCTTAAAACAATATAATAATATCAATTTATTTTAATATTTGATAAATAAATTAATGACACTAAGTTAAGACTGTATATTTTTATTTACATATCAGTAGAAAATGCTGTTGTCATTGCAAACTGAGATTACCAATTAAAACAGTCATAATAACATTAAAAAAAGACAAAAAAAAAATCATAATTATAATACAAATAATATTATGATTTACCAATATTTTCTTTCAACAACAGCACTTCAGCAATGGAATTATGCTCTTCCAATATAATATTTAATAGAAAACCAAAAAGTGTAATTTGTTGTGCTAATCAGTTCTGACACGTAGGCTAATTTGGCCACATTGAACTCAAAATCACTGTGTGACGTGACACAATCACGTCTAATTGCATCTATACAGTTCAGTGGGGTCAGTTCTGGTTTCTTGTCGACCTCATTCTTTGTTGGGACTCAGTTTCAAATCTTATAAGCTACTTTTCGCCTCATGTTAACAATCTGGCATTAATGAGAAAGAAAGTGGCTAAATTACTTGGCTGAACTGTAGATGGACACAAACCAGCCTATATAGTACCATAGGCAATGTGTTTATATGCAGACATATAAACACATGTCAGCTATAGTATAAAAAGAAGATTGTTTACAATGTGACGCTATTTCAGTCTTACAGAGTGTCTGCTAAATAAAAGTGCTCTATAGAAAGTAGCAAACACTGTGACCCGCCGTCAAAAACCACAGCGAATGCCGGCTAAAATTACACGCGCAACAATGCAGGAGTGGGCAAACACAAACACACACTGGAGTTTGGCAGGGAACTGATCTGGACTCAGGAAAACACTTCTCAGGTTAAATGGCGTTGTGTATGAAGCCCAGCGGTTGGACGTTTGACCGGAAAGGGAGTTTTATTTTGATTTTGATAAGGATTTCTCTTTGTGAAGCAAGGTTTCCAGAACACAGAGGCATTTTAGGTCACGGTTATCTGCTGAAAGAAACGCAGGCTATCCTGGACAAGCTTAGACTAAATGTACTGCTTAAATGATAGTTAAAGGGAAAGTTCGCCCCCCCAAAAAAGCATGTTTATTTATTTTCAAATATTCTGAAGATTAGTAGTCGCTAAACAGCTGCTCGTAGCCATTGACTTCCATATAGTACAGGGTAAAAATACTATTGAAGTCAATGGCTACCAGCAACTGTTTGTTACCAACATTCTTCAAAATATCTTCTTTTGTGTTAAACAGAAGAAAGGAACTCTCAAAGAAACAGGTTTGGAACAACTTGAGAGTTACTAAATGATGAGAGTATTTTTAGGCAAGCGATCACTCAAAGTTTTAATGAGAGAAAGATCCACAATCCCATGAAGCATCACAAATGACATACAGCAGCTGAAATGAAAATAATTTATATTTTATTAAGATGAATTTATGATCTTGATTATGTATATAAAAGAATATATTTTATATTTATTGCAAAATATGCACATGTACACAAACTTTCAAGTAGTTTGAGAGCGTAGGAAGACGTCTGTCTTTAAAGTTTTAAAAGTTATTGTTAAAAATCAGTTTGTCAATGGGATTATCAATTTTATTTCTTTTTTTTTTTTAACTTTCATAACTAATTGTAGAATCCTTTGTTGTCTACAATCCCAAGAACAGTTTGTTTGATCAGTAAGTCAATAAACACCTGAAATGTTTTAATAATTAGTTTTGCATTGTAAAAAAAAAAAAAAAAAACATGGCAAAAATGAATATCCACTCAATCATTTTAAATTCAACCTGTTTACTTTACTTTTTTACTTTTAATGTTTACTAATATGATGAAATAAAAGTAATATAATTCAGATCATTTAAAGAAATTAGAATGTATTTACATTCTATTTATTATTTACATTTTATTATTATATAATTTATTACTCATTTTGAATAAATTTCACAACCAGTTACAATTAAACAATCAATGAAACATTACATTTTTAAGTATAAACTAAAATAGTAATAGTTCGTTTTCTTTTGCTTTGTTTCTTACAGTGCATGAAATATAAATTATCATCATTATCATCATCATTTCAAATGAATGCATAATTGTATTCATATACAGTAAAGGCTTTAAACACTAATGTTTCTGTCTGTCATGTACATGAGCGGCAGATGTGTGTGTGTGTGAACAGCTGCAGAGCTCTGGAAAGGGAAGCCTGTTTTCCTGCTCCTCTCTCTCATCTGATTGGCTGTGGGTGATTTCGCAGACGATGACATCATCACACTAGCGGCTGACCTACATTAGTGTGACATCAAACTCACAAACACACACACTTACTTAGCAGCGTTTGCTAATTAAACTGCAGCTGAATCTCCTGAAACAGCACAGACGTCTTCAAATTCAGCCCTGCCGTCTCTAATCTCTCTTACACACACACACTGTTACTGTCACGCACGACTGCGCCCAGATCAGCAGAGAAAACACAACATGATCAGCTTCAGCAATACAGAAAAATCACTGAGAAATCACAGAAATGGCGATTTGATAAACAACTATTAGCCTGGACTCAGCTGTATGTTCACTGTGCAGGGATTGAGACTTTTTAATACACAGAATAAGCAGATGACGTACTATATGTGATAGTTTGCAACATACACAACAGAACAAAAATGCACACAATTGCATCCCACAATTCACTGCAATGGACCTTCCATTCCCATGAACTTTTAGATTGCCAGATGGCATTTTTACATAAAATATGCAAAATGCCATCTGTATTTTTGAGATAATAACTATAAACATGCAGCACAATGAGGCGAGCCCCTCCTGTATTGCAACACGTTTCACACTTTAAAACTTTTGAAATGTGCTTGTTTTAAAGAAGCACCTAAATGTAAACAGACTTTTACAAATATGCTCTGGTCAAGGGATTTTATAAGCTATAGCTTGATTATTTACTCTCAATGATGTCACTTTAAATACTTTTGAATCATCTTGTGAAATACTGATATTATCAGACTGTTATTTGTGAAATGTGATCACTCAGGATGGTTTCAGATCAAGAGTTGTAGTAATAATACTCACTAATGTTTGTGCTGTTGGGGTCCCTCCGAAGTGATGTCACTTCCTGCAGGATGATGTCATACAGGAACTGACTTTTGTTTGTTAAAGGGGCTTTGCAAAAGACTAACAAGTCGCAGAGCAATATCGAGGACACATGAAATTGATCATTAATTAAATATCTAATCATAAATGAAGAATGATTAGTTTGAAATATTTGAAGAAGCATAAGAAAAGGAAAATAAAGAAACACATGAAATATATTATTAATACACTCAAGATGAACACACCCTCAAACCATGACTTCACCCTCATGCTATTTAAACACTGATATTTTGATTAAGTAAATACAAATTAATATAATTTACAGCTTTAAAAAGGTATTATTAAATATTAATATTTAATTTATTTTTATTATTTGTGTAATACTATAATGATGATGATAATAATAATAATATAAAAAATTAATTTAATATATTAATAGATCATGAACACATGAAATATAATAATAATAATAATAATAATAATAATAATAATAATAATAATAATAATAATAATAATGCAATAAAGTTTAATCATGTTAACAAAATATTTATCAAGCAATGCAATCATCATGAACTTCATTATTATTACTATTATTAATGCACTGCATGCTGGACAGCATATAGTTGCTCATAGTCACCAGCAGATGAGACAGATCTTTAGAAATAAAAACAGATGTGTTTTATTGTTTGTTTTTATTATGAATATCTTTAAAGCAGTGGAACTGTGTGTGGAAGGTTCTGAAGGAGACTGAAGGTTTCTCGATCCGTTCTGTGAACATTCAAAACATTCCAAACATTGTGTGAAGATCTCAACCTCCTGATGACCTCGAACACACCTTCAGCAAACTGCTGGAGAAACACCACAAACTCAACATCTCAACTGTTTCTGTTAGACCACAACAAGCTTAAACTGAAATCAGATTGTGACTTTTGCCTCTCTGAGAAAAAGACCCCAGTAACCTTAACTGCGTTTCATGTGTTTTGAGCTATGAAAGGTCTGAAAGTTGTTTTAGAGTATTTTTCAACATTCAGAATAAACTGTAGTGAAGGTTGTGGATGGAGTCTGTAGATGACATATGAACACAGAGGAGAAGGTGTGGCAGAGATCTGCTTTCATCTCCACTGAGGTTTAATCTCACAATCTTTTCTTTGTCTTCCTCCCGTTTACAGATCCGGTTTCCCTTTCTCGCCTCTTTTATTCTCTTACAAAACACACTCATGCGATTTACGCACATTTAAACAGTTCGGATGAAACACAGCTCATATTCGTGTCTCTGTCTCACATTAAATCACGCAACACACAGGAGATGCACATGTAATCCAGTCAAAGCTTTACCCAAAGTGCAATTATGAGTCCTAAAAATGTAAAGGAGTCAGTTAAGTTATAATATGCGGTTTTCACTCTTGAGTACAGACGAACAGTGTGTTAATATTTGCATGCATGTGGTATTTCACTTCCTCTGTTCAGATGACAAAAACCTGTGCATTTGTTATTTAATTTAAGTTAGTTGTCAAAATGTAGTACATCAGTAATTAACAACAAAACTAATAAATAAAATGTGAATGGAATGAAATGCTACAGTCAACAAATAAATTAAATTTACGAAAGTAAAATGTATATTAAAATTAATATCAATAGTGCAAATAAAGTAAACCAAGAATATTAACAAATAAAACAGCAACAATACAAAATGATATTTTAATTTAATTGTATATGTTAAAAATAAAACAAAATAACAATAATAAAATATTCAATAAAATAAAATAGCAATAGTGCAAATGAAGTAAACCAGTAATAAAATAATATGACAGAAAATGTAAAAAAAATAAACCAGCATTTTCAGAAATAAAATAAAATAAAAAAAAATGGAGTAAATCAATAATATAACAAATAAAAAAAGTGAAATAAAATGTGAATGGAGTAAAGCATTAGTTTTAATAAATAAAAATACAATAAAATAAATAGCAACAATGCAAATAAAGTAAACCAGTAATATTGACAAATAAAATTACAATAATACAAAATGATATTTCAATAAATTTACTATGTTTAACTTAATTTAGTGCAAGTGGAGTAAACCACTAATAGTGACTAATGAAATAAAATTTGGCAATGCAAATGGGATAAACCAATAACAATTACAGGTAAAAAAGCAATAATGCATGTAATACTTCAGTAACGTTTAAAATAATGTTTTATTAAAATTTAGATGAACAAAGATTTAAACTGCAAATTAAGATAAAATACAATAGTATTAAAATTAATGCTAAATTAAACAAATTAATTAAATCTAAAATTACAAATTAAGAGGGATGAGTACATATGTATGACTGAATGCACTAATAACGGTGATAATCAGCATACATTTATCAGTCACGCCACAGGCATGAGGCAAATCACTCACTGTCTCAAAGTGTGACATGTAAACACAAGTGTGCTGGTAGTCAGCAGTTTTTGTAGTGCCCTGGTAAGAGTTTCTCTTTGTGTCTGGTCCTCTAAAGCATCTCACATCGCTCACGGCTCGCTTTGTTCGCTCTCATTTACATTCTACCAAGTCACCCGTAGACCAACAGCGGCACAATGCAGCCTGCAGAGGGTCACACACAAACACACATGGATACACACAAAACACACACACCACACTGCACAGTCACACTTTCTAAAGATCATGTTATCCAACACCACTGAACACACACACACACACACACAAACTCACACACTCGGTCAGGAACAAACACTGTCTTGGCAACAGAGCTGCACACATGACCTTCTCAAAGAAACACACAGGTATTTGAACACAAACACACACACACACACACACACACTCTTGCATTTGTGGTTTACGGGGACTCTCCATAGGCGTAATGGTTTTTATACTGTACAAACCCTATTTTCTATCGCCCTACACCTACCCTACACCTAAACCTAGCCCTCACAGGAGACTGTGCACACTTTTACTTTCTCAAAAAAACTCATTCTGCATGATTTATAAGCCTGTTTCCTCATGGGGACCTCACAAATGTCCCCACAAGGTCAAAATTTACTGGTATTACTATCCTTGTGGGGACATTTGGTCCCCATAACGTGATAAATACCAGGTGTGCACACACACACACACACACGCTGTAGGCAAGCCAGATTCACTGCAGCAAACCCATAAATCTCCTAATGGCCTAAACATCCTGAAGGATCTCCCATGCTTGTGCATTTTTCACCAGGGTGTTTGTGTTTCGTGGCTGTTCTTGTTGCCTTTCTGGTTTGGTGAGGACATTATGTCTGTTTCCCTGTCAGTGTGAAGAGTCTGCATAAAATGCATGTCACATCACGCATGTACTACTGTGTGTGTGTGTGTGTGTGTTTGCATGGACTTGTGTTTGCCTAACCGTGAGACCTGCACTTCGGCAAACAGTCAAGATTGAGTGTGATTGCAGAAAGCTGTGTAACTCTCTGTTTGGAGAAGTGTGTGGTTGTGTGTCTGACCTTTGGTTAAGCCAGTGATTGTGCAGGTGTGTTATTTGTGTTAGTAGTGTAAGTGTGTGTGTGTGATCACTGTACAGTGAAGAGTGTTTATAGATAGATAGATGGAAAAGAAAATGAGTGATGGATGTTAAAGTAAAAGAGACAGGATAATAAAACGAAACGGTAACACTTTACAATACGGCTGCACAAATATGCATTAATTCATGCTTAACTAATGCAGAGATAATCATAAGTTAATATATAACTCATGAAGAACTAAACCATTTATTAATAATTATTTCATCAGAAACAAATGAACATTCTATATGATTCATAGAATAAGTAATCAATAAATTGTTATTAGTGTCATAATGTATTAATTCCCTAATAACTTATTTTATTAACTAATGGTGTAAATTAATGTGTTAATTACCATAATGGGTTGAAGCCATGCATTTCATCTTCCAGTTGTCTGCTTTAATTAATCATTAGCTAATGATTTGCAAAGATATCATTATGTTATGACTTTACTTGTTGAGGCACAGAACTATTAACTAATTGTTAAGTGATATGTCATTGTGGTTAATAGTTCTGTGCCTCAACAAGTAAAGTCATAACATGATGCATTAGCAAATCATTAGCTAATGAGTATTTAAAGGAGACAAAACTGGAAGTTGAAGTACATAGATTTGACCACTGTGGTAATTAACATATGAATTTACATCATTAGTTAATAAAATTAGTTATTAGGGAATTAATACATTATGACACATTTAACTAATAACAATTTCTTGATTACTTAATCTATGAATCATACAGAATTGTCATTAGTTGCTGATGTAGTGATTATTAATAAATGGTTTAGTTCTTCATGAATTATACATTAACTCGTGATTATCTGTGCATTAATTAAGCATGAATTAATGCATATTTGTGCACACGTGTTGTAAAGTGTTACCAACGAAGCAGACAGAGAGAACAAAGGATGGAGAAAAAGCAGACATGAAGCAGAGAGGCTGAGGGAGAGAGATGACAGATCGGGTGAACGCATGAGAGGGTGAGTGTGTTCACTGCACTGGAATGATTGTGAGCAGTGAGGCGTCAGATGTGCATTGCTGTCACACACACACAGAACGCTTCATTAATGAATATTCGTGTCCGGCTGGCGTGTCGTTCTGCCATCTGTGGCATGTTTCACGCAGTAATTGTTCTCTTCATCTTCATTTCATTGGTCCTCGTTCACTCGCCGTATTTGAAATCGAGCAGATGTGTGTCACCAATTCAATTCGTTTGATTGTTCCAGCGTCCAGACGCTTCCAAAGCGCCAGAAGAACGACACGGAGTCATTTCATTCGTCTGAAATAATCCCCATTTAATTAAATTGAACTGAGAGTTCATTTCATAGAAGTCTGTTTCACATTGCTCAGTTTCACCACAGTCTAACAGGTAGACCGAAGGTCATAAAATAATATGCAAACGCAAATTCACTTCAATGACCCGCCATCAATGAGATTCTGTCCTTATTCTGTCAAATAACAAAGTTTATTTGATGAAATTTTAAAATTTAAAGTAAAACAAGGAGACTAGACAAGTAAAAAAACAGAACAGAAGATCAGTTGTTTAGGCGATATGGCCAAAAATATTATCACGATATTTTTACCCATCATATGATATTAACATTTTCGCGATATTCATTTGCCATTAATGGAGAAGGAAATACCAAAGCCAATAGAGGACAACTCTGCAACCTTTAGCCAAAACAGCATAACGGCTAAAGCTAACAGGAAAGGAGACCAGGACTGCGTTCAGCCCCGACAAAACGTTTTATAAACAGAAACGGTGGTGCGCTGAACACCCTGTTCTGATGACGCAAGAGTTGCAACTATGGCCGCTTAGAAGGCCATCCTTTGTGTTCTTTTTGAAGAATTATCGAAGCCTGAAGAAATTGATATAAATACGTGTTTAATACTGCAAAATATGCTCAATGTTACAGTCAATGCCCTTGCCGTCCAGAATAAAAGAGAACATCCCAATCAAGCTACAGCACATTTTTAAACGACTTTACTTGGACCCACTGTGTGAACTGTCTCTTTAATACTGCGTGGTTTATATACATGTTGCTGCTGATTGGACTGACATTTTTGACACACCTACCAAACAAGAGAAAACGTATCTCAAACCCCGTTGCACACCGTTTCCAAGAAACATATCGTTCAACCCGGAAACCGTAACAAAACATTGTACATCGGTTTGAGCTTGAACGTGCCCCAGATGTCATTCTGTGCCAGATAACAAAGCTCATTTGATGGAATTATAACATTTAAAGTAAAACGGGACAAAACAACTAATAAAATAGTACAGAAGATCAATTACAGGTTTAGGCGATATGGCTAAAAATATTATCACGACACTTTTACCCATTTCATATAATATGGACATTTATTGTGAGATAGATGTTAACAGACCAATTCAGTGATGATGTTTTTTTTGTTTTGTTTTTTTTTTTTTTAATGGGCGGAGCTTATATGGTTGAATAAAATGATGGTTTTCTAGTAGCAGTCTAGCCATGGAATAAAAGAATTTAAAAAAAGTAAATTTGAGTATATATTTCAAAAGTCTGACTTTATTCTCGCAATTCTAGTTAAATCGAGTTATAAAGTCCAAAATAGGAGACATAAACTTGCTTTTCCAAGAAAAAAGTAAGAATTGTGAGATAAAATAAATAAATGTTATGTAAACTGTTAATAGTAGCCTAATAGATTTAGATATAATGTCATGCTGTAACTGTAGGGTGAATACAATGTGTCCCCAATGAACAGCATATGTGAATATTGTGTAGAGATGTTGTTTAAATCAAATTTATGCTTTAAAAGGAGAGTAATCATAGCAGTTTTCATCCATAGTCTGTCCGTTTAAACGTCTGCATTAAATTGTGTCTTTGATGACAGTATTCTATAAAAATTATTTGCATTAATTTGCATGATTTTGGCATTAAAAGGCACTTTTTTTTCTCTCTCTCTCTCTCTCTCTCTCTCTTATTTCATGGATTTTACCTGTTTTCTTCCTCTTGTTACCAGTGTTTTTCTGCCACCACTATGTGCACACAGCTGCAAGTGAAGTAACTGTGATGTTACGAATTGGTCTATAGGGAAGGAGATGCCAAAGCCAATAGAAGGCAAGCCTGAAACCTTTAGAATTAAATAAACAGCTTTTTAAAGGAAACAGCTTACCATTTAATGAATTGTCCGCCTATCAGCAAATTTTCAACATGTTTTATACTAAACAACACTTTTGGGTTGACATATTTTAAGAGTTTACACCAAAATATATATGTATATATTATAAGAGAAGTCACTGACTTTTTGCGGCCAGTGGGATTTGTCTTATGGCACTTTCCATTCATTCCTATGGTATCCGTAAACAGCGATTGAGTGTCGTACAACTCTAAACTGAAATTCAGTGATGTCAAGGCTGTAATGTGATTGGTTAGGCTATCTAGGCACACGTGATCCAAGTCGACTGTTACGCTTTCTCCAATAGTACGTAATACAGACCCTTTCATCTCCCAATAGTAAGAAAATCTCTGGAAATACTTTCCACGTTTGTTAGACCTTGAGAATAAATGTAAACAAAACCTTTTGTTCACAATTTTTATTAGGGCCTACAGTGCATCTGGAAAGTATTCATAGCGCTTCACTTTTTCCACATTTTATGTTATGTTACAGCCTCATTCCAGAATATATTCCATTGATTATTTCCACCAAATTCTACATACAATACTCAATAATGACAACGTGAAAGAAGTTTGTTTGAAATCTTCACAGATTTATAAAAAATAAAAATAAACCTAAGTACTCACAGCCACGACAGAAATTGAGCTCATGTGCATCCTGTTTCCACTGATCATCTTTTAGATGTTTCTACAAATTGACTGAAGTCCACCTGTGGTAAATTCAGTTGATTGGACATGATTTGGAAAGGTTCCACAGTTAACAGTGCATGCCTCAGACAAAACAAGCCATGAGGTCCAAAAAATTGTCTGTAGACCTCCGAGACAGGATTGTATTGAGGCACAGATCTGGGGGAGGGTACAGAAAAATATTCTGCAGCATTGAAGGTACCAATGAGCACAGTGGCCTTCATCAACTGTAAATGGAAAAAGTTTGAATCCACCAGGATTCTTCCTAGAGCTTGCCTCTTGGCCAAACTGAACAACTGATTGAGAAGAGTCTTGTGAGTGGTGACCAAGAACCTGATGGTCAATCTAGTTGAGCTCCATGACCATATGTGGAGATAGGAGAAACCTACAGAAGGACAAACATCACTGCAACACTCCACCAATCTGGTCTTAATTGCAGTGTGTCCAAACTCAACCCTCTTATCAGCGAAGGCACATGAAAACATACTCGGAATTTGCACAAAAGTACCTAAAGAACCCTTAGACTGTGAGAAACAAGATTCTCTGCTGTGATGAACCTCAATTCTAAGCATCATGTTTGAAGAAAACTAGCTCTGCTCATCACCTCCAGTGAACCATCCCAAAAGTAAAGTGTGCTGGCAGCAGCCTGATGCTGTGGGGCTGTTTTTCAGCTGCAGGGACTCGTCAGAATAGAAGAAAAGCTCAATGCACCAAAATATTGAGATAGCCTTAATGAAAACCCAGTCCAGAGAATTCAGAACCTCAGACTGGGCAGGAGGTTCATCTTCCAACAGGACAACGAGCGTAAGCACACAGCAGGAGTGGCTTATAGACACAGCCTGGGCTTGAACCCAATAAAATATTTCTGGAGAAACCTGAAAATGTGCATCTGCCCCATCCAACCTGACAGAGCTACAGAGGTGAAGAGATGAGAAAAATGGCAGATAATTGCCAAAGGATGATGAGCAAAGCTTGGAGCATCATACTCCAAAAAAAAACTTCAGGCTGTAATTGGAGCCAAAGGTGCTTCAACAAAGTATTGAGCGAAGGCACATATTTAAAACAGAATTCTTTTACATCGTCATTATTGGGTATTGTCTGTAGAATCTGGAGGAAAAAAAAATGAATTAATTTTGAAATAAGGCTGTAACATAACAAAACGTGGAAAAAGTGAAGCGCTGTGAATACTTTCCAGATGCACTGTAGCTTATTGTTATCTCCATCAATTTTAATCGCAATTTCAATAAGTTATTGTTTCTTGTCCAGTCCAAGTTACACACATTATAAAACTATGTAGATGAGCTGCATATATTTGTATTCGCCTGATATTTGGCACAACCTCTAAAGGCATGGTGAAACTGACAATTACAAAATTTCATATCAATATGTCGCAGTGTTGTTACGATACAGCCTTTACTGTTTGGGGTCCACACATTTTCCTCTTTTCTCAGACTAATTTCACAAAAATCTAATTTTTACCCAACAACTGCTCAACCAAACAAAAAATATTAAATATTCTGAAACAAAAATCAATAAAAAAATATAACTGACTAATTAGATGTTTAGCCTGAAAACCTGAAGACTTGACTCGCTTATACAAGTTGTAGTAAAAACAGTCTATAAATTGGTTGAGAATAGCATAAAACAGTGTAAAATTGTTAACCATTACCAACTTTGAACAGTTGGCCTCTCTAAAGGGTTTGAATGACTGACCACAAAATTAACATCAAGTAAATTGAAACGAAGGATAAGAAACCCAACATATAAAACCAGTTCAACCTCAGCACATTGCATGAATACCATGGTAATCTTTCATCTCATACCGTGGTACTGCAAGGAACACTTTGAGTCGACAGGTTCATAGACATCCTGAGGCCTAAACAAAGTGTTTTGAGCGGTTTGGGTTGTGTTTTAACAGGTCCTCTAATTTTGTAGCGACAGACAGATCGAGAGATGAATGTAGAAATGAATGTGAAAGACCAGAAAAACAGTCCCATAAAAAAACGAGACTCGTTTGGACCTGTTTGTCTTAACTCTATTATACAGCTCACATCCTAAACAAACATTCAATAGTATGCAACATCATTCACATGGTTCTAAAGAAAACAGAAGAGAATTCAGTCTCACTGTTGGAGAAGCTTAAGAAAAAAAAAAAACAAACAGCAAGTTTGCTACAGGCCTTAAAACAATGAGATTTCATTTTGGAAGACAGCAATGCAAATTTACACCAAATATATTGCATAAAACATTATAAAAAAAAAAAAAAAAAAAAAAAAAAAAAAAAAAGCCCTAAAGAAATCACTGATGAATAGCAGTAATACAATCAGCATTCAGAAACTGATTACATTAAGTGCAGCGACTGCAGGGAACACTGTTGAATGACTCGAATTAATCAGTGTTTCTTTTAATTAGTTAACTGAAATGAAGCTAATAGTTTTGCCAAAATGAATTAAGATATTTCAGAAAGGCATTTGATGAGACTGTCTCAACTTGTTACAATTAAAAAGCAAAAAATGTCACATTTTGTCACTTCTACATGTTGGGGAAAAAAACTTATTATTGGAAAAAACGGATGCAACATTTAAGTCTTCAAGACATCAAGTCTTACAATAAGAACCAACATGTCATGAACATTTGTAGTTTTATTGAAACTTATTACACAGACCAAACAAAGGACAAACAGAACAAATGAAAACAAAACTGCAACAAACATCTTGCATTTATCAGAAGCAAACTCACCTTAGTGTCACTGTACACAAATACAAACCGACAGGTAAAATGACGTTGACTGTACAATCTGAACTTATTCTCACACATTCTGTGACCCCATATGGAATATAAAACAGTTCACTTCATTTAAATGCTATTTCCGAGAGGTTAAATAACAGAACGGGGCCACAGTGCCGCCCACTGGTCAGGACGAGTAACTCTACATCTATTCCCAAAAAGAGTCATAGAGGAACATTTCTGTGCCTGAACCAACACACAGACGAGGGAACAAGATCAGGGTTTGGAAACTAAAGTCCATCAAGAGCTTTGAGACCCAACTGGAGAGCTATTTGAGACTGTTATGCACCAAAATAATCTAATTCTCTAGTACGTGTTGGGGAAGACGACGACAACCAACAGTGCATTTAAGATCGGAAATCTGCACAGAAGGGTCTCACAACCACAAGAATCATGAAAAGCATTGGTGAAGACAGACATTCACAGGTATTTGAGCGCATTGAGGCCGGTTTAAAGAGTGAATGACCTTAAGAATACAGCAGAACGTTCCCAAACTCCAGCCACCATTATCACCACCGTAACTCAAGTCTTTAAAAACACCAGACGAGAAGGAACTGAAAGTGCCTGAAGCGGGAAAGCAATTGCTTTCTAGGTTTGACGATCCAGTTTGTTTGTACTGGCAGCATACGGTTGGTACAAACCAATTAACAAGGTTAAATGTACTAAATGCACGGTAGTGTCTCTTTAAGAGTTATAATTTCCAAATACAATCCATTCTGATTGGCTCATCAATGCGTCAATCATTAAACCACCATCCCACCCAACAGACCCACTTTAGTCACTTAGGATATTGAATATTGACAAATACTGAGCTTGTCTTTTAGGGGATGGTAAGCTGTGAAACTAGTTAATTTTTTTTTTATTTTGTGCTCCAACCTTCATCTTTGCATAACATACAACCGATCGTTTTGGTAAAATCCTATCATAGCACTTGTAAGGGGTTCCTCCTTCAAATCTAATGCAAACACATTTAAGCTATTGGGTTGTCAGTCTTAAAACAACTTGACATGGTAAATGCACTGCAAACTTGTTGAATATCACAGCAATGAAGATGATTTCAGTGCAATCAAAAGCATTTTTTCGATCCAAAATAAAAAAAACTCACCCATTCAACTGTTTTTAATGCAGATTTGGGTAAGATTTGGCTACAGTATGGTGGCTGTAGTCAGGGGTTCATGCGACTGATGATCTTAAAAGTGTCATTTTCATGATCGACGAGTCTTACTGTTTTGGACTTATAAAATAAAACTAAGTGTGCGTTAAAGGTCAGAGGATCTACTCTATATCTCACGGTGAGCATGCATGTGTGTCCGTGTGTGTCGTGTTTAAGAATGGTCTCCGTTGGCGCTGTCTCCATCATCCTCTCCTTCCTCCTGCTCACCCTCCTCTTCCTCCTCATCATCCTCCCTTCCTCGACTCTTGATCTGCGCAAACCAAAAGCGATGGGTGAACACGAGCAAGTCGATACGTGATTTCTGACGCTGTCGTTTCTCTTTCACTCACCTCCTCTTCCTCCAGCAGGTCTCCCTCGTCCTCATAGTCGTTCATGTCCGTGCTCTCGCGCTCTTTCTTGCCGCTGGAGTGCTGCGGTGAGACTTCATCTGGTTTAGTGCTCTTCACCTCTGTGCAGAAACATGAGGAGAGAGTCGTTCGAAAAGACTAGTTTTACCTCTTTTGGTCAGTAGTTTTGTGGTCGGTGGCATGTACCTGATTTCTTGCTGTGGTCTCTCTCCATGCGCTCCAGGCTCTCCAGCAGATAGTCCACTTTGTGTTTAATCTGAGTCAGTTCCTTCTTAATGGTTTGCAGATCATCAACTCTCACTGAACACACACACAGGGATATGAATGGTGGTTATTAAACATCGGAGACACCGAGTCGCCCAGATTTACACTACTGTTCAAAGGCTTGCTAGTAAGATTTTATAGTATCTGAAAGTGGCTTCTGCTCACCAAAGCTGCATTTACTGGATAAAAAGTACAGTGAAATTTAATATACTCATTTAAAATAGCCGTTTTCTTTGTGAATATATTGTGAAATGTAATCAATTGCTGTGATCAAATCTGAATTTTCAGAATCATTACTCCAGTCTTCAGTGTCACATGATCCTTCAGAAATTATTCTAATACGCTCCAAGTTTGCTGTTTTTACTTGATTCTGATCAAATCCAGCTTTGATGAGCTTGATTACTTCTTTCTTTTGAAAAATGTTTGAGTGGTACTATGTATACATTAGAAAATCATACTTGTACGGGCCATTCTACAGAACTGGTGCAAACTGCTGTCCCACAACCAAAAAAACATTAAAAAGCATTTATGCATTCAAATCTTAGATGCTTATTAAGATCCTTCTATTATCTTTTGAAGCCCACAATAATATTTAAAATATTAGTAAGCTTAATGTATAAAATCATCATTTATTGGGTACTTTCAATTGGGAGGTAGCCATCTCAAACTCTAACCCCAACCCCTACATTTCAACTTATGAAAATATTGAAATAATTTGTGGATTCTCTGTGTAACTTTAAGGAAACATTCTACCAAACACATTTTTCTGCAAGCACACTTTTTTGGGAGTTATTCTATAACATTTAGTTTTATGTGTATAATACTGTGCTAGCTAACCATGTGCTGATTAGCATCTTTGAGCTAGGTTCAAAAGCATCTAAAATGGTCACTAACGAAACATTTGGTGAAGTTTCGGTAGTTTTTTGGGCGTTATCCCATAGAATTGTGACTACCCAAACAATGATGACATGTTTCAATAGTGACAAAAGGGAACACGTAATCCTCAAATTTGGGGGAAATAAACAATTTTACACTACAAAAACATGGGATGTTTTGTTCAAAATAAAGCATACTAAATTATCAGCTAAGATGTTATGGTATTATTTGGTTCAATGTATATTCAAACTAATGAATAAGCTTGAATTAAGTATGAAATCAGTATGATCAGCTTTTTGCTTTTTACAAAGAAAAATTGAACTCAAAATACAGCCAATCTCAAAAATTACACTTGAAATTTTGTTAATTTAATTATGGATTTACTTCTGAAAAAATAATAAAATAGCAAAAATATATATTTACAATCTAGATGTAAGTAAAGTCTTAATAGGTTGATATAACTCTTCTAACCAAATTATTATTACTGTGTTAGTGACAATTTTGAGGAGACGATAAGTATTCCAAAACTTTCTGAAAATACAATATGAGAATTAACTGCACAATTACTAGAAGTGGGTACCTTGAATATTATACATACACATTTTTTTTTTCTAAGACGTTTCCAACTCTGACTTTGGACCAATTCTGTAGAATGGCCCATATATTAAATTATGTTTTGTTTGTGGCAAATGTAGAAAATGGATTTTTATTACACAAAACAACAAAAAGTCTGCCTCACTGGTGCGGGACGTGCGCTGGCTGCTCTTGGAGGAGAAGCTGCTCTTGGTCCTGCGGCTGCCACCGCCGCTCACGCTCACACGTGCCCGCTTGGAGGGAATCACCGCCCGTGAGAGAGGAGGGGGAGGAGGGGGAACACGCGACGGGTATGAGTACATCCTGAAAACACACGCTCAGATTAACACACGTTCCAGGAATCAGGCAATCCCAGTTCAGACAGACATTAAAAGCCCTTCATGAACAATAATGATGAAAAAAAGACCTCTTTGCAAAGCGTTTGATGAGTGAATGTGTAAGGAGAGCTCACCTGTCGTAGTAATCTCTCTGAAAGTCATAGTCCAGATCAAATGAAGAACTGCTGGAGGAGAAAGCAATTAAAGAATGGTTAAAAAAAAAAATTACTTGTATATAAAAAGACAGAATAAAAATATGAAATACAAACCTGTACATATCTCCGGCAGAGCGTTTGATAGTCTTTGATCGATGCGGTTTTGGCTCACCGGCCAGATTAATATCTGAAAAAGCAGTAGGATTGCATAAACATAAGAAAAGAGGGAGAAAAAAAAAAAAATCAATGTGGCCTAGTGGTTAAAGACGAGTCACTTTGTATAAAAGCATCTGCTTAATGAATAAAATGGAAAAACAAATGCTCATGCATAAGCAGGTACCTTGAGGCATCTTAAACCTTACAGAACATTTCTTAAAGAAACAATCACCCGAGCATTGAAATGGCCAAATTTAGGGCTGAGTTTAGGGCACAAAAACAACAACACAATATCGAAAATTCTGGATTTTTAAGGGCACATCAAATTAGATAAATCATGCCGAAATTTCCTGATCACATTTTCCCTCCTTTTTTCTGTCCCCTCTCCACCATCCATATCAGGCTAAATACTGCAACACCATATCAACATTTCAAGATTACATTTCACCCCAAATTATTAAAATAAATAAAATCATATATAAATAAGACTTTACATAAATACAATTTATTGACATTTAAGATTAAGATTGTTTTTGCATTGTGACTATAATGGTTTTTACTTATATATATATATATAAAAAAAATTTTTTTCCCCTGACATTGCACAAATGAGAATTTATGTATAAAACACTTATTTTAAGCAAAAATAATTCCTTATTCTTTAGATTTTTGGTGAACACATTCCTGACATTTTCAAGGTGGTTCATGCTTATTACTATAAACGGAAGAAAGTGCGAAAATAAGATAGAATAAGTCCCACCTTCTAATTAAAACAGTCAATCACTCATTGGTCAAGTCATCACATCACTGCAGCTGCACCACAGTTGGATCAATTTCAAATGTACACTTTTCAAACACAATTTGAGGATAAGACACAACATTTGTGAGAAAGTTCATGTCAGATTTAGTTGCTGATTTGAAATTCACCATTTAAAAGTAAGTTAGGCCAGCAATTTTTGAGATTTCAGTATTTCCCCATTTAAGCAGATTGACTTGATCATGCATGTCTGAAGGTGTTCCAAATATGACCGCCAAGTAAGAATTTCCTCAGATAACAAAAGGCAAGAAACGAACCTGACATCTACAGAGACCTGCATTAATGAGCTCTTCACAGTGGGATGTTGATCTACTTACCGAGCACCTGTCCCACGATCATCCTCCCATCCTCACCGGCGACCGCTGCTCTGGCGTTCCTCTCATTGGCGTACTGGACAAAGGCGAAG
The DNA here is from genome assembly GCA_036247105.1 of Cirrhinus mrigala. Classification (NCBI taxonomy): domain Eukaryota; kingdom Metazoa; phylum Chordata; class Actinopteri; order Cypriniformes; family Cyprinidae; genus Cirrhinus; species Cirrhinus mrigala. Next base: position 49,787,960 of record CM070013.1, read on the forward strand.
CCTTTGTGCACGGAGCAACCCACAATCTTCCCGTACTTACTGAAGATGGCCTCCACATCAGCCTTGGTCACCAGCATGGTGTTGAGGTTCCCGATGAAGACCCGGGAGTTAAGCGAACGCGGATCCGTCTTGTTGGTGACGTTGCTGGCCATCAGGCTGCTGGTTGTGGGGGAATGACTGGGCAAAAAGAGAGGAATAGAGGGGGTGCAGAAGATTGACAGAGACATTAAGGACAAATGAGAAATTAGTGTGTCAGTAAATGCATTACCGGCCTCAATAGCTATGGTTTCCATCCAAAGCTGTCAAGTTAATTTAAAATGGAACATCACACGAATTGTTTGCAAATAAAGCACCGTTTCCATTCCATGTGTTCAAGAGAACAAAATCACCACTTTCTGGGAAACTGGTGCAATACATCCATAGAAATGGAAGTTGCTGCAAATGCAGCTGTCATGTAATCTTGGCCTGATGCGTGGGAATGCAATTGTTTAGACAGTTCTAGAAGGCAAATATACCAAATTATTTTGATTACAGACTTTGTGCAGCCATTTCAGAACGGGTAAAACAACATTTAGTTTTGATTGGTCCTCTGGTTGGTCCACTTGTCCAATCCGATGATCCATTTTCAATGTGCATGAAGGAATTGTTCGGTAAACATTTCTGTAGGAGTTCTTGTGCACGACTTCTAATTGGATTAAAAACAAATGATCCTCCTCAATTGAGCGCATTTGGATTTGTATGTATGTGCATGCAACTTTTAATGCGATATCTCAATTAGCACAAAAATACATGGATGGAAACATGGCTAGTGAGACAGGACTCTTTCTGGAAATCTGAAGTCAACATGAAACCCAATTCGCAACCCATTTCGCCTTCATAATAACATTTACCGCTGAATCACTTATAACGTAAATGGGGCCAATTTTGGTTTCATGCTGACTTTCTCACAGTTTAAAATAGAACCACATGAAGATTACAGCCCAGATCAATACTTATACATCTTTAATTCCACTATGATGAATATTACCAGAGACAAGACATTTAAGTGAAGAACAAACGTTAAGATATACACAGTTTGTAACAATCAAAATAAACATTAGTTTAATGTTAAATCAACTAGCATGTTTGAAGTAAGAGCCACATCAGTCATATATAAAACTTTCCTGTGCTATAATGTGCATAGATGGGCGTGTATGTTGTAGTTTTATGCAGTTTGTCAGTCAAATGAGCCACAGGGGACGGCTTTCGTATCTGCATGAACCATTGCTGGGCCGGTAATGTGATAATGTATGGCCTCCTGAGATATTACACATGCAAACTAAAATGCAGAAGTGGAACAAATCTCCTGCAGCATTCAAGCTTAAATATACTATAGTGTCACTTTCCTTTGTTTATGGGTTTGACAGAGTAAAATGGGTGAAAATGCACTAAACAGTGGATTTACTGAGGAAAATGTATCTGGTTGTGTGTGTGTGTGTGTGTGTGGATTGTTTTATGTGCTTACTACACGTTTGAGGGGTAAACTGGTAAGTTTGAGCTGGACTGGGCAGTGTTTTGGCAGTATTTTGGACGCTTTTGGGACGCTTGCGGCAACATGACCGCCACACAACGTGCACATTGAGATATTTAAGTGTGCTGAGGGGGATGTTGGGGGTTGAATAGTCAGAACTCACTCCATTCTGTCTGTAATTCAGGTCGAGTCGTCTGTCTGCCTGATTCTGTTGGAGAGAAGAGGGTTGTTATTGGACACCGTTGAGCTGCTGCTCAGCAGTGCATTGTGGGTGAAGGTCATACTGCGTGGGTGGGTCATGTAACCCACCGCACTTTCACGGTCATCACACCAATCTTAACACTTCCCCAAGGTCAAACAAGCAGTCTAGTGTTCGGATGCTGCCACCCGGTGGTTGGTACATACAACTTGAGGCAAAGAAGATGAAATCCAGACAGATAGCCCAAAAGAAACAGAACAGCCATGTCACCATAACATCATATAATCCCGCTCAATGTCTCATGGTGCCGAACTAAAACCCTTTAGTTTAAAGAAAAAATCTCCAAACGTGTCAAATAGTGACGTTTCCCAGTCATGTGACACAATCAAATCCTACGCTTATTAGAAAAAAAACCTCACACCGCTGCCAAGAGAGATAAAAAAGGACTATTAAAAGACGCCCTTGGCACAGCTTAAGATGCACCATTAAGTCTGCATTATAGCTGAACAAAAAGATGAATATCAGTGTGTCTAAAGGAAATTTCAGCTTTATAGGGATGAAAGCAGGTGAAACCGTCACTACAGGCCAATTATAGCGCAAGTCAGAAGTCTATGCAAATTAAAATGTCCAAATCTCCTCTAGCACCATGATAGATAGCAGGACAATAAACAGAAAAGTTAAGGAAAATTAGGCCCTGTACATTTATATAATTGGTAATCAGTCGCACAATAACAGCTACCTTTGCTTGAGCAAATTAAGGATTAGTCAAGACTATTTCAGTATCTTAATATTTCAATTGTGCAGCATTCATTTATAAGGTCAAGACCAAATGTTACAGTTATGTTTACACCCTTGCCAACTGAAGATTCAATGGTGCAAATATGGGTATTTTAGAATAACGGGAATTATAGTTTGTGGAAAAATCAATACGTTTTAAACGTGAAACTTTTGTCCTTGAAATTGTCTACAACAATCTATCATGGTTAGATGAAGACTCGTCTTTGGACTCATCTAGCATTCGATTGCACAGGGAAAGACAAAGTACATTTAAATGACATTTAATAAATAGACATTAAATTATAATTGTCCTGTATATTACACTACCATTAATCCAAAAATAAGGCTAGACCTCAGTATCAAAGTTTGGGATTCTCTCTAGGAGTGATTTAGAAAAATGTAGCATGTCTTTAAACTTTAAAAGCCTTTCAAACCTGTGGTTTAGTGTTCTGCAGTCATGTTTTCTTAAGCTGATTTAGACTATGAATGTTTCTAAATGCACTAAGAAAAACTAAAACAAAAAAAAAACAAATCTAGACTCTTTAAAAATTGTGTGTTACTCTACGGCAGTTTTAAAGGTGACGGAAGAAAGTAAAGGCTACAAAAAGCAAACGGGAGTCTAGTCTGCATAAAACACTTTTCAGGAAGATTGGTGCGGAAGTGGAGAATAAAAGAAATACCAACTTACGGATTGACGTGGGTCAAAAAAGCTGCCTCAAAAACTACAAAAAAAGCAAAATGAATAAAATCAGAAAGGAACATCTTTAGCTCACTAAAGCAGGGAAAAATAGTTCACACAACTGAGTGCATTAGGGTTGACAGACCTGAAACCTTCATGATAGGACTAATATTTCTGAGAAAATTAATGGTAAATTTGGTGTAAAATGTAGACATGAGAATAGAAGTGTGACCTGCATGACTTTAAAGACCAAAATGTGCAAAAGTACCAGCATCAGCATGTGGTGTTTAGTCTAGACCAGGGTTTCCCAAAGTGTGGGCCGCACATTCTGCAACAAATCAAATTCGCAATGCGACAAAATTGGATCACTCCCATTTCATTAAACAACTCTGTTCACACTACAGCCGTAGTGATGCTGTGTTTTGCAGATTAAAATAGGAATCTTTGTACAGTCAAATTGCAACACTTACTTGTGGTGTAAAAGTAGTGAGAGAAACACACAATGCTTACAGAATTTCTCCTTCTTATATCCTGTAGTCAAATGTTTGTTTTTTTGGTAAAGAAATTGTAAGACTAATCATAAAACATAAAAATGGTGAATAGGTTGGTCATTCATAACCTTGGCATGTGATTCTTATGTTTGGGAACCCATGATCTACACATACATTACAGTTTAAAACAAAACTGGTCTTAATAGATTTTAGTTGGAACATGATCCTGATGTGTGCCTAGTGGGGAAGTGTGAGGGGAACATGATTTGGTGCATTTCACAGTCATATAAGATACCCATTTACTGAAAATAAAAAAAAAAAGAATAAGAATAAGAAATACTTAAATATATTCTATACCAAGCACAGAAAAGAGAGCAAAAAATAAACCTTTCTAATGTGAAACTGCATTGAAAATACTGCTCAAGGCTTATATGAATCAGTCAGTGTTTGGGGGGAGGGGGGATAAATATAATTTTCATTTCTTCGAGACATTCCACAAGACGACTAGAATAGCTTCAAGAGTTCAACTTTTGGATTACATACAAATAAGATGGTATTTTGAACACATACTACATGGGGGCAGTTGAGCACTTCAGCGAAGGCAGTGATATTGTCTTTGACCCACTGGGCCTTCTTCAAACATTTATTTAATATCAATGCAACCAGCTCAATTCAACATTCTTGATGTACTTTTAATGGAAAGATTGACCGTTTACATGATTTTGCACAGACCTGGGGTGCAAATGTGAAAAGTGTTAAATGGTCCATGCACAGATAGAAATTATTGCATCAGACAGAAAACGTGTTTTCTCAGTCCATTAAAAGTGCCGAGGCATAACTCGAAACCCGCAAAAACGTCGCCTGAAAAATCAATCGACACAATTCCGACTGGAACGCAACGACCCTTAAAAAAATAAGAGCAAAAATAACGCCCAAATAATCGTATTAAAAAGGACAAGCTCAGTCCAAATGTCTACAGCCGAATAAAAATAGTCTACTCATGTAGGGAAAAACAGTCTGTCATGTTAAAAATGGACGTAAAACGCTTTTAAATTCTGAATCCTGGACATGGAGGGAAAAACGACCCCATCTTGAAAACACAACCACCGGTCCATATGAGACATTTCCTCCACATTAACTTAAAAAAGAAAAAAATAAAACAAACCAGCTGCTCTAGCAGTAGTCCTGCAAAAATGGGGTGAAAAATAACTCCTACTTTGAAAAATAAAATAAAAATCGTGCGGTCCTCTCAAAGCATATGTTTTTTTTACTGCTCTACCACGGCATCACAAAATGTACGCCACCAAAGCCAAGCAGAAAATGACCAGAAAAATGCATTAAAAATAAAAAAAACACAAAAAAATTCTCCAAAGATAGTTCAAAGTCAGTCAAAAATAAAAAGTGACAAAAAATCTCTCGAATCAAAATACTCACCGGGAGTTTAAGACTAAAAATGATTAAAATTCGGTGCTGTACTGTTTTGTGGATACAGTCCGTACCAGCTCGTTCAGTAGACACCGACCAACAGACGAATGCATGAAATGGCGTCGCGCAAATACGCACTAGAAACAAGCCCCGCCCCACTTTACACATCCTCAAGTCCCATTGGCTACACTTCAACGCGCTGGAAAATAACACGACACTGATTGGTGGATTTACATTTCATTCTTTTCTACGTCTCTCTTTTTAAATAAAGTCCCCGTTTGATTGGTGAATGCAGGATTTGGTTAGCATTATCTTCCCTCAGTGCTAATCGCTCTACAAAAGCTTTTCATCCAATTTATGCGTTTAACAGGTCGTTCAGCAGTTCTTATTACAACAGTTGATTATAGAAACTCCTTCTTGTAACAAAATAGTTATTTTTACTACATCAAAACGTGGTAAATTGCCATGTCATTAAAGATAAATTAGGTTGTAGAAATATTCTGAAAACCCTGTAGAAATACTACATTCAGAGTTGTATTGAACAATAACTGCTGTGCTATGGTATTTTGATACTGAAGATACTGAATAGTTTCTGTAAACCACTATGCACCAAAAAAAAAAACAAACAAAAAAAAAAACAACATTAAATACCTAAGAAAGTTAACAAACGGTTACCTTAAACACAAAGTCATTAAAGGATCATTGCTAATCACAATATTATTGATGAACTGAATTTATTTGAAATTCTGAATCATTACAGGAAATTATGGCAAGAAGAATGCTACAAAGAGTTTATTGTAGTTTATACCACTGTACCGTTAATGTAATGTAAAACATATAAACAAAGTAAGCAAAGGCAAGTCAGGTGATGATGTCACAGTATATGGGGTCAGTAAAACAATTCATGAAAAGCATCAATTCAACATGCAAAATCACTGCTTTTGACTCCAGACCTTCAAGTTACAGAGACTGATGACAACTTCCCATGTGACAAATCGCTAACTTGCCAGCAATTTAAAAGAAAGAAAAAAAAAAAAAAAAAAAAAACAGGTGCTACTTCAAGTTTTCTTCCATAATCAAAAATTCAGTTGACAAGCTAAGACGTCAACGAGCTACACTTGTAGAGGAATAAGGATTGTAGTTCACCACTTCAGCTTTCGGAAGTGACAACCTGCAATAAAACAATCCTTAGTATTTGTAAATATTTTGAATGCAACTAAAGGATGTGGCAACATTTATTATAATCTACCTTTCTTGTCACCCGTCTTGCTGCGTTGTCGTGGAAGAGTGAAGTCAAAATGGAAAGATGATGATGATGATGATTCAGGAGTCTTCAAAACCTCTTCAAGTTTCACCTGCTCCTGATTCTCCTACAGTGAAAGAAAGTCTTCCATCATTATGTAACTTCCTAAATACAATGGATTTCCTTTTTTAAAAAAAGAAAGATTCCATTGGATTCCTTTTTCTTCCATAAAATTAACCTAGGATGAAAACAGCTAAATAGCTAAAAAAAATAATAGTAATAATAAAAAAAAAAAAAGACTTAGACTCTTAAAAATAAAGGTACTTCACAATGCCATAGAAGAATCTTTTTTGTTTAAATAGTTCCATAAAGAACCTTTAACTTCTGAAGAACCTTTCCGTTTCAAAAAAAAAAAAAAAAAAAAAAAGGTTCTTCAGATTATAAAAAGGTAAGAAAGAGAAGGTTCTTTAAAGAACGGTTCTTTGTGGAAACAAAAATGGTTCTTCTATGGCATGGCTGTGAAGAACCTTTTAAAGCACCTTTATTTTTAAGAGTATAGAGGCCCTTATTTGTGAAAAGTGTCATTTACTTACATGAGATGGGCTTTGCTGGAGTCTGGTTTTGAGTTTAGGTGTGTTTTGACTGTGCTTCTCTCTCTCTTTCTCCTGTCTCTCGTTCTGTTGAAGGAGAGCATTGCGAGTGGCTCTGTACTCCAGAGCAAAGTCACTGACGGTCTTACAAAACACCTCAGCACTCGTTTCTCTCACCATGGTGCGGGAGTAACCGAGGAAGAGCAGGAATGAGTGGAATCTGAGTGGAAGGAAAAACAAAAAATGGACATTCTTTGACATTTTATGGATTGAAACACTAAGTATTACATTCATTGGTAACTGCATGCATGGTCAGATGAAATGATATGAATCAACTATACCAATCAAGAGTTTTGACAAACTTGATTGAACATTTCATGACCTTAAACATGTATTGATCTAAAGTGTATTAAACTTTAAGTGTTGTTTATGGAAAATAGCCTATAAACAACACTTAAAAAGCAGGATGAACCTCATTAACTGATGTGTTTTGATAGTAAAACTAGGCTATATATTTTTGTCAAAAGGTTTTTACAAACAGATTTGGCTAAATGAGAGAAAATAACCATGTGGCTCAGATCAAATGTTTCAATGACAATGCTTGTGTTGGCAATTTGTGGTAACCAACTCGTTTTACCTGTTGATGACTCTGCGGTGAACGGCTCGTAGCACCTTCAACCTCTCCTCACAGTCTTTCAGAAACTGGGTGAGCCGCTGGTGGAGTGTTGCCTCTTCTCCACCCTCCTCTTTTCTTCCTCCACCTTTCTTCTTCTTTCCATCCTTCTCAAGTAGTCGGAGTTGATCCCAGGATGCTTTGCAAAGCAATTCAAGCTGCGAAAAATTCAGCTGCACTTGTGTGTAGTCACACTAGACGCCAGCGTGTGAATGTTTATCAGAGACAGGAAAAGAGGGATAAAGACAAGAGAAGGAAACGTATTCAAAACAAATAACAGGATATAATTAACTGGATCTTCCAAACATCTATCTGGATTAATTTACAAAAAGATTCTGCATTTTTAGTCAAAACTCTTCTCCTCATGTATTTAGTACTTTCCATTATTTAGAATTACACAATAATCAAAACTAAACAGAACATAATTAAGTGGTCAAATTTGAGCTTCTTGTCTAGGTTCCAGTTGACTGTTGAGTGAGTGAGTAAGTTGTGAAATAACTGATCGATTCACCGTGTGAAGGTTTTAACTATTAAGTCCAGAATGAGTTAGAGACTGTTTCGTGAATTGACCGACTCATTTTAAAATAACCCGGCTTATTTTTCAAGAATCGGACTGCACGGTGGTCACCGCTGTGTTCAGAAGACATGGCGATCCGATGAAATGGCTTATGTCTCTCGCATTGTTTGTGGTTTCAGTGACATACAGAAACGGGAATAAGAGCTGTATTAACTGAAGTTTTAAAATCCAGTCAGTGTCTTCGCTCCTGTCAGTTATCTTTTGAAGATATCACTGAATATTTATTTTACCATAGTAAAAGTACATTTCTGGCTGAAGTAAATTTGTCATCTCAATTTTTAGTATACATTTAAAAGGAGACAACTCTGCTATTAATCTCCAATCTGTTATTTATCATTTCAGATTTTTATTATTATTTTTAAAGCTTTGCTAACTAGCAGAAGACACTAACAAGTTTTAAATTCCAGTTGCAGATGGGGAACGAGGGGAACTGTGTGTGGAGGGAGGGGAGTATTTTTCTGAATGTCTCAATGTGTTTCTTCATTTACGCACATTGTTTTGAACTACTGTATAGCTGTGTCTTGCTATCAGTGCTGTCCCAAGCATGGTTGCAATGTGTTCACTGTCAAATCACTGTTTTTTATTTATTTTTATTTATTTTTTTTTTAACGTTAAAAACGTTAATCATTTTATTTTATTGACAAAATATTTGAGTTTGTCTTATTATTTTTTTCATTTGATGAGATAACATTTTAAGCTGTCATATGGTCATGTTACAATGTGGCCCTCACATGTTGCACATGTTGTCACATTTCACTTTCATTCTTTTTGAGATAAATAACGGAAAACGTATACACTGTCATTATAAAACAAAGCAACATATTTGTAATAGACAAGTGTGAAATTTAATGTGGATAAAAAATGATTCTCAGAACCCTACGTGGATTTACACAAACTGAGAAAGTCAAAAAGTGTTAGGTTGTGCCCTGCGCTCCCCTACGCAACTGGATGAAGTAAACGTACAAAGAAAGTGCAGCAAACTGCTATTTGAAACGTCTGCAATGCAAATGAATTCTCATATTTTTTAAATAGTAGTACATATTTACTGCACAATATGCTTAGTACAAAACACAGCCTCATACCTTGCTGGCTTTTGTGACAGCAGTGATGTCGGAGTACAGATCAGAGGATTGTGGGTAAAGCTGGAGCAATAACACGCATACGTGATGAAGGAGTGGCTGCCGGCCGTGTGTATCTTTCACCTGAGAAAGTTTGCCCAGGTAACTCAACTCAAACCCCTTCGCCTATAAAAAATACACACCATCATGCAACGTGTGAGAAGAGTTTGGCCGCACACAACTTTTGACAGTCATACTCACCTTACAGCCGTTCAGAAAGTTGCCGATGGCCAGCACAGTCGCAAGTATGCAGCGGAACGTCTGATTGGCCGCCAACTGCTCCATGGCAAGTTTCAGATGGAAGAGCGGCTCTGCGATTTCCTGTTTACACACACATACGCATAGCATGGAACAAAAGCTGCGTAAAAACAAACATTACAAATGACCAGACATGAAAACAGCAGTTCAATTCTCTCACCATCAGTTCATTTATTTATCTTAGATGATGCTTGCCAAGCACGTACATAAGTTTGCATTTTCATGGTGGTTTCTATACAGTTGCTAGGAAATTGCTGGAAAAGTTTCAGTTTAATTTCAGCATTCCTGTGAGTTTACACTGATAAGCACTACTCAGATTTTCTTAAGAAATGTGATTTTTCTCTCTCACTCTCTCTAGTGTGTCGTGGTCCAGAGTGAAGGCCCAGAGCTGCAGTCTGGCACTCAAATGAGGAACGCTGCCCAGGGTCAGGAGACACTGTTCTGCGGGGCCCAGTGGTGAACGCGGAGCCTGAGCTTTTGCCTCCTTTATTAGATTCAGCTCCTCTTCAGTGGGAACCAGCATCTGCAACCTCTGAGCCACAGGAAAGAGGAAATAAAGTCACACTCATGAACACCCATGCTTTCACAGACTGCGCCATGCCACTGTTGCTGTAATTTGTCATATGTATTAGTGAAGGGTTTTACTCATACATGTAGATTTTAAATTTATGTTGACTTTTAAGCAAACAGTGCTGTGGGGAACACACCTGGATGTCTTCTCTGTCTAGTACAGTGTTGTCCATGCTATATATGGCAGGAGGAAGCAGGTGAACAGGTGGCAGACTGCTCAGAGCTATAGTGATGATGTTACTGCGCTTTACACCCAATACAGATACACACGGCTGCTTCTGCTGCAGAGAGGATTAGAGAAAATGATGTGGAGTACAAATGCTGAAAAATGTCATACTTGTTAGAGCTTGTATCCAGTGCTCTTTTGTTTACTGTTTTATGAAGAATACAGTTTTATGAAAGTACATTCCAACTACTGTATGAAAAATATTCATGCTGCATGTACGTCATACTGTAATTATGACTTTAAATGCCATAATTATGAGATGAAAAGTCAAAAATATGACATAAGTCATATTATGACTTTAAAATTTGTAATTATGACGTAAGGTCAAAAGGCAAATGCAATGTCTTAATTTTGATTTTGTATTTCATAATTTTGACCTTTAAAGTCATAATTTCAAAATTTTGTCTCATAATTGATCTTATATTATAATTTTGTCTTTTTCTATTTTTTTTTTACTTATAATTTTGACATGATTATGACTTTTAAAGTCAGAATTTTTAATTTTTATCTCATAATTGGCTTTATATCAATTTCAACTTTTTATTTCTTTTTATTTCTTAATTATGACTTTAAAAATCAGAATTTTGACTTTTCATCTTATAATTACAGTTTTAGAACAGTTTTAGACCTTTTTTTAAACCAGTTTGACCAATTAGATCAAAAGAGTTGTTCATTCTTGCATCTGGCATGGCCAGTTCTGATGCTAGGCAGTTAAATAAATAAATAAATAAATAAATAAACAAACAAACAAACAAACAAAAGACTTGATTGCTGAAATATTATCAAAGAAAATGATTCTTAGGCTAATAATCTTCACTGACATATAAGAATGTATCAGTATTATTTTATTGGGGTGGCAGTATTTAGACAGCCAAGATGACCCGGTGTTCACTACTGGTTGTCTAAGAATACTAAACATTGAACTCTTACCTGTCGTCCCTCCATCAGACTGCAGAGGGTGCTGTTGTTGCTGCTTTTGCTCTCAAACAGGTATTCCAGTCTGTTGGTGTCAAGCTGAACCGGTTCCAGACCGGCCCAGATCGACTGAAGCCCAAAGCGGCCCACTCTCGGCACAGGCTGCAGACTCGACAGTGCGCTCCAGTGGAGTCTCAGGGTACGACGGCCTGATGGCTGTGGCGACTCGCTGGCTATGGGCAAGGGCGGGGCCAAAGGGGGAGGAGGCGGGGGAATAGGTATAGCTGCAGTCTGATTGGCTGAAGTTTGAGAGGAGTCTTCATCAGTGCTGTCCAGCTCAAGATCCTCATCATCCCATAGGTCGGAGAAGTCAAGAGCGTTGAGGCGGAGCAGAGGGGCGTGTTTTACGAGGGAAGACCAGGAGGTGTTGAGAAGAGAAGATTCGGCTTGTTTCATTGGATATTCTTGGTGAATTACTTTTGAGGAAAGTAAATACATGTGCAAAATGACACTTGCGTGGTAAACCTTGTTCTTTTTTTTCTCCAAATAAACAGAGTGACCGAATTTCCAGTCTGAATATACTTCAGAGTTTAACAGGAATGGCTTAGCCTACCTTAACAGAAATGAACAGTGTCCATTCACAGTTGCATCACAAACGTGCAGAAAAACATGCAGCTCGTCCAATGTTTCTCTTGCTGTAACAAAATTCCCCCAAAAAATCCAGCAAGATGGTCCATAAGGACCATAAAGAACATGCAGGAGAATATGCAGCACACTTTGCAGCTCTGAGAATCTCCACTGTAGCTTCAAGCGTCAAATTCAGTCAACGCTGAGTTGACATTGAACTCCACAACATCTGTCTGACGGCTCACATTAAAGAGCTTGTTTATGTTATGAAGAGCACCAATGGATGTCAGATGTTCTCTCACACTTGGTTGAGGTTTGCATCCTTCAGGCTTGATGTTGCCGTATTTCCGAGTCTCTCCAGTAAATCTCCAGGTGTAGTTGTTGCATTCTGAAATTCTACAAGAGGTCAAATGCTTTAGAATCCTTTCAGTGGCCAGTATTTGTGAGAGAGACGTGACAGTCCGTCTACAGCCCAGACGTTATGAGGGGTCGTTTGGACAGAAACAGTGTGTTTGTTTGAGTGTTTATTTGAGTTGCGCCCTTTCCCTTAATTTCCTTATCTCTCCAGCATCTCCTGTTTATATCACTGCTACTGTACACACAACTTCATTATCTCTCTGTCTCCACCCTTTCGCTCTCTTTCAGCTTCTCCCGTGCTCTCAATTTTCCCAGGTTATAATGACATCCCTTTGTACTCCTTTGAGAGTCAGTCCATGCTGGTACTGGGATTGCATGTAGTTTTTGATCATACTTTCTTGCTAATCAATCACCACTATTACTGTTGCTCATGCATGATGGTTCGGGATCTAAAAAACCTTAAGTATTAAAGTTCAGCATGAATTATGTCTTGTGCTGGTACTTTACTACTAAGTTATCAGATCCATCTGCTGGACCATAAAACTTGTGAAACAATCCTACAGATGCACTGAAGGTTGCTCGCTATCTGCCAGAATATGAAATGTTTTCTTAAAAGTCAACCAAATAAAAAGCATTGAAGAACTCAATTCAAGCTGCTTGTATGAAACTAATGCATAGCAATTTTCCAGTTCAGCTCCTGTAAACACATCCACAAGTCTTACAGCCATGTTATTCTTGTGACAAAATGGCTCTTTTATATGACTGTTTGTGTAGATTCAAGGACTTGCCAACCCTTAGCAACCATGTGGACTGACATAGTGAAAATCCAGAATTTTTATCTGTAACTATAAGATTTTTATTTATTTTACTGCAGTAATGTACATCTGTAGCAAAGACACAGATTTAGATATATTTCAAAGAATGTTTGCTGATTTTTTTTACCCCTATAGCACTTAATTTAAAACAAACAAACAAACAGTGATATTATTAAATCTATTAAAAATAATTGTAATTAATTTGAATAAATCTGAAATAAAACAAAATATAAATTTTAGATGTAAAAACTTGAAAAGTAGGAGCTCTAAAATTTTGAAAACTAAAACTGAAAATAAAATGAAAGCCATTTTAAAAATGACAATAACATTAAATCATTAAAACTATTAAATAAAAACTGAACATATACAGCGGGGAAAATAAGTATTTGACACATCAGCATTTTTATCAGTAAGGGGATTTCTAAGTAGGCTATTGACACAAAATTTCCACCAGATGTAGCCATCAACCAAATATTGAATTCATACAAAGAAATCAGAACATTTAAGTATACAAGTTGAGTCATAATAAATAAAGTGAAATGACACAGGGAATAAGTATTGAACACATGAAGATAACAAGGTGCAAAATGGCATAGAAAGCCAGGAGATCACCTGAAATCTGTCAGTATTGAGAGAGAAACCCTACCCCCTATCAGTACTAATTGATATCAGCTGCTTTAGTCCTAATTGATGGCCTATAAAGGCTTCTCATTACCCAGGAGGCACACAGGAAAGACTTCATGATGGGTACAAGCAAAGAACTCTCCCAAGACCTTTGTAATCTTATCTTTGAAAAGCATTCTGATGGGAATGGTTATAGGCGCATTTCCAGAATGCTGAATGTTTCTGTGAGCACTGTGGGGGCCATTATCCGGAAATGGAAAGAGCATCAGTTCACCATAAACCGGCCACGATCAGGTGCTCCACGTAAGATCCCTGTCCGAGGAGTCCAAAGAATAATCAGGAGAGTTCTCCAAGAGCCAAGAACCACTCGGGCAGAACTTCAGGAAGACCTTGCATCAGCAGGTACTGTTGTTTCAAAGAAAACTATAAGCAATGCACTGAACCGCCATGGCATCCATGCACGCTCACCACGCAAGACTCCATTGCTGAACAAAAAGCATGTTGAGGCTCGGTTTAAGTTGGCGAAACAGCATTTGGAGAAGCCTGTGGATTATTGGGAGACTGTAGTATGGTCAGATGAAAGCAAAATTGAACATTCGTTCTACACGCCATGTTTGGAGAAGAAATGGCACTACCCACCACCCCAAGAACACCATACCAACAGTTCAGTTTGGGGGTGGAAGCATCATGGTTTGGGGCTGCTTTTCAGCAAGGGGTACTGGCAGACTTCATATTATTGAGGGCAGGATGAATGGAGAAATGGATAAAAATCTGCTGCCATCTACCAGAAAGCTGAAAATGAAAAGAGGGTGGACATTTCAGCAAGACAATGATCCCAAACACAAGGTCAAGGAAACAATGAAGTGGTTTCAAAGAAAGAAAATCAAGTTGCTTGAATGGCCCAGTCAATCACCTGACCTAAATCCCATAGAAAATCTATGGAGAGAACTGAAGATCAAAGTTCATAAAAGAAGCCCAAGGAACCTTCAAGATTTAAAGACCGTTTGTGTGGAAGAATGGGCCAGAGTCACTCCTGAGCAATGCAGACGACTGGTCTCTCCATACAAGAGGCATCTAGAAGCTGTAATCACCAGCAAAGGCTTTTCTACAAAGTATTACATAAAGTGTGTTCAATACTTATTCCCTGTGTCATTTCACTTTATTTATTATGTCTCAACTTGTATACTTAAATGTTCTGATTTCTTTGTATGAATTCAATATTTGGCTTGATGACTACATCTGGTGGAAATTTTGTGTCAATAGCCCACTTAGAAATCCCCTTACTGATAAAAATGCTGATGTGTCAAATACTTATTTTCCCCGCTGTATATGTGTATATATCTATATAAGCTAATTCAAAATAAGAACAAATATTATAATAGTTTATAAATTGCATGAAAACAGCACTGAATGGCACAGTACAGCCTTTCTGTAGGTTTTCTGTTATTTTACAGTCAGTGGGCTGTTAAACTAATTACGTCTCCTGTGGCTCTGTCTCCAAAAGCTGTTTATGTTTGTTTGTAAAGCCGGGGGAAGTGATTGGTATCACAGGGCTGTATGTTGTCCATAATAGTGTTTAATGATGTTAATTAACTAGAGAGGGCAATCCCAGACTTCAGTCAGATGGGAATGACCACCGATTACAATCAGTGAGACCTTATTCATTATGATGTGAAGGAGATGTATGAGTCAGAACTCGAGCAGTTTTAAATCCTTCAACAATAAGCTATTCATTTCTCTCTCTCTTTCTTTCGTCCTAAAGGAATCCTAATTCCTATTTTCAGTTTATTCATTAGACCCCTATTGATTCTTAGATGATTCTTGGTTGATCCCATTTGGATAAGTTCCGAATTCAGTTAGTATTCCTTTAGGATTTATGTTTAGAATGTTTATGTTTTATAATATATGTTTAATTTCCATTCATATCATAAAAATATTTGAATTTATATATTCTGTATCTAATTTAAGCTTATTTATAATTTACATTTTTACTGCTCTGAACCTTGCTTTTCCAGTGATGGAGCTGTCAAAGCTGGCATCCTCACGACAACATTCGACTGGTCCTTCGAAACGCCATACGTCATCTCCGCCTCCCACCACGGGAGCGCGCACGCTCCTTTACCCTGCTCCGGAATGTTATTTATGGCAGGCGCGCCCCCGCGGACTGCACCGTTATTATTCGACGAGCGACTGACACCGAAACTACAATGTCAAACATTTTCGGGACACCGAGCGCTTCCGTGTTCAACCGCGTCGGGAAGGACCCGTCCTGATTTGTTAGTATAAGCACAAAACCAACGAACAATCAAATGATATTTCTGGAAGCGAAAGACTGAGATGATGTATCATCTTTCAGACGAGGTAAGTCAAGAGTGACTGCTTTAAGAAGTTCGCATTCGGTCGAGGTTTTGTTGCGCTGACAACGAACGATTTGTGCGATTTTCGCGTGCTTATTCCACACGAAACTCTTAGTTTGCTGTTTGTTTCGCGTGTTTATAATGACTTCAAATGATTGACAGCCCCCGTGTGTTTCCGCTACGAAGCGGAGGTGTTGCGAAATATCATTTAAAGTGTCCGCGAAAGACGATACGGAGAAAAAATACGTGCGAAATAACTGCACGCTTCGAACGAATAAAATATGTGCGCCTTTATTACGTAATGAGCGCGCGGGGCAGATGCGCGTGGGATTGGGCTGAAATCATCTACGCTTGCTTTTCTCTGTAAAAGGTGCTTAGAAGAGAAAGAGAACAGTAGAATGCACTAAGTAGGAATATATTTTTATACACGCGTTTCTAAACCAAGGTTTCAGTTTCAGACAGCTGCACAATGCTTTAAACTGATGGTGCAACCACTTCAAAACACTTGTCACGCACATCACCTTCAGTGACAGTGCAGTGCAGTGCTTCACAATTGGATTTGCTTTCGAAGCAGGATATTTTACTGGACATCAATAGTCCGGAAGTTTATTTTGCTATCATGTATTGGTTTAAAGGTCATATTATTGTTGTTATTTGCATTCAGCATGATTTCCCCCTGCTGTATAGCGCACCGGCACTGCATATGCAAGTTTGAGTGGAAGTGGTTCTGTTGGTGCAGCGTTTCTTTATTTATCCCTCACCTCGTGTAGGTGGAAGTGTGAGTGAGTCAGGGAGAGATGGAGGTGATTAGAAGAAAAGACTCCGACTCAAACGGCCTCTTCTCGGACAACTCAGACAATGACTGTGAGGTATGGACGTCATTATTGGAAAGCTTTGAGTGTCATTATTGGAACTGCACATTTGATTTGTCTTTCTGTAGGACATGGGGGCTTGTGGACAGACCACTGGAGTGTGTTTGTGCGAAAATAACCCATTTACCACCTGTGATCAGCACCCACAGGAGGTGAGTGTATACATTTGACACTTATATATGACACTATTCAAAATCTGAGATAAAGTAAGATTTTATTTATTTATTTTTAAAGAAAGTAATATTTTTATCCATCAAGGATGCATTATATTGATTAAAAGTAACAGTAAAAAAATAGGCAGCACAACTGTTTTGAACATTGATAATAATCAGAAATGTTTCTTGAGCAGCACATCAGCATATTAGGATGATTTCTGAAGGATCATGTGACACTGAAGACTGCAGTAATGATGATCACAGGAATAAAATACATTTTTGCAATATATTCACATAAAAAAAACATAACAATTTTAACATTTTTATTGTATTTTTGGTCAAATAAATGCACCCTTGGTGAGTAGAAGTACTTTCAAAACAGGGTCCGTACAAGGTGCTCAAAGTGCTTACTTAAATTTTACTTTTTGAAATGTAAGGCCTGGAAAACCCTTAAAAATAGCAATATCCCTGAAGAGGTACTTGAAAAGGGCTTGACTTATTGAAAGACAATGTATCTATTGAAATAAGTGTTTATTTGTTTTCTGTACAAATAAACACTTCTTACCTAGTGAAAAATAAATATACTAAAATGTATTAAAAATAAATGTATTTCATGCTAAGTATACTACAAATACATTTACATATTATGTACTTTAAAAAATGCACTGCAATTGTGCTTTTAGTATACTAAACTGGTATATTTAAAAAGTCTGCTAAATTGGAACAACTAATTTTGTACTTAATGCACTTTAATTGTGTGGAAGTAGTGCTGAAGTCCAACTAAAGATTTACTTAAGTATATTTGATTGTGCTAAAGTGGAACTATTGAAAGTATACCATAGGTACACTTTAAATATTTAGCATTTTATTATTTAAAGATCATCCAATCCTCATCAATAGTGACATTAAAACATATTTTAGGCTTAATAGGCTTAATATTTTTATATCAGTTAATCTCGAGCAATATGTCAATAAATATGTTAATATGACTTGAACTACCTTATTCACTTAAACTAGCAAGCTAAGCCAGTAGTAATACTGACAATGTCAGGTAAACATGGCTGAAGACGCGAAAAGAGGAATAGATGAACCGAATCAATTGAGTGAGTGATTTACACTGGAACCGTTCCGAATGATCCTAACTCATGACAAGCGGTTCACCAGCAAAAATCAAATCAAAGTAAAAGAGCCATTTATTTTTGAATATCAGCATCTCTTGTAATGATTTTAAAAAGCACGTAGTGATGGGTGAAACAGAGCTTTTCGAAACCCCGAATCAGTTAAACATTCATTGCAAAATGATTCACTGTTTCGAATCGCTCCAATCGGATCAGGTACCGTGAATCATTTGTTTCATATCGGGACTTAAAATCACGAATCATTTGATTTAGATTGGAATGGGTTCTTAAATCATTTTGCAAACTGAATGATTCAATTCAAATGATTTGCGACACATCATCTGAAGTCCCAATCTGAATCAAATGATTCACAATCAGACTTCAGAGTTTGGATTGCAAATCTTTTGCTTTAAATCGGAACTTCGGAGTACGGATCGCAGATTGGGACTTTGGAGTGTGTCACTTGTTTTTTAGATCAGGATTTCGAAGTGATTTCATGAATCTTATTTTTTTTTTTTTTTTTTTCTGATTTATTTTTACTTAACCTGTAGAAAACATCAAACCATTAAGGAAGTACAGTTATAAAAACAAAACAAACAAAAAAGAAAGAAGTATACACAAATACAAATCCCTTAATAAAAGTAACCATGGTTTTACTATAGTAAAAGTTTAGTATAATTTGTAATACTTTAGTAGTGATACTTTGCATGTGCTTCACTTTATTTTTTGCCATTTTTCATTAGTATATTTTTATTTATCTATCTTTTTTAGAATTTGAAAGATAAGATATTGTTTGATAAGTGAGATCTCTAATTGAACTCCTTGAAAATAATAATAAAAACATGTAAGGCTTGAAAAGTCCTTGAAATCCTGGAATTTCATTTTACAGTACCTGTATGAACCCTGTCAAAAAAAAAAGACAAAACAAAAATACTTTTGTATATGTTGTTTGAACATGTTGTCATTATATATGGATCCAGTTATTCCTTCAATGTAAATGTATGTTTTTATTTATGTGCATTATACAATTGTATAATTTGTTTTGTCTTTGTGTTAGCAAGCACTACAAATAAATAAAAGTATATGCATTAAATGAAAGATCTTGCAGTTTGCCAATCTCTCTCATTGTCTCTCATCAGGACTCGAGTGTGAAATGTGTCCAGTGTGGTAAGAACAGACCCATGATCACCAGATACTCAGAGGGTTACGGCACAGAGGTGGGCGCGGCGTCCGCATGTCTCTAAATGTATAAGCGCACACGTGTCTCAGTGTTTATACACGTGACTCATGTTTCAGGAGGAGTGTGTCCAGTCTCATCTTCAGGGAGACAGCGATGCTGATGCGGACATCGAAGACACGGACAGCAGGTGTGTGATCGGCACATGCACGCATGCGCTACGTCTGTAACCACTTCTTTAGCTCGCTTTCTGCTTTGTGATTCGTTCAGGCTCCAGATTGTGGGTTCCCTCCAGCGAATCAGCTCCCGGAAGAGAAAGCGTCAACGAATCACGCGGCAGGACACAACGGAGAGCGAAGACGATGGTGGGCGGAGCCACAGGACGCACCGCTGGAGCCTCCGCCTCAGTCCTCATCGCACACATAACAGGACCATACTGGAGGTGAGCGACGTTTGACCACAGTGCTGAATATTGTCGCTGAAATATACATCCTAATTATCATCTGAAATTAATTTGTAAAAGAATTTTTAAAATTATATATATATTATTTATTTATATTTATTTATATACTGTATATTATTTATCCATTAGCTTTTTTTTTTTAAGAAAAAAAAAAAAACAGTTTTATGTATATAAATGTATGTCACACAGGGACTTGCCTAGGGCAAATGTCTACTTAAATCAGTGTTTTGAACCAAATTATTGAAGCCAAATTTGACTGGAAGCCTCTTCATTTCGATGTTTCTGTTTTACAGGAGAGCATTTCTCAGGTGCGGCCGCTGGTAATCTGCCGTTGTGCAGTGCGAGAGACTCAAAATGCCACGGATGACAAACCCGACAAAGGAAAATGGCCCTTGACAGCGTTTCCCGTCCCTCTGTCCCTTCCCGTGTCCTGTTATTTGCTCATCGTCCCTCTCTCCGTATCCATCATCATCGTTCTCATGTCATTCCTCCTACCGCTCACAGATACTTGACATTGCCTTAAAATATTACTGTATAACCCTCTTCACTATATGAATCAATTGATTTCTGTTTAGTTGTGTCTACACGTACAGCATATTAGAACCTTTTATACAGTGTTATCTATAGAAACCTGTTTCTGCCACATGAGGAAAAAGGCTTTGGTAAATCATTCTGAGATACAAAGCACAAGATACACCAAGTCATAATTATGAGATAACATTTTAAATTATGACGAAAAACATTATGGCATACTAAATTATAATTATGAGATAAAAATGTCAAATTATGACAAAAATCATTGTGACATACTAAGTCATTATGAGATAAATCTCAAATTATGACAGTAAGTTAGAATTTTGAGATAAAATGTCAAATTAGGACAAAAAAATCAACATGACATACTAAGTCATAATTGAGATTAAAATGTCAAATTCTAACAAAAATCATTATTACATACTAAGTCATAGTTATGATATCAAATGTCAAATTTTGACAGTAAGTCATAATTTTGAGATAAAATGTCAAATTAGGATAAAAAAATCAACATGACATACTAAGTCATAATTATAAGATTGAAATGTCAAATTCTAAGAAAAATCATCACATACTAAGTCATAGTTATGAGATTAAATGTCACATTTTGATAGTAAGTCATAATTATGATATAAAATGTCAAATTTTGACAAAAATCATTATGACATACTAAGTCATAATCAGAGATAAAATGTCAAATTATGACAGTAAATCAATAGGACATGCTGAGTCAATTATGAGATAAAATGTCAAATTATGACAAAAATCATTATGACATACTAAGTCATAATTATGAGATAAAATGTCAAAATATGACAAAATCAATAGGACATGCTAAGTCAATTATGAGATAAAAATGTCCAAATATGACAAAAATCATTATGCGATAAAAAGTCATAATTTCTGTCATAATTATGGCTTAGTTACATTCTAATGTTTATGTCATACTTATGACATTATCCTGTGTGGTGGAATTGGGCTCCTGCAGTTGTTGGAAACCAAAGACATCCGAATTATTTGACAAAAAGCACATTTGGACGCATGTGATCAGGGTCGTAAAATTACAGTGACACTGTACTTAAGTGAGGGAATACTGTGTCCAAAAGTAATTTCCACATTTAATCGAATTAAAGCATAAAGTTATACTTTTTTTTAACTAAGGCGTCTCTTCACAAGGACAAATGACTGCAACTGTGGCCAAATACATTTCACATTGAAATGGATTTCATTGGCTGTAAATAAAACAACAAAAAGCACCAGAGCTCAATTTGATTGGCTCGGCGGCGTAGAAAGATAAAAACGCTATATAAACCTATATTTTTATATCATAGGAAATATTTAAGTAATAATGACTTGTGAAACAACTCTGCTCCTTAGAAAAGTAATAGAGTAAAAGTTGCAGTTTTTAAAATCAGTAGAGCAAAGAACATATTCACAAATTAATACTAAAGTATATTGCAATAAAGTATTTTTAGCACCCCTGCATGTCCATTCGAAAGATCTTAGTCGTATGATTAATCAGATTTCAATATAAATCCTTTTCACGTCTGTATTTAAAGTCAACATGAAATGCATTCACAATCTGTTTTATTTCTTCAAGTCATAGCTTGATTTTATTCATCAGAGTTTGATCCCTTGGTGTAAAGTGGGAGTTAAGTGAGTTTGAGGAGTTTTTTTTTTTTTTTTTTGACATGAAATGTGGAGGATGAAGGTCAAGATCGCCCTCATCTGCGATCATTCCCATAACCTTTAGTACATTACCCAGCATTAAATGACCTCACAAGGATTTCAGAAAGGCTGTGTCACCTGCAAAAGCAGCTGAATAACTACTTGGCAACCTTGTCAAGTGCAAAAGAAAGTTGTTTCAGGGACAAAAAAAAAAAAACCTTCACTAAAAGATAAGGAAAACCGTGCACAATAAGACAAGAAACATTTATGAGGACAGTTGCTTTCATGTTAACTTGAACATCAGTAAAAACAGCTCAGATCTGCATCTCCATGAAGTGAATCACTCCTCGTGTCTGTTGAACCTCAGCACTGTCTCTCAGTGTCATCAGAAATAGAGCTGTTATCTAATTCTTCATGCTGTGTGTGTGTGTGTGTGTGTGTGTGTGTGTGCGTGTGGGAGAGAAGCACATCGGGGCCAAAGGCCCACCGCCACATGTGGGCTGAATCTATGCAAGCGTCAATCTTTTTACAAACTGTTTTTGGTGTAAATAAGCTCATAAGAGTTTTCATTCTTCTTGCTTTTGCCATCTTTCATCTGTTCCAGACTCTTCATCGTATCGTTCGTGGATTTGTTCCTCTGTGTAAAGGGCTGTTGTTTGTCTCACACTGGCTTGCTGTAACGCCGACTGCAGTATTTCATAGTCAGTGACTCATTTGAACCGTCTCCAGACGCAATATTCACTGGCAGAAGCACAAGCGTGAGTCAGGTCAGATGAGTTCAGACAAACGTTTCCCATAATCATCATTAGTTATTATCTGAGAGTGAGCGTTTGTGATTTTTCCAAATTATCAGCTGCATGTTTGAGTGTTTTTAATCGCAACAACAGTCAGCTAGCATTGTGCATCTGTTCCTCATTCCAGCTGATTTTAGATTTCACATTTTCACATTTATTCATATTTGCTTAATGCTTATTTTCCTTTTTATTTCAATGTATTTTTTCCCTGTGAAAATGGTATTGTAAAGGAGTCTGTAAAATTGTACAATGAGTCTCTGTCTAGATTTTAAGAGAAATAAAATTATAGTTTGACAGCAAGTCTGAGCATCAAATTTTCTCTTAAAAACACATTCAATGTGATATTGCAATATAAAAGAGAAATATACAAGGAATTGTACTTTGTTTATGAAAAAAATATGTTTTGAAGCATGGCTGCTGGTTTGAGCTGGTTTAAGATGGCCCAAAATTTTATGACATTTTTTACAATATATATCAACATTTTAACATCACTACTTGCACATTCAGTTGATCAGCAGTTTCTAGCCATGCTGCCTTCCTCTTGGCTTTTATGACAGCTGAACCTTAATGGTTATTAGTAGACCATTAAAACGTTACAATCTAAAATTGCTGTTTAAAGCATTAAAGCATTGAAAACACTAAATTAAAAGTTTAAAATCACTTGAATTAAAAAGGACAATAAGTAGAAAACAGATTTTAAATTATTTTAACTCATCTGAGCCAACTTACATTTGATTTACAGTTACTGCTATCATAAAAAAAATAAAATAAAAATACATGTAGGATTGGAATTCTAAAATTCTACATGCGTCACATTTAATGCCCAACAATAAATATTTTAGCAAAATGTATATTTTATTTAAAATTATTGTGCAAGAAGAATGAAAACTTGCGTTCCATCACAGCAGCGCTCGTTCACCTTACTCCTAATGGCAAAATGGATTTATTTGCATGACTTTTTTTTAAACGTTTACAGATAAAGAATATAACTGTGACATGTCCGTTATGCACTGGGTAAAACACAACATCTTAAATGCATTACACAACACAAGTATATTTGTTGTTTGCCATGGTGGATCGATTTCATCCATGATCGACATTAAGGGCTGACATTATCTTGACTCACTAAACCTGGATCAAATTAGTGAGATTGCATGAATTTAAATGATCGTTTATGAAACCACTTTAGTCCCGATTGATTTGTTAGGTTATTTCAAGTCAGGTTTTGGACTTTAATCCCCGCTTTTTTAGTGTCTTTTATGAAACAGCCGCCGGCTGAGGACCAGCTTAAACCAGCTCAAACCAGCAGCCATGCTTCGAAACATACCTATCCAGCATATGCTCTTGATATAATCCAACTCAAACAAGCTTTAGTGGCTAACATACAAACAAGGTACAATATGAAGCTCGTAATGAGGTATATTTTCTCCATTTATTTATTTGTTGAGTTGCAGCACACGGTCCACTCATGGTCTGTAGGTGTAGCTGTGGCTTTGGAAGAGGTTTGTTTGTCATTAAAACATGAGCACTTGTCCTTGCAATGAGAGCGAGAGAGAATGAATCACTAAAGTGCCACTGGTTCTAACAGAACAGTAGGGGCGTGTCCAGGGCTGTGTGACTGACAGCTGTCTGAGCCAATAGTAGCGTCATTATGGGCGAGATGGCTCAAAGAGGCTCATCTGGCATGAAAGTCATGTTTAAGTGTGCTTTCAATATCCAGATCATTTTTGTGTGTTTATGTATTAATAAAGAAGGCAGTCAGGCACTAATAGAGTCTTAGCATGAGCATATTCTCTCTGTCTGTCTCTCTGTGGCCTCTTGGCATCTCCAGCAGGTTTTCAGTCCAAGGCCGCCAGTGACATTTGCTCCTCTGCTTGTAGCTCTGAAAGCACCGCAAGTTTCCATCTGCTGTCTCGCGCATTCACACTTCCCAAACGAGGAGAGACAAAAGACATGGAGAAGCCTGATGTGCATGAGCCGGGCTATATCTGTGTGCGTGTGTATTAGAGGATGTAGACAGGCTTTATTATAGCAGTGCATTATTATACTTCATATGCCTCAATACATTTATGATAACTTCTTTAAAACATCTCAAAGTTTTTGCCTTATGGGTTTATACAAACAATAACAAGCATTTAAACAACAGAGAAATGACCAATTTTAATTATAAAAGCATAAAAAAAAGAGATAAAGAAGGAAAGAAAAACAATCTTCAAGTCTATAAACTGCTTGTTTCCATCTGCCCTGGGCTCCTTGACCCAGATAACATTCCCAGGCTGTGGAGGAGAAACATGATTCTACTGACACGATCAGAATCTAATGCCTTGAGGCATCACATGCTCCCAACACCCGCTCCAAAGTTTCTTATGGCCCCAAACTGAGCCAGAGATGCAGTCAAGGGCAGGACCACAAAGAGGTTGCGCTTTTAAAATGATCTCAGCGAAATCTTTACTTTGTGGAAAGGCTACTGGTCCAGAATCAGTGCAAAGGGTAATTCTTTCAAGATGTTTTAGGTGTTGTGTGACTGAGCACTATGGCTTTCAGAACAATAAAGGAAAACAGCATTTAATAAGTCAGATTAGGTGGATCTCTGCCATGATGTTCTCAAAGTTGATGAATAAGAGACATCATCTGAAGACAGATGGCAGACAAACATTTTTTTTCTTTGCAATTAAATGCATTGGAAAAATTGTGCTCAGTTAGACCAGAAATGTACAAGAAAGTTGGAAGGGTCAGTCCTGATGCTGAGAAATTGATAACAAAAGGTTCAGATACCAGACTATCAGACAAAGCGCATCCTCAAATTCATTGTAAAACAACTTGTATGCATAGCTAAACATAAAAACAGACAGTTGTGCAACAAGTAAACATAGTTTATTAATAAGCTCTAGATACTCAGAAATATATAGTCTGATTGAAGCAGCCTGTGTTTCTTAGATGGTTCGAGATGTGATCTTAATGAATGCTTGAGGTAAAAATAGCATTATGTTGTGTGTGACCTCAGGAGACACTAATCTATTTTGCATACCAGACTACAGTACAAGACCTCACATCAACAGAGAGATTCGACACAAGTTAGGAAACTGATTTTATGGAGCTTGCTCTGGTTTTTCAGCAGAAGGAAAGCGTTTTGAGGATTGCCTCTTGACAGAAACCTGAGGACACAATGGCAATAAATCAGCAGTGTCTTCGAAGAGAGTGGAGAAGTTCATGGAGATCAAGAGAGGATGAAAACATGAGCAGTGACAAAGGATGGATGGATGTGAGTGAAGAAGAGGAGGGTGAGGAGAATCCAGGGGAGAAAGATGAGCGGACAGAGGAGGGTCCAAAAGAGCTGCAAGTAAAGGATAAAGGCTGTCATGTTAGTTTTCCTTTTACGCCTGCAAACAGTGACAGTGTTTTTGCTATGTGTTCAAACAAAGCCAGTGATGAAGAGGATGTCAATATATGTGATGACAACAATACTGATACAGAATGCAGTAGCAGTTTTCCTGGTGCTAACAGTGATTATGTAGTCGATGTGTTTACCAATGATTCTAGTAATGATACTGATAAATATGATGAAAAAGAATATAGTGTTAGTTTTGCTGCATCTGCAAACAGTGAAGGTTTAACTGCTGCATGCACAAATAATGAAAAGGCTGGTGATGAAGATGATGCTGATAAATATGATGACAAAAATACTGATGAAGAATATAGTAACAGTTTACATGTTGCATTTGCAAACAGTGGCTGTTTAGTGGCTGCAATAAATAATGATAAAACCAGTGATGACGAGGATGCTAATGAAAATGATGACAAGGATCAACTGACTGTTAATTTTACTGTAACATCTACAAACAGTGAAGGTTTAGTTGCTTCACTTACAAATAATGATAAAATCAATGATGACAAGAGTGGATATAATATACGACATTATGTCGACATCAACGGCAATGAAGAATATATTAGAAGTTCAGCGGTTACTTCTACAAATGGAGACAGTTCAGTTGCTGTGTGTGCACAAAATGATAAAAGCACTGATAAATATTATGATATATACGACAATGACAATGAAAATGACTGTTTTGCTACTGCCTCCATTAGTACCAATGAAATTGGTAGTTCTGAAACAGACATAACATTTGGAGGTTTAACATCTAGAGATGAAGAGCAGCACAGGAAGGACTCCAGCTCTGAACAAGAACTCATAAATCAAGAGTTAGAGGAGGAGGAGGATTATGACGATGATGATGAATATGATGGAAGTAGCAGTTTTGAAGATTCTGAAGTTGAGGACTGCGACATGTATCCCAAAAAGCTATACTCTGATCCAGCTTACCCAGGTGCGGTCTTCCAGGCTCTGGAGAACATGATGTTGTATTCGGTCCTCACTGACTTGACTCTCTTCACAGAAGACGGATACCAGTTCCAAGTTCATTCCTTTGTTTTGGCTGCAGTCAGTTACCTTATTCAGATGAGAATCAGACAGAAGCCTAAACAAGAACAGTTTATCTCCTTGTGTTTGGGTCCTGAAGTTCATGGTTCGGGGTTGGCAGCAGTGGTGGAGTTCGCCTATACAGGGAACATTGGCAATCTGAACAAAGACAATATAGAATGGATTTGGTCTGCAGCGATCAGCCTGGAAGCTCCGAGAATTCTGGAACTCTGCAAAGAGGAGGAAGAGAGAGAAGAGGATGAGGCAAAAGGGAAGAAAGTGGACAGAGAAGAAATTTCTGTGGAACATATGAAAATGAGTCTACAGCATATCAGACAGATGTGGGCACAAAGAATTGGATGTGATGTGGAGCTTGAAGCGGAAGGAAGAGTGTTTCATGGTAAGAGACTTGGAAACGTGGTAAAAGTTTGAGTTGTCTATGCATGAAGATAAATGCTGCCTCCATGTCATAAACATTTATACTTCACTAGCTCTAAGTATTAATTTGATGCTCTCTGCATTTGTGAAACTGTTTGTAATGTTTTATGTTGGTCTCACCTTCATGAAGCTCACCGGGCGCTCTTGGCTGCCAGCAGCGACTACTTCAGAGGCATGTTTACCAGCGGTATGAAGGAGAGCCGACAGGAACTGGTGTCTCTGCTCTTAGTTGAGGCTGCCAAGTTTGAAGCCCTCCTGCACTACACCTACAGTGGGGCTCTTACTCTCGGATGGGGCTGTGTGTTTGACCTCACCTGTACATCTCTTCAATTACAGTTTCAGACTGCCTTCTCACTGTGCCTTAACTTTCTGCAACAAGAAATAGATGCTTACAGCTGCTTGGACGTAGCTTCTTTCGCAGAGGCCTATGGGATGGCGGACTTACTTGTGCTGGCCAATGACTTTGTCTTGAGGCACTTTCAAGATGTGTCCATCACTCCAAAGTTCCAAGATCTTCCTTTAGAGAAACTGAAAAAATACCTACAAAGTGATTCTCTCTGCGTTCCCTCGGAGTTGCCCGTGTTCAGAGCAGTCATGTCTTGGATCGAAGCCTATCCCAGAGAACGAGTGACACTCGCCAGGGAGCTGATGGGAACCGTCCAGTTTCCCTTAATGACCTTTAAGGAGTTCAAAGAAGTCAAGTCCATAACATCTTGGCCGAGAATTGGCGCCAAAAATCTGTACGATTCTCTCCTTGAAGAGTTCTGTTCCAGTTCTTCAGATGTTCAGTCAAATTTCAGGGCCTACATGCCTAAAGACACTCTAGTCCTTGTTGGGGGCGAGAGGATCACTGATGATTTTGACAAACGTAGACCCTGTAGGGAAATGTGGTTTAGCAATTCCTTGCAGAACCACGTTGGATTGGTGAAGAAAGTAGAGTGGAGAATGTTGGGAACCTTACCTGAGAAACCAAGATTCAGTCATGGAGTTGGGGTAATGAGGGGCAAGCTTTACGTAGTTGGTGGACGGCATTATTACGGCAAAGCTGATACCATGAATTGCACCTACAGGTAAGATGTCACATGAGGACTTATCTATATGTCCTTGTCCAGAGTTGCCCTCTCATACTTTGTACTTCCTGTTCAATCTTTGAACTAGGTATGATCCCATCCAAAACTCTTGGCAAAGGTTGGCCGATATGCATGAGACAAGAGGCAGCTTCACTCTAGTGATCCTGAATGGTAAAATATATGCTATTGGTGGAGAGAGAGACTCAGAGGTCAATATGGAGAGTGTTGAGGCGTACTGCCCCGACACAAATACTTGGAGGTTAGTACAGTAAAAGAATAACGCAATAAATACATTTGCAATTTCAGAAAAAAATCTAAAAGGCATCATTCTTGATCAATATTAGCTGTTCTTCCTAGAAGAATGTTTCTAAAAAGTAATCACAGGCCTGAAACTAACTTCTGAATCTTGTTTAATCTGTGGCCAAACCCTAAATCACTCTTACCCAAAACTTTGGTTTGTTCATGGACCTTAGTCAGATTACCCTGTTGAGAAATCTAGCATAGGTATGTTTTAAAGGGGTCATCGGATGCTCATTTTCCACAAGCTGATATGATTCTTTAGGGTCTTAATGAAAAGTCTCTAATATACTTTGGTTGAAAATTCTCAACGGAAGTGTAAAAAAACACCCTTTTTACCTTGCCAAAATGAGCTCTGCAAAAATCATCTCATTCTGGTCGAGGCTGCTTTAGATGCAAATGAGCTCTGCTCGCCCCGCCCCTCTCTTCTCTCTGTGGATTGACGAGCCTGTTTACTTTAGCCGCGTTTAGCCGCTAAACTTGCCAACTAGCACATTATTAGGAAAGACGATTGCAAAGATTCACTAAAAAAACCCTTATACTCACTTCTGCTGTAAGTGAAGCTGGATCACAAATGATTCATGCGAACATAGACCGATATATGTAGATCGGGAGGCACATTCCCTTCATAAACAAACGTAATCCACTGCATCTTCAGCGGCTCAGATGTCAGGAGTAAATGACGACCACTACGTTCATTATTACATCCAGCAACTCAACACCTCAGTCGGAGATATTCTCAATAGGGTCTGGCTGCAGACATGCACCTGCACTCTCAGACACCTGTACTTCCGCATATGATGTAATTTGCAGTCTATTTTATTATTTACTTTATTTTATATATTTATTATTTTTTAAATCAAATCTCTCAACATTTTACAACAGTAGCCAGGTGGTGAAGACAAGAAAAAAGAAACTAAATTACAATGTCACTCGCAATCGCCACCTGCACTCTTCAGCTACCTGCGACGTCACTTGCAATCCACACACATCGTGGGTGTTGCCAGTGGAGACATAAGCTGTGTTGGTTAAACGATTAAAAGTAATTTAGCATAACATACAGCTAACCATCTGTAGGAGATAAAAACAAGACCCGCAAATCCGTGGCCACAGAACAGCAGAATATGAATGAATATGAATATGAAGCAGAATATAAACAAGAGAATATGAAGTCTCTCGTTAAACGTTTTCCTCCCGTAGAAAACCATTAACACTTAATATGGCTCAATGTATTAAGATGTAATTAAAAGATCAAATTCGATATACAGTTGATTAATATAATGTATATGTAGGCTATATAAACAAAGAGGGCGGACTTTGACAGCTGGTTTGCGGTAAGACGCTCATGTCAATCAACTATCATGGGAGCGGCTTCTGTCGGTGTGACGCCACAATGACAGGCATCTGAGAACGTCTCGATTTGAAAAAGGGGATATTATTTTTACAGATTAATTAAAAACCACAGCATGGATTTTTTTCATTATAGGGTAGATTTGTACATACACTGCCAACACACATTAATGTTCAAACAACATGAAAAAAAGTGAACTTAGCATCCAATTACCCCTTTAAAGCACGTCTGCTGGTTTGATCTGGTTTAAGTCCTGTTAAATTGTTAAGTCCTGTTAAAAAGTAATAACATTACAACCTATTGAACAGACTGTATATTTATTCCTAATAACGTGCCATTGGCACCCATCTACCCCAAACAAGGTCCAGAGGAATGTTGCTCTAGGACAAACAACATTGATTCTGCATAACATCCTACTTAGCTAAATCACTTTGTTCAATGTGTAATGTAAATTTAACATCATAGCACATATAGCAAGACTACCTCTTAATACCTACTGATAACCATTCAAAACAAGTTCTGCCATCCTCCATTCAAAGCTTTTCTTTTTCATTCTCTCATTTTCCAGTTTTGTTCACCCATTAGACCAAGCTCTATGCTGTCATGCGGCCAGTATATGGAACGGTACGATCTTCCTATCGGGAGGCTTTAACAGCCAGTACCAATGCCTGTCGTCCATGACCATTTACCACCCAGAACGAGGATCCACTAACCTGGCTATGATGACACATGACAGAGCCCTGCACTGCATGGAGACCCTAGGTGACCGTCTATACGTGGCTGGAGGGATTTCATGTGATGCTGATGGCCATTTGGTAGATCAATTAGCCTGTGAGGTCTATGACCCTGTGGCCAACTCCTGGAGTGCCATTATGCCCTTCCCAGTGCCTCATGTTGGGTCAGCATCAGCGGTCTTAGAGGGGAAGGTCTATGTCATCGGAGGCTACTGCCAGGATGACTACAGTGATACCAAAACAGTGCACCGCTATGATCCTGCAACAGAACGCTGGGAGAACATGAGCGTGACACCAGGCCCGAACACATACATAGCTGCCTGTGTGCTGCCCATACCCGCTCATCTTAGACAATAAGAGGGGAATACCTTGAATATAGTGCAATGTACTTAGTTATTCACTCTTAAAAATAAAGGTGCTTCACAATACCATAGAAGAACCTTTTTTGTTTAA
This sequence comes from Cirrhinus mrigala, assembly GCA_036247105.1. Lineage (NCBI taxonomy): Eukaryota > Metazoa > Chordata > Actinopteri > Cypriniformes > Cyprinidae > Cirrhinus > Cirrhinus mrigala. The sequence continues at coordinate 49,819,532 of CM070013.1, forward strand.
ATGGTTCCATAAAGAACCTTTAATATCTGAAGAATCTTTCTGTGTCACAAAAGGTTATTAAAAGGTTATAAGATTATAAAAAGTCAAGAAAGAGATGGTTCTTTAAAGAACATTGGACTGAATGGTTCTTCTATACAGTACCTTTTAAAGCACCTTTATTTTAAGAGTGTTGCATTGTACATTGTCACCACCCCATGGCAAGATGAGAAAGCATATTCAGATCAAAAAATGAAGATGGAAACTCTGAGCTAAATTTCAACCTTGGGGCAAGAAAAAGCGTTCAGAAACGATTTTAGGTGGTTTGAAAGGGAATGTACGGAAGGTCTGGAGATATTGCTGACATTGTGGCATTATCCCAACTGCACACAGGCCTTTTCAGAGAAAAGCACATTGAAATGTCATAGTTTGTGCAATAATACATTCCTGGAAACAAATTATCAATGAATTGGCATCAAATATCCATTTTTTTCAATTATGTGGATCACTTAATTGGTTAAATGACTATTAAATTCTCGGAAGCTTTATGTCAGGTTTTACATTTGTTTTGTAGATTGCTCTTAGAATGAAGTAAATGAAGAAAAATAGTTTATTTCTACTTTGTGCATTCATTTTGGAAGTGCATTGTTGTCAACATTGCACTTTCAATTTTGACAAATTGAAGATAAAACAATTTTTTTGTCTCACAAATAATGTCAATCAAGATTATTTGACTGTTTCATGTGTGTGTGTGTGTGTACACCTGGTATTTATCACATTGTGGGGACCAAATGTCACCACAAAGATAGTAATACCAGTAAATTTTGACCTTGTGGGGACATTTGTGAGGTCCCCGTGAGGAAACAGGCTTATAAATCATGCAGAATGAGTTTTATTTATTTATTTATTATTATTATTATTATTTTTTTTAGATAGAAAATACAGTTTGTACAGTATAAAAACCATTACACCATTCCCATAAAACATGAAAACACAACGTGTGTGTGTGTGTGTGTGTGTGTGCATTTACACAACTATTCCGATGACAAATTTGCCATCTAAAAAAAGCTCAATTGAAAAAAGGAAGAAAAAAATAGAAGTCTATGATAAGTCCCCATTTGGACAGCCAAGTGATGTGCCTTTATTAAAATTAATGTTCCATACAACAGAAAAAGAGAAACTCTTGTCTGTATATCTGAAACAGTGACCATTTAATTACATGTATGCACAACAAAGAAACATTAGCTATGTTTTCATGACTTTAAACAGCTCTTTTTGGCATTTTACAAAATAATACACAAAGATAAATTATGCAGGAGTAGAATCCAGTGGGTAAAGCAGGTAACCTGTGAAAGTGGAATAGTTGTACCGTCGATCGACAAAGATCCAGGATCTGATCCACAGCCTCATGTGAACCTCCTCTCCAACATCCAGCTCCATCACGGCTCCATTGGACATTAGGTCGTTGCGGTCGCCGGAATTATACTCGTATGAAGACACAAATCGTGCCGTGCCTTTAAAGATGCTCAGACCCATATCATGAGAGGAAAATGCTGAGCCTGAGTACCTGAAGTAATACACACCTTTAACAGGTGCTGTGAAGACTCCTGCAATAGATATTAAAATTACAAATTAATCCATGTTGAAAATTAGTATTAAAAAAAAAAAAAAAAAAATCGATGATCAAATTATGAATTTTTTCAAATCACAAAAAGTCAAACTTAATATGCAAAAACCTTTGACAGGGTCATATGCATTGCCAACATTAGTTAGGACTTTATCAAAGATGAGCTTAGTCTCGTCACTAAAAGGCCCTCGGTTTGTACTCTCTGAAGCTGACATGGATGCAGTGAATGCCACTTTAGGACTCTCTGTGAACAGAGAAAAAAGAATAATTTACTTTAAAGCAGTCAATAAAACTAGAAAATATGTTGCATTACTATGTGATTTCTCAAGATAAGTTGTTCAAACATGCATCTTAATGTAAAACAAACCAGAGAACGTACCTTTAATCTGTTTCTGCAGTTCGTGAATCAAGCTTTTCTGCTCTGCGATTTCATTTTTAGCAGTGTTCAGATCCGCCGTCAGTCCGTTAAGTGAAGCTTTAAGCTCCTTCAACTCAGAGAAGATATTCACCTTAGGATTCATAATATCCTCATCCTGTGCAATGCAGGAGCTAAATATAGAGATTAAGAAAAACTGAAATAAAGCCATGACTGTTTTGCTTGTGCTAAAGAGAAGAGCAAAGGACCACAGTTGCTGTGCTTTTTATCTTTATAGAGTTACTTTTGGTTAATGATTAAGAATTCAGTGTTTTTAGGTCATTAGATTTACCGCTCACATCTGAAGAAAATACACACAAATGCAAGTACTCAAATATGACTAATCAATACAAAAACTTTCTAGAATTGCACAAGTGAATGTCCATGATTCAGTCATGCTGTTGTAGTCTACTAACTGCTCACCTCAAATCACAAGTCTTATGTTCTTATGGTGTAAAAGATACAAATGTGATGAGCTCACAAAATAAGCAACAAATATTTGCCATTTTGAATATGTAATGGAAAACAAATGCAGAACAAATCCCAAAAACAAACTAAAATAAAAAGGTTGTTGTACAATTTACTTTTTGACAAAATTTCATTACAGATTTCACAACTTGTCACTTGTGGATACTTCTGAAACCTAATACATGAACAACATGAAAACAAAGACTAGCACTTTAAAATCAACATAGCTATGGATTTATAAATACAACCATGAACAGAGGTAAACGAAGTTAAAATACTGGTGCACATGAGGCATAAAGTAAAACAGGGCACCCTTGTTTTGTAAGGAAATACTGTAGGCCTATTAAAAACACTCAAACAGCGTTCAATCCTGGATTTCTTGACAGAAAGAGACATGTTGCATGTTGTGGCAGATCCATAGTACAGTAATGATATCAATGCTATGATGATATCAAAGTATTCATGGTAATGACGGTACTTTTTCATGTACTGTTAGTGTTTTGATACTGTTGGAAAATCTCTTACCTGCAGTCCAGAGTCCAGCGTCACATGTAGGTGTTGATCGACAGTAAAGGCGTGTTTTTCGACGCTGACATTTAACAGATAACGATAAGAGACAGCTGTGGATTTAACGGATTGTGAGTAAACATAAATTTCATTTGTTTTCGTTTTCTGTTCAGTATCGTGTACTGCTCCACACTTTACTGTGCGTGTAAACTGTTCCAATGATTCAGACTGAATTGTGAGCCAATTCAAACCATCATCATCTTCTTCTTTGGTGTTTTATCGGCGGTTGGCAAACCAGATTATAGGTGCATAACCGCCAACGACTGGACTAGAGTGTTGATCGACAATTCAAATAATTTGGAACAATTAATTAAAATGAGCCAAGTGATTATTCTTCTTCTTCTTCTTTCAGGTTTTATGGCGGTTGGCAACTCACTTAGAAGGCGCATTACCGCCACCTACTAGACTGGACTGTGGGCAGTAGACTGGTATTGAGGAGGTGGAACTAACTTAAACTAAATCCTCCCCCCAAAAAATGGATTGCACTTTAAATTCTTTCAATTAACCCAGGCCAAGTAATTCATTAGCAAAGCACCGGCTATATAGCTGAAAAATATGGACACATGACTGCTGAAATATTGCCAGAGAAAATTGGGAGAGTCATGAAATGCACTGTATCCGATAAGGATTTATCTGTGAATATAAAAATAATGATCCACAGGATATTTGTCCCAATCTATCACTAGCCTAAATGTGATTTTATACAACAGTTCAGTAAATATTGATATTGTGTCATATTAAAAAAAAAAAAAAAACTACACTAAGTGTTTTTGCAGAGAACATATTACCTTTGCAGCCATAGCAGAATCAATGTACATCTCCAACCAACACAGCGGTGTGTAGTTTCTGAATAAATCAGCTGTTTGAATGAATCAAATAAATGACTCATAAAAGACATTTACTGCCACCTGCTGGCAGATTTAGTTTCTTATTTAGAATTTCTTAAAAAAAAAAAAAAAAAAAAAAAAAAAGATAAATAAAAATTAATAAAATAAATAAAAGGGATAGTTCACCCAAAAATATTTAAATTCTGTCATCATTTACTCACCTTCATGTCGTTTTAAACCTTTCTTTTGTGGAACGTAAAATAAAGTATTTTGAAGACCGTTGGTAACAAAGTTGTTTTGGTTACCATGACTTTCATTATACGAACACAAATTACTAAGATGTTTCTCCGTATTCTTTTATGTTCCATAGTTCACATTAGCAGCCTAAATGTTTGTGTAATAAATTTAATGTTGAATCAAATAAAATTTCTTTTTAAAACTACAATTTGTAATGTGTACTTGATACTTTCTCATTTAACACAAAAATGGCTCTAAATAACATGTTTGTGGGTATTTTCAGTCAGTTTTTTTTTGCGATTAATTCGATTTATTAATCGACACATCATGTAATTAATTAGATTAAAATTTTTAATCGACTGACAGCCCTGATATATAATAAGAAATATATGCCTGTTGATTAAAAAAAAAAAGGTCAACCATAGAATACTCTAAAATAACCCAGTATTTTACTGTTGAACATATTTTTATGTCTACAATTTTTAAACAACTAATTACAAGAAGTGTGAGCTCAGGACGATGGATAAAAGAAATATCAACTATAAATATAAATATTTACATACGAAAATGTAGCAGTGAAATAGTTCTAATTAAAATGGACTTTCAAAGAGCATAATTTATGACACTCAGACCTGCTGCCTGTATGTTCCAAAACAATCACATAAGAGTTAACATTTCAGATGCTTCTCTACAAGACAGCTTGGTAGGTTTTCAAGTAAAGCTAATAAATATGTGCTCATCTTATTCTCATTTTCTGATTTGATCAGGCAGATGAAGGAGGCATGCGCGTATATCTGTGACGGGACCAGGCATCTTTCCCATACTTTCCCATCTCTGAGTCACAGGGTCATAGCGATGAGTGAGTCTGGACTCGCTATAGTCCTCCTGGGAATAACCACCGAGAATATACAGCCTCTCCTCCAGGACGGCAGAGGCCGCGCCGACGTGGGGAATGGGGAGAGGAGTGAACACCGTCCAGATGTCACGTACGGGGTTGTAGATCTCACAGACTAGTTGATCGGTGTAGTACTTACGGAGGTTGCACACTCCACCAGCTACATAGAAACGGTTTTTCAGGCTCTCCATGCAGTGCTGAGCCCGGTCGTGGGTCATCTCGGCGAGGTACGTGGTTCCCCTCTCTGGGTGGTAGAGGAACATGGACACCAGGCATACGTACTTGCAGTTGAAGCCTCCTGATATGAAGATCTCGCCTCCCCAAACGGTGGCAGCATGACCGCTCAAGGCTTGGTCCAAAGGATGGCAGAAGCTGATCCATAGGACAGAAGAGTCAATATTTAATAGCTCCATTCAATGTGCTGTTTTATTTCTATACAAAATTTTAAGAGAAACTCTTGAGACAAATGCAAAAGAGCAACATTTTTCTCCAAACAGACAAATCAGATGATTCTCTAAGCAGCATCATTTATTTAAAGGTATGTTGTTGTGCCTCTAAGAGCCACTAGGTGTCAGTCAGTTCATTCTTTACATGGTTTTTACATTTTACGATAAACAGGAAGAATAAAGTTAATTATTATAAAGGAATCTTAAAAAAAAAAAAAAAAAAAGATTAGCTTGCTCATTTATCCTGTTTTATTTTCTCCTCTTACCTCCAAGAATCTGTTTCTGGTGAGTATTTTTCCACACTGTCAAGATTTGTGTTGATGTCTTTGTCTCCTCCGATGGCAAACAGGCCGTCTCCACTTACCACCAGCGTAAAGTTACTCCTCAGTTCATGAAGGTCTGACAGCCTTTTCCAGTGGTCTCGTTCAGGGTCGTACCTGTTAATGTACATGTGCAGGTATTGTTAGAAAAACAGGTCACAGAAAAATTCAGGTTGACACATTCAGAAAATGTATGTATTTTTAACTAAATTAATACAACTTGATTTAAAGACCCCAAAAAGGATTCACTTGATGTAAAATAAAATAAACATTAATTGAAATAAAATAATCTCTCATTTTCAGTTAGTTTACTTTAAGTACTAGAATAATTAAATCTAAAAAAAAAAATTAAAAAAAAAAAAAAAACACACACACACACACACATTGAAAGTGTGTTTCTTTAAATATATTAAAATATGTGTTTTATAGCAAAAGCAGATAACTCCAACAGTCGTTCTTTTGGCAAAAGCAGATCATTTAAAACAAAACAATACAAAAAAAAAAAAAAAAAAAAAAAAAAAAAAAAAAAAAAACACTTGTTTTATCTTTGTAATCTCATCATCTTACAAATTAAACGCCTGACAAACGTTGTTGTTGTGATATACATATACAGATATACATATCTATGGTTATGATTATAGGCGGTATGGTTGTGATTACGCACCATTTCCCTCACCATTGTAACGTGATTCTTTTGCAAGGTTCCGTGAAAAATGTAAGCTTTTATTTTCCTTTTACGACCCGAAGACGATATCACGGGTTCATTAAGTTAGTGTAAATTATCCCTCAGCTTCAACAAAATTCCTCTAATCTAGCGCGTCTTTTCAAAGTGACTGGCAGTCTTGTCACCTGACCTGAATGCAGCGCGCTGATTCGCTAATATGGATTTATCGACTTCTGTTTAAAAACAACAAGGGCGCTTGTCGGTAAAAGGTGAAATCGCTATGCCTTAAAAGTGGACAGTACCGGCTTTTTTGACAAAATGTGTTTAGGGTTCAGATCGCGCTATATGAACAACTGCTATCATAAACAATTCATGAATGTTTCATTTGGATCTTACTTTTTTTGCAGAACAAAAGTTACCAGGCTGTTTTTATTTATTTATTGGGCATTTTTAGCCTTTATTATGACCGAACAGTTAGTTGACAGGAAGTGATTAGATGGGAAAAAGAGGGGATCTGGAAGGTCCACGAGCCGGGACTTGAACTTAGGATGTCCAAAGCACAAGAGTGCTATATATCGGCACACTGACCACAAAGCAATCGGTTTTGACAGGCTATTTTATTTTATTTTATTTTAAAATATACATAGCCAGTATGTTACATTAGCCTGACAAAACCATGATTAGCTTGCTTACTTGCTAACTTGTATAATAATAACTAATTTATATATGAAATGCACAAAAGTGCACTTTTGATTTCTTGGCGTCTTTAAATAACCATTACTTTACCTGTAAACAGATTTCATGGTGTCATTCTTAGCGTAGAAGAAGCAGCCTCCAGCTACATATAGTTGACCGTCAAGGACCCCAACGCCATGTCTAAATCTGGGCTGATCTGGCATTTCTCCCAGCAATCTCCACTCAATCTCCTTCACAATGCCTGTTCCACTTCTCAGAGAGTTGGCAAACCAGAGCTGCTTGCTGGGAAGCCGATTACCCATGTCTGGATGCAGCTCATCACCTCCAACCAAAACCAGGGCGTCTTTGGGGTGACGTATACGTCGCTGCGCAACGCAGTCAGAGATGCCAAATCCAAACTCCTTCAGTGCTGATTTGTAGAGTTCAACCTCGACTTCTCCACTGCATTCCATGCTCAGGTTCACAGCACGAACTTCTCGAAATTCTCGGAAGGTCATGAATGGAAAACGCACAGCTCGCATGAGCTCTTCAGTCTGCGGGAGCCGTTCGGTGGGATCCGCTTCCACCCAAGTGACGACTGCTCGGAAAACAGCCAGCTCCGATGGAATGGACAGCGCGTCACATCGAAGGAACTGCAGAAGCTTCTCAGCCGGGAGGTCCTGAAACTTTGGGGTGGCAGATATTTCTTGGAAGTGTCTGAGAACAAAATCCTCAGCCAACTCCATTAAGTCAGCCATGCCGTAGGCCTCTGCGAAAGACGCCACGTCCAGGCAGTTGTGGACGTCCATTTCTTGCTCCAGAAATTTGAGGCAGAGCGAGATAGCTGGCTGAAACTGAAATTGGAGTGAAGTACATGCGAGTTCGAACACGCAGCCCCATCCGAGCAGCAGAGCGCCGCTGTAGGCGCAGTGCAGGAGGGCCTCAAGTTCAGCAGCTCCGATTAACAGTAGAGACACAGACTCCTGCTGGCTTTCCTTCATACCACTGGTAAACATGCCCCTGAAGTAGTCACTGCTGGCTGCCAGGAGCACCCTGTGAGCTTCATTAGGCAAAGTATTGAGTCAGCACTGTTTAAGGACAGTATTGAAACTTGTAATTTATTTACTTAAACTATTGTTGTCTTTTTCTACAGCTTGAGTGCAGCAGTTTACAAAATGGAGGGAAATGGTTGCCATTTTGTTCTGTTTAAATTACATTTTCAGATGTTCAGAACATTTAGATTTAATTAATCGATGAATGGAATTAAAAGGTTTGTATCACTGACATTTTTCTTTACCTTTGTTTTACACTTTTACCCCCGGTTTCACAAGACTTAAACCTAAAGCCTAGCCATTTCAACTAAAATAAACTTGCACTAACTGATCCTAAAATATGTCTGTGCCTTTGTTTTGCCTCAAGAAGCACAATGTACACAAAACCAGTAATGTGTGTGTGTTTTTTTCTAAGACGTTTATAAATACTACTTAAATGTCTCAATTGAAATATGGTAATGTAAGCTTAGTAAAATTCAAGCACAGCAAACTGACAAAATGGAGGGAAATAAGTGGTTATCATTTTCTTTTCCTGTTCAAAAACTGTCACTGAAACAACAGATTTTGTTTTCTCTACCTGTTGTTTACTTTTAAATTATTGTTTCTTTGTTTGCTTTCTACAGCTTGATAAAAGTCAAACGGAGCATTTGACAAAAAGAATTGTTGTCATTTCCTTATGTTCAAATTCAGATTTCAAATGTTCAAAACATTCCACTTAGAATAATGGATGGAATGTAATCAAAACATCTGTTCATTTTTTTCTCAACCTCTCTTCTTCTCTTTTATTTAACTTTTGATATCTTTTCTACTGCTTAATAAAAGTCAAGCTCCAGCAGGTGACAAAATAGAGGGGAAAAATGGGGTAGACATGTATTTATTGATTTATTTATTTATTTATTTAAATTTAAAACATTCCAATTTTAAATAATACAATAGAATTAAAGGCTTTGTGAAGTCACTGACATAACATTTTCAGTTTCACATTTTAACTGTTTTTGTATTTTTTTCTACAGTTTGTGACAAAATGGAGGAGGAAAAAACTGTTTCATTTTCTTCTGTTCAAATTCGAATTTCATATTTTCAAAACATTCAGATTTAAAAAAGGAATAGAATGTAATGGAATTATAAGGTTTGTGAAGTCAAGGGAGGGAAATTGGTCATCCTTTTTTTCTGTTCAAATTTGAATTTCAAATGTTCAAAACATTCAGATTTGAATAATGAAAAGAATTTAATGGAATTAAAAGGATTGTGAAGTTAATGGCACAACTGTCATTTTTTTCTTTAAACTGTTGTGTCTTTTTGTGTGTTCTGTCTTTCTCTACAGCTTGATATTCAAGCCCAGCAACTGACAAAGTGGAGGGAGATTGGCCATCTTTTCGTTTAAATTCAAATTTCAAAAGTTCAAAACATTCAGATTTAAGAAAAAAAAAAAAAAAATAGATAGAATGAAATCGAGAGAAACAAATGAGCATCCATATAGCAGCATCCTGGCAAGTGGCAACCACCCACAACACTAGCATTGTGTTGACTTCTTTTAAGGGCAAGCATCACTCTTACTTGTCCAAATGGTATTTTTGTATGTGGGTTACCTAATCTATCTAATCAAATCTAATCAATATCTAATTATGTTTTTTGCCTGTTGCAGTGTCTCCATGTGCCTTACCATGAAAAACTGTTCCTTCTGCAACCAGTTCTATATCACATCCCACTCTTTTGGCCCATAAGTCCTGCATGGACTGCAGGCCGACCTTCATTTGCTCTTCTGCTGAGATCAGTTTTTCTTCCTTGTTACCTCCATCTTCCTTCACTTTGACAAGCTCCAGGACTCTTGGAGCTCCCAGACTAACAGCTGCAGTCTGAATCTGCATCATGTTGTCTTTGTTCAGATTGGTGATGGCTCCAGTGTAGGCGAACTCCACCAATGCAGCCAAACCAGAACCAATAACTTCAGGACCCAATCTCAGTGAGATCTCCTTCTCATCTCCATCCCTCTCCTGGAGCTTTTGCAGGATGACGGAGCTCACCGCAGCCATGACAAGTGAGTGAACGTGGAGGCTCAGCCCATCCTCGGTGCTCAGGATCAGATCCGTGAGGATGTTCTCCATCTTCATCTCCTCCAGAGTCTGGAAGATCTCACTTTGGTAGCTTTGTCTGTGGTACCTTTGCAGTTCATCTTCTTCCACATCATCACCCTCATTCTCTTTCACTGCCTCCTTTTTCATTCCTATCCTGCTGTCATTATAGGACATGATCCATTTTAGCTTTCTGTTCTCCTCCTCAACCTTCTCTCCTCCTTCTTCTATCATCCTTTTCCTGCGCTCTTTCTCTCTTCTCCAGCGTTCCTCCCATTCCATGGGCAGATATTTTCTTGTAAACTCCATGAAGTGTCTGTCTGGTGTTTTGGTGTTCTCGTCTGGGTTTTATTCTTGTTTTACCTTATTGTCGTTCTCTGTTTACAGCACTCACTCTTGTCGGCGCTCCTGTGCTCCTGTATTTCCCTGAAGTCAACAACATGCTAATTATAGGCTCTGGGTTGGTAGATCTCATTTCGATAGACCTGCAGCCTTTGCAGAGAGGTCACAGTCTGCTGCTTTGGGTTCAGATCAGTACAGTCACAATGATTCCAAAGGTAGTTTTCATTTTTAGAATCGATTAGATTCAACATTACTACAAAGCCGGTGAAATGCACCAGAAGTGTTATATGAGGTCAAAAGTTTACATACACCTTGCAGAATCTGCAAAATGTTAATTATTTGATCAAAACAAGAGGGATCATACAAAACGCATGTAAATTTTTTTGCTAGTACGGACCTGAATAAGATTTTTCCCATAAAAGACATTCACCTGCTGTTCCACAAGAGAAAATAATAGCTGAATGTATAAAAATGTCCCTGTTCAAAAGTTTAGATACGCTTGATTCTTAATACTGTGTTTTTACCGGTATGATCCACAGCTGTGTGTTTTTATTGTTTGTTTGTTTAGTGATAGTTGTTCATGAGTCCCTTTTTTGTCCTGAATGGTTAAACTGCCTGCTGTTCCTCAGAAAAATCCTTCAGGTCCCACAAGTTCTTAGGTTTTTCAGCATTTTTGTGTATTTGAACCCTTTCCAACAATGACTGTATGATTTTGAGATCCATCTTTTTTACACTAAGGACAACTGAGGGACTCATATGCAACTATTACAGAAGGTTCAAATCCTCACTGATGCCCCAGAAGGAAAATGCATTAAGAGCCAGGGGTGTAAACTTTTGAACAGAATGAAAATGTGTACACATTTTTTATTTTGTGTGTTAAATTGTGTTTCTGGAGAATCAGTGAGTGATTGAACCTTCTGTAATAGAGTTGTTATTCTTCAGTTGTCGTCAGTGTGAAAAGATATATCTCAAAATCACACAGTCATTGTTGGAAAGGGTTCAAATAGACATAAATGCTGAAAACAAAAACAAACAAACAAACAAACAATTAATTTGTGGGACCTGTAGGGTTTTTCTGAAGAACAGTGGGCAGTTTAACCATTCAGAACAAACAATGGACTCTTGAACAACTATCACTAAAGCTGTGGATTATTCAAGTAACAACAAAGTATTAAGAATCATGCATATGTAAACTTCTGAACGGGGTGATTTTTATAAATGTAACTATTATTTTATCTTGTGGACTATATGCAAATGTCTTTTATGTGAAAAAAAATGAGATGCATTTTGTATGATCACTCTTATATTTGTAAAATAATGAATATTTAGCAGATTCTGCAAGGTGTATGTAAACTTTTCACATCAACTGTTTATAGGTCAGGTTATCTTATGATTTTCATTATGCAAGATTAAATGTAGATATTTTGTCTTGTAAAATATGATCATTATTAAAATATTAGGTATGCCTGTTCTTAAGTTTCTTTCTTAGTTTCTTAGTTTCTTTCTTTCTTAGTTTTTCTTTCTTTCTTTCTTAGTTTCATTCCTTCTTAGTTTCTTTTTCTTTCTTTCTTTCTTTTTTTCTTTCTTTCTTTCTTTCTTTCTTTCTTTCTCATGTGTTTGTTTTTGGTGAAATTTTTAATAAGAATAAGGTAATTAGGGGATTTTAAAAGAATAAACATAAATGACAGCGCATATCTGTTTTGTAAGAAATTTGATTCTTTAAGACTGGTTAAAAAAAATTGATCAGAATCAATTACATTTTTGTGTAAGGACACATATGAGAAAGCTCAGACAGATAGGAAACTGTTAAGAGAAGTGGTTGAGTGTAAAATAAAGCACAAAAACAGCAAAATGCACTTCAGAGACCTGCCCGCTTGACGTTATCAGAAGCTGCGTCAGAGAGTATTGCAGCAAAAGTTAAAGGCTTCTCACAGTACATACTGTACCATCTCGAATGAAAGCAGGCAGATTTGTGCTGTTCTGTGTAGTTGTTATACTGTGTAGTTTTATATATATATATATATATATATATATATATATATATATACACGCCAATTCGCATACAGTAAACAAATGATCCGATGCACTGTTTACAGATATTATCTGGTGTGTCATTTCACATTTTACAGAAGTAGAAAGCAGTAAATTGTTCTTGTGGCTTCTTATGATTACGACAGAGACATTTATGCACTGAAAGATATTTATTTTTAGCCACTGATATAAACTGAGCAGATGACAAATCAAATAATATGCACTTTTCTTAAATTTTTTTTTACATAACTTTACAATGTAATCAAGCTGATGAAACTGCATGTATAATTATGCACGAATGCTATATATGTATATATATATATATATATATAGTGTGATAAATAATTTTGTTATTAATTACGCGTGGTGATAATGTAAAAAGAAAATGAAAAACTTATTAAAGAGAGTAATGTTTTCATTATATTTAGGTGAACCATATTGCTCAGAATCCAACTTTAGGTTCTGAAACATGTTTTTATCAGGGTTTGTCCTTCAAGAAAAAAAAAAAAAAAAGAACAATGATACCAGTAACCAAGCAGGTTGATGTTAGTGAACATTTTTCCTCTGTTTACCACAAAGTAGACGTGTACTTTTCAGAAAGCTGATTCTTATTTAGTACAGTCACGTTGTTTCTGTTTGGGGTCAAATTCAGGAAGAACACACTATTGAAAAATACAACAAATCGATCACAAATAGACATTTGACCGAAGTGAAGTCACTGTATTTATTCATGTAACATTAAAATGATCATAAAATATAAAAAAATAATCATGTATCAACCTGATAGTTATAATATATTTGCACCATTAAGACGGAAAAGAAGATAAGCATTAACTGTGTGTTTACACAACTGCTTGTTAATAATGTCCAACAAATGAGCTACTAAACACAAGCAAAGTTTTTCCCTCCATTTTTCAGCCACTGACTCATTTCTGAAAGTGTTCTGTGCATGCAACACCTCATTTCTTGGTTGCAGTTTTCTTTGTACTTGTTAACAGAGAAGACGTTTTGAAAACCAAGGTCACTTACACATGAGTCCTGAGTACACAAAGTGGACAAGCCCACCCGAATGGAATTAAACAACAGAAGCCACGTAAGAACTTTTACTGTTCATAAAAATAACCTTTTTATGGCACACGGTTCCTTGGAACTTGTATAAACTGTGTAAGTGGTTTATTGTGTTCTTTCGGCCCGTTCTGATTGTTGACTCAAGTGCTCTTTGAAATCTGAATTCTAGGAATGGAACTGATTGGCTGATGTCCACTCTATAAATTGCATATCCTTTGGCCATCCATATTTTGCCCTCATGAAAAGCTTGATAGTTCCAGTAAACACCACCTGCATGCCCAGATCTGATTGGTTAGATGAGGATGTGGGTATGTTTACCAAATACCGCTGTATAGATAGTTGGGACAATCGTGATAAAGCAGGTTCACGTTCCCAAAGAAAACGCAGGTCAACAAAACATTTCATGTTACTACTCATAACGAATGAATGAGAAACTAAACGAAAGTGGCAGATATCAGACGACGCACAAATGCTGGTACTGCTGGTTCAAATCTGTGCCTTTACAGTAATTTCATATGAGAAAAATGAGAACATAATGGAAATGGAAATGTTCTCAGTACATTTTCATACGTTCATTATCTCACTATTAAGTTTTATGTATTGTCATAATGACCAGTTTTTTTCATTGATGTAGAGTTTAAACTCAATTAAACATTTATGTATAGTGTTATTCACAATACAAGCAGATTTTATAGAGTATTAGTAAGCATCAGGAAACCCCCCTTCTATGTCTTAGGAGGAAAAAACAAGGACCGGGAATTCAAATGTATAAGGCAAGATACTGCAGGTGAATAAGACCTGGGGAAAAAACAAACAAACAAACGAACAAACAAACAAACAAAAAAACTAATAGTTATCACTTTACTTACCTAGTTGATTGATTACATTGATAATTGCAAACATTTTTTGTATTTGTATTATTTTGTATTACAAGTTTTCTAAAATGGTAGGGTTAAATATGCAAACAAGGCATTATTTAATCTAATTTTCATACAATTATAGTACAAAAATCTAAACACTGGATTTCAAAATTCTTGTTTATTTATTTTTGACATGTTAGAGTCAAAAGTTTTTTACAGGGAATTTTGGGTATCTAATTTTTGTCACTGTATAATTTAGAAAATACTTAGAACAGACAGAAAACAATATAGTTTCACCATTTTGGTGGGAATAAAATGTTGTATATAATCATGAAAATTATATATGAACAAATCCCTCTGTAAAAAACGTCAGGATATAGACGGGAATAAAAATGTGTGTGTGTAAGTGCTACTGAAGTGGAGATTTATGGTTCAGTGTAGAAGAAGATAGCCTTTAAAATTATGAATCAGAATTGAAATCTATTGACTCAGACGGTGCTATACGAAACACTTAACGGTGCCTTTTGGATGTTTTCTTTCCACTAGTCTGAAAAAAAAAAAAAAAAAAAACAGTGTTTCTGCCTGCAGCGTCTCCCCTTAAGCGTGTATGTGGCAACATTTAAGAAACAGATACTTATTGAATATCTGTAATATCTCTTTTTTTTTTCTTTTTTTTTTTTTTTAGACAGCAATGATATTAAATGGCAAATAGAGACTTTTTGAAGTTTTTCCTGAGAAAAAGATCTCAGTAATCTCATATGTGTCAGACGCAAACTCAATGTCTAAGATTGTCTGCCATCAAGTGTCTCAAAAAGTTCTCATCAAATGATCTGACCTGCTCTACACATTCATGTTATAGCTTTAAAACTTTACCAGAGAGAACCACTGACTCGTTTGGCTCTGCCTTTATTTCAGGAGAAATATTTGAGATAAAGCTGATGAGCTGGAAGGAGCAGCATCTGTGCAAAAAACTTTTTGTCTAGGTGAAACAGTTAATGTAGAATCACAGGTTCACAACGAGTTTTCAGGCCTCTCCAGCTAAACAAAAGCAAGTCATATGTGGTCATGCAAGTCTTTTAGACCAATAATAATCTGTAATCATTTCATTTATGATGCTCATTGCTCACTTCAGATGAAGGATATCCGATGTTCACACGTCCAAACTGTTGGCCGTCAAACTCTCTGTGTTGACAGATGTGGCATGTTGGGAAACCAGTCTGTTGATGTTTCTGAAGAAGACTTCAAAGATAGCAAGAGAACACAATACAAAGAACTGCCAGTCATGGTACTGCAACAATGTTTGTGTACATCTAATACTGGGTGTGTTTAAGTAGGCTCAATTATGGTATAAAAGAAAACGCAACTCAATTTCTGATAGCAGAGGAAGGTCTGTTCATCTCCACTCGCCTTGGCGCTGTGCTTTCAGTGGATGTGTTGGATCATTTCAGTGTTGTCCGCAAGGATTAAAGCAGGAACGGTCGACATCTTAAAGTTTGAAGTACTAGAAAGCCCACGATGGCCAAATATATCAATCGCATCAGAAACTTAATCCCAGGTCTTCGCCGTCCGGACAATGGTCCGCCTCAAGGTGTTACCGTGGAGGCTGATTTTGAGAAGGAGAAGGACTTGAAAAAAATGTCATTCTACAATCCACTCGATCCCGTGCCAAAATATGACTTTTATGCCAAAGACACATGGGCAGGACGTATTAAAAAAACCAGGCCGTCACTGGATGTTCTGCGCAAACCAGTAAGTAAAACTCCAGAAGTGGTCATTTAAAAGAAAATGCATGTCTAACTAAGCTTCTTAACACACTCAAGTGAGTCTAATTGAATATTGCACTCAAAGATTGTTTATATGGCAACATATTTGATTTTGACGGTGATTCTCTGGATGTTCCTGTCAACAGCCGGACCTTGATGATCTTCCCCCACCACCAGAGGAAGATGGACGGCCCAAAGTCAAGCTTGTTCGCTTTGGATGGGTTCTGGGAGTCATGGTGAGAAAGGAACAATCGTAAATGTGATCTTATTAACGTCTCTAGTTGTTTCTCCAAGATTTTAAATGGTGAGCTACAGTAATGCTTAAGTCTGTGCTCAGATTTTTCAAGAAATCTGCCAGATGTCTTTCTCAGTGAACCCAAATACTACAAGCTTACTGGATGTGAATGTCATATATATTTCCCAAAAATTGTCATTATCAAAATGCATATGGAGGTTTTCTGTTCTGGCTCTCAAAAATCATTCTCGTTTGATTCTTAGTACTGTTTAATTCATTATTTTTAAATTGAATTTTAAAATGCATTGGCAGTCCAATTAAAAACAAACAAACAAACAAACAAAAAAAACATTCTTTTTTGTTCTAACTATTTTGATTACCTCTATTGCCCTCATTTGTAAGTCGCTTTGGATAAATGATTGAATGTAAATGTAAATACAATTTCATTCTTGGTTTTACATATTAGTCATCAGTACAGAAACACATACTGCAAAAAAAAAAAAATGCTTAACAGGGATGCACGTTTCTTACTTATCAGTGTAATCTGCCTTTTTTTAAAGCAAAATCATTCACTTACGTGATTTGTTCAGGTCCGTTGAGTTTTTGTTTTGTTTGAGTTGTGGCGCAAAACCATTCTTGGTTGGCCAACATTATACATATCAGTATAGGTAACACCCCAAAATAAAAGTCTGTCTGTCATAATTGTAATTTATTACAAATCATTATATCATATGATCAAAGATTTAAATGTGTGCCTAATTTTTATTTATTTTTTTTTTTATGTGGTAATTTCCACATAAAATTACCACTGAAGCATTTTCTCAGGTCTACATAAGTTTGATTCCCTAAATGAAAATAATTACTAAATAAATAAATAAATAAAGAAAGAAATTTCCTTTCCAAAATGTAATGTTTTATTTCTTAAGTGTGGTGAAATGTGATCCTGGCTTATTTTAAGGAATATTAAAGAAACACATTCATACACCACTGATGTTTTTGCTATGATTGTGTTTCAGATTCGCGCTATGTTGAACATCTGGGGAGTCATTATGTACCTGCGGCTGCCATGGATCACGTCTCAAGCCGGACTCAGTGAGTCGATCCTCTGTCTGGTTTATTTCAGTTCAAGTTCATGCATTTTTTAACAGTTTAATGTTTTCTTTTTTGGAGAAATAAAAGTATAAAGACCTAGTCTAAAGTAATTTGATATGCCATTTATGTATTTTTACTTGCAGTTCTGACCTACATCATTATCTTCATGTCTATTGTCGTCACAACGATTACGGCGACGTCTGTGTCAGCAATCTCCACTAATGGGAAGGTCTACTCTGGTGAGTAATATGAATTATTCACCATACAAAAAACAGGAACATGTTTAAGTAAATAAGACACATTTTACTTTATGTTGGTTTCTCATTTTTCACTAAAATATAATAATATCCTTAAAACAATATAAGAATCAGGAAGTAAACTTGCCCAAGTAATGCAATGTTTTTATTTGTCTTAAACACATTTAGTGAGGTGTATTATTTCAACAAGCAAAGACAGTTTATCAAGTTAAAAATTCCACTGGGATCTTCATCTGTGATCTTTCCTCTAGGTGGCACATACTTCATGATCTCTCGGAGTCTGGGTCCAGAGCTCGGAGCGCCCATCGGTTTGGTCTTTGCATTTGCCAACGCTATAGCCTGTGCACTCCACACAGTGGGGTTCGCCGAGACCGTCCGTGATCTTCTCAAAGTGAGACATGCACACACTGTTGGGCTTGTGGGAAATTCAGAAAGCAGCGTAAAAAAAAAAAAAAAAAACAGTTCTTAACACACAAATTCCATACAAGAAGTTAATTTGTAATTTGACAACATGATGAGGTAGTTGCAAAGTTCCCCTTCAGACCCCAAATACTGATGTATTGTGGGGTCCTACTTGGGGGCCCAATCACCTCCGAGCTTAAGAAGAAAAGGCCAGTGAAACTGGCGAGTGGAATTTGCATGCTAAGCCACTCCTCTGTACATACGGGTATATAAGATGGCGACATGCATCCACTCATTCAGATTTTTGCTTCGGAGCTGATCGCTTTGTGAGCTGCTTCTACAAGAAGAAAGAAAATACCTTCATCGCTGCGGGGGTTTCTCGGCTGTGTGGAACATCCCTTCTTTGCATTCCAGTGGAGAAATCGCCCTGCTGCGCTGATAACAGATAAGTGCTGCGGTCCTCCCCTGGGCTATCCAGCCTAAAAGAGCTCTCAGGCCAGCCTCTTCGGCGACACTGTCTAGGACTTATCCCAGCGGTCTTGGACAGTTCACACGCAGCAAAAGAACTTGGAGACTTTTTACAAATTCGGGAGGGGTAGAAACATTCCTGGATCCTCAACTATCTCTACGACTGAAGTATGAAGACTTCACTCGTGAGATTTCTTGGACGAATATGGGAACTTGGTGCATTTGCAACCGGGAGAAGGGTGAGCTCTTCAAAAAAAGAAAAAAGAAAAATGCTAAGCTCCTCTTTCCTCGGTATGGAGTTGGATCCGGTCAAGACATGTCAGCTGAAAGAGTTGGTGCTGAAAACTGCCTGATTCTACAGTCACAGGACACCGGTCCCTCTAAACGTTCAGAGGCCTGAGGCATATCACAGCCGTAGCCGCGGTTGTCCGCTCGGTTGTTCCATGTGAGATCGCTGCAGCACGGACTACACGACCGGATCCTGAGACGGGCATGGCACTATGGCACTATGGCAAACTGTGGGTTGGAAACCCCTCAGTATTGCCACCTTCTCATCCACTGGTCAGACCCTGTGTTCCTACGTGCAGCTGTGCTCTTAGGCCAGGTGCCGGGGCTCGAGGTAGTTGTCTCTGAAAACTCCGACACAAGCTGGGGTGCCATTTGCAATGGGCAGGCAGCCTCGGGCTCCTGGGAAGCACCTCGACTGCAGCGACATTAGTTGCTTTAAGTTGCTAGCAGTGCTTAGCCGCTGCTGGTTCCTACCGATGCTGCGGGACAAGCGCATGCTAGTCCATAGGACACCATAGCCACGGTAGCATACACCTACCCCTGCAGTGGTCTATGCTCCCGTTGCATGTTGCATCCTGCCCGCCATCTCCTCCTCTGGGATCTATGAACAGGAGTAAGCTTCTCTGCACAAACCCTGTGCTAGATCAAGGGGGCAAGGAGCAGTTTCTCTGATGCGTCTTACTCTCCTCGTGACAGCCCCTCCCGGGAAGAATTCCCTGAAGAAGAACCTTCTTCTCAGGATGGCACAGTTTGGCACCCGCATCCCGATCTGTAGACCTGTACATCTGGTTTCTGGATGGGACACGGTAAGACCTCACTGGCCTTCTCAGGCCGTGGTAGACATTATCACTTAGGCTAGTGCCCCCCCTATGAGGCAGGCATACGCTCTGAGGTGAGGTCTTTCTGTTGTATGGTGCTCCATTCACCAAGTTAACCTGAGATGCTCGGTCGGAGTTGTGCTTCCCTTCTTGCATTTGGAGCAAAGGATGTTCCCTCCACTGTAATATTCATCGTGGCCATCTCAGCATATCAAAAAAAAAATAGGATGCAGTGGTTGGTCGTCCCTAGGGAGGCATCACCTGACCGACAGGTTCCTGAAGGGTGCAGGGGGATAAGTCACCCTAGGATTGCACCTTATCGCCTCTTGGGGTCTCTCCGTGGCCCTCTTAGGTCTACGGAGTGCTCCCTTTGAGCCGCTTGGATCAGTCGAGCTACAAATTCGGTCGCTTAGACCTCACTCTAGCAGACAGTGCCTCTCTAGCAGACATGAGACCGAAACATTGTAAATAAAACTTTGGATACTTGGATACTTTTGCAAGTATTGTGATTTTTCTTTTTACTTGGTTGAATAAAAAAGCATATGCAAAGTTTAGGTGTGTTCTCAGACTTTTTAATGCAAAGTTTCTTATAAGCACACAAATACAATTTTTTTGATTTCATGTCCCTTTTGGGGCGCCAGCTTTTTTGGTCCATTTTCCCAGAAATGAAAGACAGGAGTTACATGTGGAAAAATGAAAGTAAATATAGGAAATACACAGTTACGCTGTAGCAAATAAGGTTGAGCTCAAAGTGAACAGACAACACAACTGTTCAAATCTCATTCAAAATCTTTTTCTCTCTTCTCAGGACTATAAATCTCAGATGGTGGATGATGTCAATGATGTGAGGATCATTGGGGCAGTTACTGTCATCATTCTCCTCTGCATCACATTCGCTGGCATGGCCTGGGAGGCAAAGGCATGGTTCTCTACTGCTGTTTTTGCTAATTTCCCAATTTTGCTTCTTGTAACACAGTTAATCTTCTTGGTTTTCACTCCACCACAGGCTCAGATCCTGTTCTTCATCGCCATCATGCTGTCCTTAATTAATTATTTTGTGGGGACGGTCATTCCCCCCAGCACAGAGAAGCAGGCCGTGGGATTTTTCGGCTACCGTGGTGAGTACACAAGATCCTGATTCCAATGCAGCTTTTAAGCGCATCTAGTAAACTCCTGTTCCTAAGTTGGATTGTTCATTTTCCAGATAGTAACAGCTCAGTACACCATCATATCATACGTGATTCATCATGCACAACACCTTTGATTGCTGAAATCTAGAATTGAAACTTAAAGTAACTTGGACAAATCATGCACTCGCACCTTGATGTTGCTGCTCTACCAAATGGTTTTGCTAATTGTGAGTTAAAAAGATCATGATATATTTCAAACTATATTTGAAAAAGAGCACCACAGCGACCGTTCTTGTTTTAGGCATAAACTCATTTTGAGCAGTTTCTCAGGAAACAAGACTTAAAATCATACAGGCATGTCATTTTACATCTCGAATAAATGTAACCTGATTTCTAGATTAGATACATGGACTAGGAAACAAGACAAAAATGCTGAGGAAGAAAATGAAGTTCTTCTTCAGTGAAACTGCACCAATAGCTGTCAGGTTGTTTGGCGAAAGACCAGCAAAATCTAACCACGATTTTTCTTCTTCCAGGTGACATTTTCGTGGAGAATCTGCTGCCTTCCTTCCGAGGCAAAGATGGATATTTCTTCAGGATGTTCGCCATCTTCTTCCCGGCTGCCACTGGAATTCTATCTGGCGTCAACATCTGTGGAGATCTCAAGGTAATTATTATATTTTTCCTGGATGTGTGAAAGCCAGTGAAAGCCAAAGCAACTTGAAAATGCTAAATGATGTGGGTTATTCCATGTTATTCCAGGATCCAACAGGTGGGATTCCTAAAGGGACCCTTCTGGCAATCCTTTGGACCACCTTGAGCTATTTATTGATCTCAGTCACATGTGGTGAGATTAGACATTTTGTTGCACTGTATTACTGCATCATAAACACTGAAAGAAAATATGCATCTTATTGGGTGAAAGACTCCCTAAAGCAATTTCCTCTCTTCTCTCTCAGCTGCAACTGTTGTAAGAGACGCTTCTGGTGATGTGAACGATAGTTTAGCCCTGACGAATTTTACAACTCACTGCACCGGAATGGGCTGTAAATTAGGCTGGAATTTTGACCGCTGTGAACAGAACCGCACGTGCAGCCACGGACTGGCAAACAACTTCCGGGTGAGCACTGTTGAAAAATCAGTAAAACAGTTAGTTCCTTTCGTTTCCATTGTGTTTCAGCAATGTCACAGAGGAAATTAGAATGCATTGTAAAGTAATTGTTTGCAAGTAATATTTTTTATTTAATTAAAGGGCTTCCAGGAAAGCCATTTAACCACGTCTGTTAAGTTAATTCACTTTTAATCTTATGCCCAATCAATGCTGTTTTGTTACTGATATAATATGGTTATTAATACTTTGAGTTATTTTATTTATTTATTTATTTATTTTTAGTTTTTATTCATTTTTATTTCAGTTTTAGTTATTTTACTAAAAATTACGCTAAATGAAAATGAGAATTTTTTTTTAAATTTTATTTTAGTTAACTTTTATTTAATTTCAAGTAGCAGTTTTTATGGTTTTAGTTAATGATAATAACCCTGTGCTTAATATCCTGCTTTATGCCTCATCACATAGAATTGATATTTTCAATTCAAATTTGATTCAGATTTGATTTAAAAAAAAAAAAAAAAAGGCATGTACTTTGCATCATTAGATATCTTACCGTCAGTTGTTTCTGTCATAACATTTCTGTCATAAAAGTTGTGCTAAAATTCACACTGTATGTTTTACTTTGTGCTGGAGTCCAAGTTTTGTGAACTCTCATGGCTGTAAAGTGATTTTACATTCACTTCAGTGCATTCAAAAATCATGTCTAAGTAAATCATCACCTTGGAAGTATAAGGTTCTATAAGGTTCTTTATAATTCCAAGGTGGTGAAAATGTCAAACACTGTAAAAAAAAAATGAGGATGGATATAATGGGTGGATAAGTAGAAGCATGATTTCTTGTTTGTTTGTTTGTTTGTTTTTCCCCTCCAGATTCTTACCACTGTTTCAGGATGGGGCATTTTGATCACCATTGGGGTTTTTGCCGCCACCTTGTCATCAGCTCTGGGTTTCTTGGTGTCTGCTCCTAAAGTTTTTCAGGTAGACATTTCAGCCAATTATGTTGTCGTTTACTCAACATGCAGTTAAATATAACATATGTTATAGCAAATTAATATTGCATTTTGTTTTGTTTTTTTCCCCAAAGTGTTTATGTAAGGATAACATCTACCCCTACATTGGCTTCTTTGGGAAAGGTTACGGGAAAAACAATGAGCCTCTACGTGGCTACTGTCTCATGTTCAGCATTGCTATGGCTTTCATCCTCATCGGTGAGTCCTGGATCTCCTCCAGATCTGTTACTGATAGGGCTGTGTATTGCCAAGAATCTGGCGATACGATTCTTTAGTTCTTTAGTCTACCCTGCTTTAAAGGTTCACAGTTTAAGTTTACATTTGTAACATACAAAGACGCTGGCATGTTTTAAGGTCAATCAGTGCAAGTTTTTTTTTTTTTTTTTTTCAGTTGAAACTTCTCAGATTTGCATTTTAGTCTGGGACTAGGCGTAAGCCTCGTCTGTGAAACTGGGGGACAATGTCATAACACTTTGATCTGAACTTAAGAATTACATCTGCTTAATATCAATGAAATAAAATGCTTCCAGAAAGAAAACAAAGTAATTGTAAAACAATAAAATAAATACATGTATTGAATTTTCTTAGAACCTTTTTGTTCTGAGAATTTCACAAGTTAACGATAACATTAATAGCGTACCTTTATGCTTATATTTCCTGTCACTGTTTAAGTTCAGAGATATGAAGACTGCAAGCTAGCGGTCGGGATATAAACTCAAAACGAAGCATCTGCCATGAATCTTGTATGATTTATTTTTATTTTTTTAAATATCGATGTTCCGTTTTTGAGAATCGATACAGTATCGTCAAACAAAACATCACGATACTCAAGTGTACTGATATTTCCTTACACCCCTAGTTACTGAGGTGTTTCTCTCTGCAGATGCTTTAACATTTGGTGTCATGTTGATGTTTTCAGGTGACCTGAACACAATCGCTCCTCTGATCTCCAACTTCTTCCTCTGTTCTTACGGCCTCATCAACTTCAGCACCTTCCATGCGTCGGTCACCAAATCACCTGGTGAGAACCTTATTATCATCATCATCATCGTCATCGTCATCGTCATCGTCAGTACTGCATTGTGTTAATTTTAGATATCTAAAGATATCTAAAGTGCTTGCATAATTCTTCAATATTCTGATTATAATTATGCTCATCTGAATATAAGGTGTTTATACAAATGAATAGTTATTAAAGGAGAACTCCACTTCCAGAACAACAATTTACAAATAATTTACTCACCCCCTTATCATCCAAGATGTTCATGTCTGTCTTTCTTCAGTTGTAAAGAAATTGTTTGTTTTTTTTAAGGTGAAACGTTTCAAAATTTTTCTCCATATAATGGACTGCTACGGTGCCCCGATTTTGAACTTCCAAAATGCAGTTTAAATATGGCTTCAAAGGATCCCAAATGCGGTTGTAAACATTCCCAACTGAGGAAGAAGGGTCTTATCTAGCGAAACGATCGGTTATTTTCATTTAAAAAAATACTATTTAAATACTTTTTAATCTCAAACTCTCATCTTGCCTTTCTCTCCCTGAACTCTGTGCATTCTGACTCAAAACAGTTAGTGTATGTCGTATTTTCTCCCTCAACTTCAAAAATCATTTCAAAATCATCCTACATCCTCCAGTGCAATCATTTGTTGAGTGGGTGAATTAAAATAAGAAACGGTTGTTTTCTCTCACAGGTTGGCGGCCAGAGTACCGTTACTTTTCTCCATGGACGTCTCTGTTTGGTGCTTTCTTGTCATTCCTCCTCATGTTTCTGTTCACATGGTGGGCCGCTCTCATCACTTTCTGTATCGTCCTCTTCCTCCTAGGCTACGTTACTTATACAAAACCTAGTGAGTATCATCCTTTATCAGTTGAGCTACAGAACCACACATTCAGTATTTTTAATGATATATTTCGGTACAAAAAAAACCCCCTGATTTTCATCTTGTCTGATCATGAGTCCAGAGGTAAACTGGGGCACGTCTTATCAGGCGGGTTTCTACAACATGGCTTTGTCCTTCTCTATGTCTCTGACTGGTGTCAAAGATCACGTCAAAAACTACAGGTAAGACTAAACTTATTTTTTTAATCAAACTGACTGCTTCAGATCATGATTCACCAGCCGCTCACTTATAAACTCGTTCTTAGGCCTCAGTGTCTCGTTCTGACCGGTCCTCCGAACGTTCGTCCAGCTCTGGTGGACTTTGTGGGGACTTTCACCAAGAACATCAGTCTGATGATCTGTGGGAACATTATCATGGTGCGTGACCTCCATCCTATTCCGATTAACTGACAATTTAATGCTTCCTTGCTAAATGAAATAATTGAATGTGAAGGCATTTCTTGCTCTCTCTGTCATGCTTTCAGGAGGATGAAAAGTCCAGCCTCCCACAGTACAGCACCGATATGCTGGTGGACTGGCTGAATCAGAGAAAAGTGCGTTCTTTCTACACGTCTTTCACTGCTCACAGTCTGAAGGAGGGCGCATATAATCTAATGCAGGTATGACTGTTGCTAGCTTTGGATCTGTTTCTTCTCCTAGTACCTCAAGTACCTCTCACAGAGTCACTCCTCTTCTCGTCAACTGTTTTTCTAGGCTTCGGGTCTCGGTAAACTGAGGCCAGACACTTTGGTTTTGGGATACAAGATGAACTGGCAGGAATGTAAACCGGAGAGATTACAGGACTACTTCAACACCATCAGGTGAGCTGCTGGTTTTGTTCACTAATATCAGTGACTTTTTTTCTATGTATTTTGACATTTGTGTAATGTTTCTCACTCAGTGATGCATTCGACTCCAACTACGGCATTGCGATTCTGAGAATGATGGATGGATTGGACGTTGGATTGGATAATTCGCACAGTGCAGGTGTGTGTTTCATAAAGTACGGTGTGATGCCTAGAAAAGAGGTTGACGCTACAGTTTGAGTTGTAAAATCAAAACTCATGTGGGTTTGTTTTGGCTGAAGGTGAATCATCTGCAATTGACAATCTGGCATTCGACCCAGATGAAGTTGGATATGAAAAGGACGAGACTGACCAGAATTCAGGTGAAACATGGACCTGAAGTCTTTATTTATTTATTTATTTTTTTTATTTATTTTTGTCTGTGCACTTTCACTCTATTGATACTGCTAGTGAAATGATGTGGCATACTAAAAAAATTATAATACTTTTGGGTATATTAAAACACAGAATGAAAATGCCAATAAAATGTGCATCATTTGTTTAAATATAACAGAAAATTCAATAAGAAGATATGCACATAAACTATGATGGAAGTACATTATCACGTAAAATTCTGGATGCACACACATACACATACACACACACAAACAAAACCTATCACCTTCTCACATGATTGCATTCCCAAAGACCAAGCATCCAAATGCAAGATAACACAGCAGTGTTTGTTATTGCATTTGAATCCACACGCAAAGCATGTATTATTTTGGAAACAATAACAGCCTTCTTCCATTTTTATTTTTGACATGGTTGCACCAGTTTCACAGGAATTGGCTTTTTTTTTCTTAGAGCAAATGGAATGTAAACAGTGCTTTATTTGTAACTGTTATGCAATTTATATAAATAGTCCAAAGTTTTTTTTTTTTTTTTTTTTACATACACACACACACACACACACACACACACACACACGCATATACACACACAGCTCCTAATCAAAAAAATCTACACTTTAATAAATTCTTATATTTCAGACAATTGCATAAAAAATAAGTTTTCTCATATCAATTATTATCACTGTTTTTTTTTTTTTAAATACATTACCATTATGATAAGCTTGATGTGTCACCATTGAAACAGTAATGCAGTAAGATAATCAGTTAGAATGCTTTTATTAGCAAATCAGGGTGCAGAGACTTTTTCCAATCAAGCTTTAGTTAGTATGATGATATGATGGATCTAACCTTATAAAGCCCCTTTTTTGGCTCCCTATCCAGATATTTCTGACGATGGCTCGAATGAGCAGGCCCGATCAGTGTTTCAGACCAAACAGGGCAGGAAGACCATCGACATCTACTGGATCTCTGATGATGGAGGTGAGAATTATACTTCAACTCCCTGCAGAAGCACTATACTGGTTGAGTCTGGAGTGGAGCTGGTTTTGATTTTTTTAAAATGATTTCCACATTTACCTTCTCACTGTGAAATGCCGTTGCTCTCTTTCAGGTTTGACGCTTTTAGTGCCATATTTGTTGACCAGAAGAAACCGTTGGAAAAAGTGCAAACTCAGAGTGCTTATCTTAGGAGACTCAGAGACCATGAAGGAAGACCAGAAAGAGTGAGTTGATCAGTTTTCTTTTTTTTTTTTTTTTAGCTACCTATATTTTTGTCAACGACAAGTCAACGTGTTTCTCATTTCAGCATGAAGATGCTGTTAAAGAGATTTCGGCTAGAGATAGAGGACGTCATCATAATAACAGATGTGAATAAACCTCCTCTAGCTAAAAAGTAAGAAATGGACACAAACATACTCATGAACGCGCATACAAAAAAAAAAAAAAAATTAAAAATAAAAAAAAATACAGGTTTATAGTAACTGTTGTGGTTTTCTTCCTCTCTTTTCCTCTAGTTCGCAGCGGTATGAGGAAACCATTGAACCCTTCAGGCTAACTGAAGAAGAGGCTGGAGGTGATGTACAGGAGCTCAAGAGACTAAGTCCATGGAAAGTGTCTGACAAAGACCTGGAGGCCATAAGACCAAAGGTGTGTCTATGTGTGTGTGTGTGTGTGTGTGTGTGTGTGTGTGTGTGTGTGTGTGTGTGTGTGTGTGTGTGTGTGTGTTTGTTTGTTTGCTGGTCTGTGGGGTTTTGAACACAAGTAAAATCCATCAGTTAACTAGAATTACCCTGTATTCGCATTCAGATCGAGAAGACGCTGCGACTAAATGAGATCATCAAGAAGAACTCCATCCATGCGGCTTTAGTTGTAGTGTGAGTATCGATAGTTGGACTAGTTGACCTAAAGGTGACTCAAAGTGACTTCAAAAGAGCACAAACAACTGATCATAATTTAGAATATTTTCAGGCCTTTGAGATCCTGCTTAACCAATACGAGTACATTGATGACCCAGAAAGCTGGATGGCCATCTTTACCAACTAATTAGTACCTGATACTAGCTCTAAACAGAATAAACCAGGAAATGTATAAAATGAATAATTCTATTCAAAGTAGAAGCCTTTGGATCAAAAGGCTTTTGAGATTATAGATTCAGTCAAGTGTGTTCAAACGTTCAAACAGTAGTTTACATATATAAATGTATGTATGTGTGTGCGCGCGTGTATGTGTGTTTCAGTTCTCTTCCAGTCCCCGATGTCACCTGTCCTAGTTCTCTCTATATGGCCTGGCTGGAAGCGCTGAGCTACGGCATCCACTGTCCTGTCCTGCTCATACGAGGAAACCAGGAGAACGTCATGACCTTCTACTGCCAGTAAAACCCTCACATTAATGTGGCTGTTCATCCTTAAATACATCCATTACTGAACATAAGTTGCATTGCAAAGACTGTACCGAAATGAGCTGCTTAATCCTCTTGAAGAATGACTGTATTATTATGAATGTATATTTATTCACATGTCTTCATCTTTGAGGATGACACAGGTCAAACAGATTCGGTATAAAGGATAGAATAGAAGTACAGTAGAACTGCAGCAGAGTTAGGCTGGTGAAGGGAAGCACTTTTTCTAATCTCAGGACCTTCGTTTCAGGGTAGAAGTTTTATGCATTCTGAAAAAAAAAAGAGAAAAAAATATCTATAATATTGCAACATGTTTATTTGTGCTTGCTTTGTAAAATTGAATGTAACTGACCAAAATATAATAATAATTTAGAACATTTTAAATTTTGGCTGCATATAAATACTACATTGTTAGGTTACTGTTATGAATTACAAGTATGTTCTGCTTCTGACCTGCCTATGAATGTAAAAAAAATAAATAAATAAAAATAGCATGTCTCTAAAGACTTCATATAGATCTATTTTGCTTCTCAGTGGCCTCAATAATGTTTCCTTTAAATTCCTTATTTACACTCAATGTCATTGCATTAAATAAAATAAAGCTATAGCAGAAATACACTGTGAGTGTGTTTGTTTGTGGTAAGTAGATCATTTTAAAATTATGATTATTTACATGTAAAAATCACCAACACTCCAGCTGATTTAAATGCATTGGGTCTCATCACTATTAAGTGGATTCATATTTATAGGCAAGGGAGAACTTTTTTACAAAACAATTGCACAACAATTGTTTGTAACCTTGCTCTAATGTTAATTAATTGTGAGGATCCTAAATTGAGTGAGCCTGAGATTGATTTGTATGAACCTTCTCCATAAAGACTTCCCTTGACAAGCTTCAGATCATGACTTTTTTTTTTTTTTGGAAGAACATTTAGAATAGGGAAGAAACCTAAACACACACACACACACACACACACACACACACACACACACACACACACACACACACACAGTCTGGTCAGCTATTCTTGTAGGGACTCTCCGAGCGTTATGGTTTTTATACTGTACAAACCATATTTTCTATCGCCCTACAACAACCCTACACCTAAACCTACCCATCACAGGAAACTTTCTGCATTTTTACTTTCTCAAAAAAGTAACTAATTCTGTATGATGTATAAGCTTTTGTACCCATCGAGACTTCAACTTAGGTCCCCGCTGTGACACTCATGAGTGTGTGTGTGTATTCGGGTTTAAGTCCCCACCAGTATATATAAACCAAATCACAGCTGTCTGTCCTCATGACCATATTTATCAATCAGGAGGAAATGGTTTAATCCAAGCCATCAAAATCTGAATTGTTTGCCCTCACAACCCTGCTGGCTGAAAAAAAAAAAAAAAAAAAAAAAGAAAAGAAAAGAAAAAAAAACACACACACACACACGTTTGTTTTTGTGAATTGTGGGGACTTTCCATAGACTTCTATTGATTTTATACTGACCAAACGATATTGTCTATCCCCTAACCCAACCCTAACCCTAAACCTACCCCTTACAGAAAACATGTCTGCATCGTTACACTTTCAGATAAACATAATTTACTATTTTTAATGATTTTTTTAACATTGTCAGTGTCAAAAATTTCAGGTTTTACTATTCTTGTGGGGACCAAAGCAAAAACAAGTACACACACACACACACACACACACACACACACACATCAGAAAACCATCTCAGAAATTCTGAGAAGGGTGTGGCTGCAGACATCTGCACCTGCACTCTCAGACAACTGCACTTCCGGAAGTGACGTCACTTGCAGTCGATTTTATTTTTACTTTATTTTAGTTATTTATTTATTTTTTAATTGAATCTCTCAATATTTTACAACAGTAGCCAGGTGGTAAAGACAAGAAAAAAAGAAACTAAATTACAATGCCACTCGCAATCGCCACCTGCACTCTCTGCTATACCTGCACGTCACTTGCAATCCACACAAATGGTGTGTGTTGCCAAAGGAGACAAGAAGCTGTGGTCGTTAAACGATTAAAACTAATTTAATAGTATAACGTACAGAGTCCAAATGTCATCTGCAGGAGATAAAAACAAGACCTGCAAATCCGTGGCCACAGAACAGCAGAATATGAACGCAATGCGCAAAGTCTCTCGTTAAGCTTTTTCCTCCCGTAGAAAACCATTAACACTTGATATGGCTTAATGTATTAAGATACATTAAGTGACATTAAACGATCAAATTTGTAATATAGTTTATTAATTTAATGTACTTCTATCAAGCATATGGCCATGAATGCACAAACTTTCACTTTCATACTTGCCCAGCAAACACTTAATGTGGCAAAACGGACTAAGATGATAAAGACCGAATTTGGTATAAACCTTAATGTTGTCAAACGATATACCAGCAGATATGAACGCGCCATAAGAAAGGCATTATGTTTACCGTTTACTGTTACTGTTTCATTACTCTATTGGTGAAGAATTTAGAAATATTTAAATACAGATTGAATACATCTTTAAAATACAAAAACATGACTTATTTTATGTAACTTAAAACTATATTTTGATATATTAAACTGTATTATATTAAACTGAAGAAACTGAGTTGCCATTACTTAAGAGTTCAAGTTGGAAACATGTTAAGTCTAATGGAACAAACAAGAATTTAAAAGAAGTTAAAAATAGGTAAAAGGCTGATGCAAATAGTTGCCTCAATTTTACTGACTAAAATGAGCACAGCATTTTTTACAGCATAGAATTCCCAATATAACCAGTAAAACCATTACAAATTTTGGGATGTTTTCTTTTTTTTTGGAGCCTGACAGTTTATCACCATCCTCTCATCCTTGTGTTTCAAAGAGAGTTGCCAGCCTGTTCATAATGCTATTAATTGCTGCTATTAATGTACAAAAAAATGGCGCTCCTGAATGTTAATTTTTATAAAGCAAGAAAGAAATCAAGAAAATCTTGTCAAAATAAAAGCAAATTTAAAATAGGTAATACACATCCTGTGTGATCAAGCACATTTAAAAGCATGTTTCATGACCTCAGTTGTGTCCTCTCATAAAAGAGTAGTGGATGTGTGACATACGGTTGTCAGTATTTAGTTTGATACATTGATTTTGGGTGTTTTGAAATGAATGCATACACATCTTAAACTGCATTATAGATCCCCAAGAGAGAAAAATAAATCCAATTTTTTAAGACATCTTCCAATCTTCCAACTCAGTATGCAGACCCTCTGTCAACAGTCACACTCTTTCCACCATCTTAGACACATTTCTTTCCTTTTAACTGAAGTGACTGAATCAGAGGATTTTTTTAAAGGTTCTCAGTGACCAGTATCACCTGTTTGCACTAATTAACTCAACCCTCATCATTCAGCTCATTAAATGTTTTGTATACTATACATATTGCTTTGGCAAATTTAAAGGCAAATGATATATTAACCCTCTGATGCATGAATTATTATATCACAAAGTATTTTTTACATGTTTGGTTTTACTTTTAAACAAGTGAAAAATAATGCCAATAATTTTTTGTCAATATATATATATATATATATATATATATATATATATATATATATATTTGAGGGAGTTACATATCTGTCCAGTCCACTGTAGTTGACAACGTGCATCAATGGTATACATAAAGAGTCAATGGAAGTCATTGACTGGTCTGAAAATCATTTACTAACAGTAAATGTATAAATACACATAAGAACAACAAGCTACATAATATTCTCTGTCACAAATGCAAATATATATATATATATATATATATATATATATATATATATATACACAAGAAAATATTGTTAAAATCTGGATGAAAGTATTTCTGACATCCCATTTAGCTGAATACAGTTTTTGTACCTATCTGCTTTTCTGAGAATAAAATAATTTAACCCTTATTCCTGAGGCACATGGTGCATCCTTTTCCTTCCACCATTTTGAATATATTATGTAATATCTCAAAACAACAACAAAAAAGATACAAAGATAACAATTAAATTGAATATACTCTATGCATGAACGCTGCTGACGTATTTCCAGTAGAATCTCAGCCAGCCTATTTACTTCCGCATAGCACATTCTATAGCGAAGTATACTAGCGGCAAAACTCTTTCATAAGATTCATATGACAGTGATTTATAATTTAAGTATTACAATATAGTATTATATAGTTATGCATTATAGTAATTACCAGAATGGCCTATTAGTGAAAGCCTGGGCAAAGGATTAAAGACAAGATAACATTTGTTGGAGACTGAAGATTTTAGATTTATTTTCGTAATAAATAATATAAACATGTATATTTTATACAATGTTGCCTGCACTGCAGGAATGTAAACTTTCTAAATGTAAATATAAGAATCACTGAACAGTTTCAATACAGTAATGTAAACATGTAAATATATATAACTTTGAACAGATGCACTGCAGTAATGTAAACGTATAAATATAAATAACTTTGAACATTTGTACTGCAGTAAAGTAAACGTATATAACTGAACATTTATAATGCAGAAATGTAAATATGTAAATATAAATAACTCTGATACAGAGTTAAACATGTCCTGTACAGTGATGTTGTGTAAATACAATATTAAATTATTATTTGTCTTCTGTTTTTTTGTTTGTTTGTTTGTTTCTTGCTAGTTTGTTTGTGTGTTTTCTGCACCTGCAGGCAATGAAATGAAAATAAATTGAAACCAAACCAGTAGGTGGCAGCAAATGGCTGTTTGAAAAAGGGAGTTCAAGCGATTCGTTCAAACAGCTGATTCATTCAGAAACGAGGCAAGCAACTGCCTTTATGAATGGATTACTGACTCACTCGATTCCTTAAAAAACGTGGATCCATTCAGTAACGAAACACCGCTGTGTTGCTCGGAGACACAAACCAGTTCTGCTGTCGCAACGCAGGCTGCACAAGCAACATCTGGCACAACACAGGTCGATCGTTGCATCTCTATTTAAAACGTTAACTTTGCTTAGCTAAAGTCTTGATTGTGTCCTCCTACTCCCAAACTATGCCGCTTCTCTGACTTCCTCATCGACCTGAAACATGTTGCCCTCACGCAGATCTTTCCTGTCACCGGATCCTTACTAGAAACTGTGATATTACTTATAGTTAGTAAGGTTCATAAAGTAAAATCCAAAATGTATATTAAAAAAAAAAAAAAAATCACATAAGATGCAAACAATGTACATAAAATGGATGTTCGTATAACATTATAGCATGAGAATACTCACCCTCAAAACTGTCGATTTAACTCGAAATATATCATTTGAAGCCCTTCTCTTTCTTACTGTTACGCTGATTGCCTCACGGTACGATTACGTCATTCACAGTTATCCAGGAAAGCTCTCGTAAACAGCCAGTGTAGTATGTCATCCTCTCCTGCAGCATTTTCACACAGTTATTGCCAAAAGCGAAAACGGCTTCCGGTGCTGCACCGGATGTAACTGAGCGCAGAATTTCAAGATGTAATCTCAGAGCTACGAGACAGTAACTCAGAATTCAGTTTATATCCTGCAATTTTTAGTAAAAAAAAAAAAAAAAAGAAGAAGTCATAATTATGATAGGAAAAGTTGCTAATTACTTTTTTCCTTCCGTGTCAGAAACAGGAAAAAAAAAAACACAATTGCAAGACATAAATTTAGAATTCAGAACAGGAGGATTAAAAAAAAATAATAATAAAAATCGCTGTCCACTGTAGTGACCATGATGCATCACAGGGTTAAAACATGCCCCAATTCATAAACAAAACTCTTGTCCTGAGAATACAGTTCAACCCTGACAGAGTATTCAAAGATTTTCTGCTTCTCAGATCTGGGAAAAACACTCCAGTAATTTCACGTCACCTTTTTTAGAAGAGATCTCAACAATGTCTCAGATCTTTCAATATGAACCTGAACATTTCTTATTAAATCTGTTAGACAACTATAGATTCATTTGGGTCTGTTTTTACTTTTACTGTAGAATTTCCGGAGAAACATTTGAAGCAAGTTGAAAAAGCATTTGAAGCAAAGATTGTGAAACAGCTGTGACTGAGCTAGTCTTTCCATGTAGTCAATGTCAGCTTATGTATTAAAACGATCTCATTTGTGTCTTTTTCTTTCCTGGTTTGAGATGTTGCATGCTGCCCTAATAACAGGTGTGCACACTTTAAATTTTCTTCAAAGCATGGAAAATCCCTATTTTATGACAAATTTCCAGGCTTATCCAACTAATATGTGGTCATGCAAAACACTCGGCAAACTCAGTGTCTGTCAGCACATCAACATGATCTGTAATCATTTAATGGAGATCTGATCTTCAGATGTCCAAATGTCAGTTCTTTTCTTTCCTTGCTTGTAATATTGACTAGTTTTATATTAATCAAGGTTTTTTTCTTCCTACAAGACTGAGTTAAGAATTTTGCTTTTGGCAGACAAAGTCTCTGATTGACAGATCTATGCGAAACCCGTTTATTGACATTTCCAAACATGATTTCAAAGACAGCGTGAGTACACAATACAAATAGCCACCAGTCATGGTTCTGCAACAATGTCTGTGTACGTATAATAATGTATTTGTGGGTGGGTGGGTGTATGTGAGTAGGTTCAGTTAAGGTATAAAAGAAAATGCAACTCATTTCCTGACAGCAGAAGGTCTGTTCATTTCCACTTGATTGTTTGATGTGATTCCTGAAGATCATTTTGTGATCTTCAGAAGGATTAAAGCAGGAGGGAACCCACAGAATCCACCATGGCTAGATATATTGCTCATATCAGAAACTTAATCCCGGGACTGCGGCATTCGGACAGCAACATGCCGCCTCAAGGTGTTAGCGTGGGTATGGGAGAGGGTATTTATGGAAAGGAGAACGACAAGAAAAAAATGTCATTCTACAATCCGCTAGACCCTGTGCCAAAATATGAATTTTATGCCAAAGACACATGGTCCGGACGTATAAAAAGCACTAGACCGTCACTGGATGTTCTGCGTAAACCAGTAAGTAAAACTCCATAAGGGGTCATTTAAATGCAAATGCACATCTAATTAAGATTAGTAACACATATAAGTGAGTCTTATTGATTATCGCACACAAAGATTATTGTTTATATGGTTAAATATTTGATTTTGATGTTGATTCCCTGGATGTTTCTGCGAACAGCCGGACCCTGATGATCTTCCTCCACCATTAGAGGAAGATGGACGACCCAAAGTCAAGCTTGTTCGCTTTGGATGGGTTCTGGGAGTCATGGTGAGAAAAGATCAGTCATGCATTTGATCTCTTTCATCAAGCTGTTTATCCTAGATTATAAATGAAGAGCTAATGCATAAGCTTCAGATTTTTTTCTTGTGTCTCCTCTAGGGTTTTAGATATTAGCTGCAATCCACATTCATTTTATATCTTCAAACTCTGACTTGAATTTCAGGTCACATTTTATCCCACAGTCCAGGGGTCTCCAAACTCGGTCCTGAAGGAGCTAAACTTTACAGGACACTGGCCCTCCAGGACCGAGTTTGGAGACCAAACATAACGAATAATGAAGTGAAGTAAATACAAATGTTCTCATTATTACATTACATAAATGTATGTTTAATGCCTAGTTCAGACTACACAGCTTTAAACATTGATACATCACGGTGCTGTTTAGACTACACGACTTGCTGTCTGTCTTGAAGTCATTCTAGTGTTCACCTTTGGGGACCTCTATACGGTCCCCAAAAAGAAATCAGTGCTCTGAGCTGTTTGTGTGATGATCTGTTCTGAAAATGTGTGCTTGATTGATTGTGTCCATACTTTTCTTAAAGCCATGTTGCTGCTGCTGCTGCTGTTTTTCTTCCAGTGATCTCAACCCATGTCTTGGCTGTAGCTCTTTGCAAAACCTGACACGAAAGGATGTCAAATCAGCCGACCGGTCTTAGTTATGTTTTTGTTTTGTTTTTTAATTTTAGATTCGCTGTATGTTGAACATCTGGGGAGTCATTATGTACCTGCGGCTGCCGTGGATCACGTCTCAAGCTGGAATCAGTGAGTCGATCCTCCATCTGGTTTAAGTCACCTGTGGATTCTCAAATGCCTTTTAAACAGCCACATATTTTGTATCTAAGGGAAGAGGATCTTTAGGCCAAATCAACAGACATTTTACGTATGTGCCATAGGAATTCCTAAATTCTGCCTTTTTGCTTGCAGTTCTGACCTACGTCATTATCTTCATGTCCGTCACCATCACAACGATCACGGCCACGTCAGTGTCTGCAATTTCCACCAATGGGAAGGTCTACTCGGGTGTGTGAAATGATTATTCACCACAAGAAGAAATGCATTGCTTTTATTTGTTTAAAAAAAGTGATAATGAAATGTGATCTTTCCTCCAGGTGGCACATATTTCATGATCTCTCGGAGTCTGGGTCCAGAGTTCGGAGCGCCCATCGGTTTGCTCTTTGCGTTCGCCAACGCTCTCGCCTGTTCGCTCAACACAGTGGGGTTTGCTGAAACCGTCAGAGATGTTCTCAAAGTGAGACACACTCACAAATAAATACATTTATTGTCGTGCTGTGGGAATTTCAG
This sequence comes from Cirrhinus mrigala, assembly GCA_036247105.1. Lineage (NCBI taxonomy): Eukaryota > Metazoa > Chordata > Actinopteri > Cypriniformes > Cyprinidae > Cirrhinus > Cirrhinus mrigala. Next base: position 49,856,706 of record CM070013.1, read on the forward strand.
AGAGCTGATTAAAAGAAAGAGCAGTAAAAATCACATTCTATAGTTTTGTTTTCTCAACGTTTTCTTTCTTCTCAGGACAATGGCGCTCAGATGGTGGATGATGTCAATGATGTGAGGATCATTGGGGCGATTACTGTCGTCATCCTCCTCTGCATCACATTCGCTGGCATGGCTTGGGAGGCGAAGGTATGGTCGTATTCTCCTGCTTTTGCTCATTTCCCAATTCTGCCTCTTTTAACAGCATGACTGCCAATGTTCAACTTGGTTCTCACCCCATCACAGGCTCAGATCCTGTTCTTCATCGCGCTCTTGCTCTCCTTAGCTAATTATTTTGTGGGGACAGTCATTCCCCCTGGCAAAGAGAAGCAGGCTATGGGATTTTTTGGCTACCGTGGTGAGTACACACTAAATGTGATCTAATGCGGCATTCGAACGCATCCAGTTTATATGTTATGGAGTTGATTTTTATTTATTGCTACAACAAAACTAATTAATATGGAAAACCAGTTCCTCCATAAGAAAGAAAGATAGAAAAAACAAACAAACAAACAAACAAAAAAAAACATACTTTGATGAATCATAAACTTTGTCCAAATCATAATTAACTGAAATGTATGACATATTAAATATGAAATAAAATGTCATAATTATTACATAAAAAGCCAAGATTATATATAAGTATGTCATGATTTAGACTATTTTCTTCATAATTATGATTTTTCTCTTATAATTATTATATTTAATGTCATAATTTGGACTATTGGTAACTAATTTTTATCTCATAAGTAACTTTCTTTTGTTAACTTCTCACTTTTTTTCCACATAATTATTACTTTTATCTCATAATTGTCATTTTGTGTCAGAATTTTGACTTCTCATGATTATGAGATATAGAATTATTAATTTTTGTCTCATAATCGACTTTCATAATTTTGAGTTTTTACTTCATAACTGACATTTTAAATATCCATGTATGACTTAAAGAAGAAATTCACATACTATCTTATAATTATGTCATACTTTTTCACCTTTTATCTCACAATTGTCATTTTATGTGATCATTTTGATTTACTATCTCTTAAGCATGTCATAATTGATTTATTTATTTATTTTTTAATCTAACAATTATAGATTTTATCTCATAACTTTGATCTTTTATCACTTAGTATGTCATAATTGTCTTTTTATCCTATAATTATGACTTGCATTAACAACTGATAGTGGTGCACCAGCCTCAATCAAAGACTGAGATAATCATGGTCAAACTATGTTATCGTAAATATTTGAGTGTACAGCAAAATCACAGCCAGCGCGTTTGGCAAAGGAACAGCTAAACCTAACCATTATTTTTTTCTCTCAGCTGAGATTTTCGTGGAGAATCTGCTGCCTTCCTTCCGAGGCAAAGACGGATCGTTCTTCAGGATGTTTTCCATCTTCTTTCCTTCTGCCACAGGAATTCTGTCTGGCGTCAACATCTGTGGAGATCTCAAGGTAATCTTGTTTTTTTTTTTGTTTTTTTTTTTAGTGCCAAAGTTAATGTGCCTTAAAACACTACAAAAATGACCTATAAATGTGTATTATTGCAGGATCCATCGGGTGGGATTCCTAAAGGGACCCTGCTGGCCATATTCTGGACCACCTTGAGCTATTTACTGATCTCAGTCACAGTTGGTGAGATTAGACATGATTCGACTTTTATTATTTTATTTTATTTTATTTTATTTTATTTTATTTATATTTTATTTTATATTTATTATTTTATTTTATTTTATTTTATTTTATTTTATTTTACTTTATTTTATTATGGCCGATGCTGATATCAGAGGGTGACTGATATTTCAATATATATATATATATTTATATATTTCTATTTTTTTAACCCTTTAACTGCCGCCTGAGTTTACTTCACCATATTACAAATAAATCCTAATCTAATCATGACAAACTATACATCGTTAGAAAGGTCTAAGGCTCCTAAATAGATATTTCACCATATTTTTGTGTTATAAATTATGTAGGAATAGTAATAGATTAATATATGCCACGAGTGCCACTTAAAAAATCTAGTTCTGACCTAATCATAAGTTCTGACCTTTGTCACAAAAGACTTTCTTCATTGCCTTTTCACACTTCAGAAATCATAAGAAATTATGTATCAGTTCACAACTTAAAATCTCAAAATTCATCCTTTGAAAGGCATTTTAAAATCAGACATTGCATTACCATGGAAAATGTACATCAAAATCATATTACAAAATGTTTTCATTCATGAATTATAAAAAAGTCTGGATTATGCCTGTGTATAAAAATGGGAGTGACAGTTAAAGGGTTAAATAAACATATTTATATCTAGCTTACAATTTTTTGGTTCCCAGAACATTTTGGGAATGATACGTTTGGGGAGAAAAAAAAAGTATCAGCCAATGTCAATAATCAAAATAGGAATATCATCTACTACTATTAGACATTTTTCTGTCTCATCCTTTCGTATATTAAGCTCTTAGGAAATGTGCATCTTATTGATGAACCGCTCACTAAAGCACTTCCCTCTATTCTCTCTCAGCTGCATCTGTTGTAAGAGATGCTTCTGGCAATCTGACTGATAGTTTATCCCTCAATTCTTCGATCCCCTGCACTGGTCTGGGCTGTAAACTTGGCTGGAATTTTGACCAGTGTGAGCAGAACCGCACATGTAGCTTTGGACTGGCAAACCATTTCCAGGTGAGCACGACAGCCCTGATAGTATCTGACTGCTGGAAAGTGTAGTAGATTTTACATGCATTTGGCACAATGACTAATTTGGTAGTGGTGTGCTTTACTTAATACTTAATACTCAAGCTACAATGTGGCTTAAAATAGCATATTTTACTATTCTGAAGATGGATGAAAAATTTTATGCATATTTTTCTCCAGATTCTTGCCACAGTTTCAGGATCTGGCCATTTGATCACCATTGGGATCTTTGCTGCCACCTTGTCATCAGCTTTGGGTTTCTTGGTGTCTGCTCCCAAAATTTTCCAGGTAGACGTTGTGGCTATTATTTGATTATATTATTGTTTGTAATTCAGCATGCAGTTGATTCTAAAATTTTTACATGCGTTTTTTTCACAGTGTTTGTGTAGGGATAATATCTACCCCTACATTGGCTTCTTCGGGAAAGGTTACGGGAAAAACCAAGAGCCCTTACGAGGCTATATGCTCATGTTCACTATCGCTTTGGCATTCATCCTCATTGGTGAGTGCTGGATCTCCAGATCAGCTACACTCTTAAAAATAAAGGTGCTTTCTCTCTGCAGATGCTTTAACATTTGGTGTCATGTTGGTCTTTTCAGGTGACCTGAACACAATCGCTCCTCTGATCTCCAACTTCTTCCTCTGTTCTTACGGCCTCATCAACTTCAGCTGCTTCCATGCGTCACTCACCAAATCACCTGGTGAGAACCTCATCATCGTCACTGTCATTCACTCCATCATGGGTGTCTAATAATCATGTTTATCATCTCTCACAGGTTGGCGGCCGCAGTACCATTACTTTTCTCCATGGACGTCTCTGTTTGCTGCGTTCCTGTCTTTCATCCTCATGTTTCTGTTCACGTGGTGGGCCGCTCTCGTCACTTTTGCTATCGTTCTCTGCCTCTTAGGCTACGTCACCTATAAAAAACCTCGTGAGTAAACGATTCAGATTATGACCAAACAATTAGTTAGTACATCAGATTATTACATTTATTGATTGTAGCTTTACCCGGTGAGCTACTTAAACCCAAACAGATTTTAAAAACAATACATTTACCAGAGATTAAAGACATGAGTGTAACATTTTCCCATTAGCATGCTATTTTTTAGCACTGACTGTTGCTAATCATGCGTCTAGATGTGAACTGGGGCACGTCTTATCAGGCCAGTTTCTACAACATGGCATTGTCCTTCTCGATGTCTCTGACTGGCGTGGAAGACCACGTCAAAAACTTCAGGTAAAGATTATTAGTAAACTGACAGCTTTAGATCATGATAAACCACTCACTCGCCAATAAACACTCTCTTAGGCCTCAGTGTCTCGTTCTGACCGGCCCTCCGAACGTTCGTCCTGCTCTTGTGGACTTTGTGGGGACTTTCACCAAGAACATCAGTCTGATGATCTGTGGAAACATTATTATGGTACGCGACCTTCTTCTTATTCATATAAACTGACAATTTAATGCTTCCTTGCTTATTTATTTCAAAACTTGAGATGTGAAGGTGTTTTCTTGAAGGTGCTCTCTATCTCGTGCTTTCAGGAAGATGACAAATCCAGTTTCACGCAGCACAGCACCGATATGCTGGTGGACTGGTTGAATCAGAGGAAAGTTCGCTCTTTCTACACGTCGTTCACGGCTGAGAGTCTGAAAGAGGGCGCACATCATCTCATGCAGGTATGACTGTCGCTAGCTTCAAATCTGTTTCTTTTCCTAGTCACGTATTTCTCACATAATCTTTGGTCTTCTCGCCAATCATCTTTCTAGGCTTCAGGTCTCGGTAAACTGAAACCAAACACTTTGGTTTTGGGATACAAGATGAACTGGCAGGAATGTAAACCGGAGAGCTTACAGGACTACGTCAACACTATCAGGTGAGCTGCTTTTTTGCTCACAAATATCAGTTAATTTTTTACATTTTTTTTTCTTTGCGTTTTGATTTGGTTGAATTTTTTTTTATTCAGCGACGCGTTCGACTCCAGTTACGGCATCGCGATTTTGAGAATGATGGATGGATTGAATGTAAAGGATGATTTGCACAGTGCAGGTGTGTTTGATACAGCACGGTGACTTGAAAATGGGTCAACAGTGCAGTTTGAGCCTTAAAATCAAGTCTAATGTGGGTTTGTTTGGGTTTGTCTGAAGGCAGATCATCTGCAATTGACAATCTGGCATTTGACGCGGATGAAGTCCCGCAATGTGAAAAGGACGAGACTGACCGTAATTCAGGTGACACATGTATCTGAAGTTATTTTCTGTGCTCATAAATGACAAACACTAAAAACATTAAATAATAGAATATCAAATAATAAAAATGATAACCAACACTTGACGTCCTGATGTCATCACTCAGTCAGCCAATCAGAGCGCTTCCATTATAATAACAAAGCTGTGTAGTTTCAATCAAGCTTCATTTGATGTGACAATTTGACAATATAAAGCTCCTTTTCTGACTTCCCATCAAGATATTTCTGACGATGGCTCAAATGAGCAGGTCAGATCAGTGTTTCAGACAAAACAGGGCAGGAAGAGCATCGACATCTACTGGATCTCTGATGATGGAGGTGAGACACAGCTGCCTGAATATACTTAAAAAGTTGTTTTGAAAATATTTCCATATTTGTTTTCACATTGTGAAATGTCGTTGCTCTCTTTCAGGTCTGACTCTTTTAGTGCCGTATTTGTTGACCAGAAGAAACCGCTGGAAAAAGAGCAAACTAAGAGTGATTATTTTAGGAGGCAGAGACACCATAGAGGAAGACCGTAAAGAGTTAGTAAAACTACATTTCATTTAATTTCATACATTTCATTTCAAGTGCAGAAACTGTGGTTCTTTAAACCTGTTTGTCTTTGCAGCATGAAGATGCTGTTAAAGAGATTCCGACTTGAGATCGAGGACATCGTTGTGTTAACAGACGTGGATAAACCTCCTCTAGCTAAAAAGTGAGAAACATGCGCAAACATGCTCATTTATACACATATTTAAAAATGCATCTTATAGACCAATTTCACAGTGATGTCACTTGCAGCTGCGCGCGCATAGTGGTTGCAGAAAAATACTGGAAGCAAGTGGAGGTAAACGGGTAAACTCCATGCAATAAGAGAAAAAAAAAAATATTTTTGTACCTTTTGATGTCATATTTGGAATGCAAATAATTTTTATACAATACTGTAGTCAAAGACGCCATTTGAAGCTAAACGCAGACGTTTAAACGGACATACTATGGATGAAAACGTCTCAGGTTACGTATGTAACCTTGGTTCCCTGAGAAGGGAACGAGACACTGCGTCCTCTAGGGGGCGCTAGGGGGAACGCCGTCAGCGTGACCCGTGTCTGAAGTATATATACAAAACAACAACAAAGTTGGCCGGCGACAGCCTATGACGTCACTGCCGGCGCGACTCGTCGCTGCCGGCGCGTCACTACCGGTGCGACCACAGTATAAAAGGACACCGGTAGAGCAGGACGGCCGCTTCTTCGTCTGAAGCTCACATCCTGAAGCATGGCCCCGAGCCTAGAGGACGCAGTGTCTCGTTCCCTTCTCAGGGAACCAAGGTTACATACGTAACCTGAGACGTTCCCTTTCGAGGAACTCGAACTGCGTCCTCTAGGGGGCGCTAGGGGGAACGGTTATACCCACGCTGCCATGCTGAGGGGAGTGCCTGACTTCCGGAGAGACAGGCACTAAGTACCAACTCCCTAGGCCTTAAGGGAGTCGCCCCTAGGATAAAGTGATGGCTGTCAGTGACATATCCCCTACGGCCAGAGCTTAGGCTGCATACCCAACTTACCTGTAGGGCAGATATCGGCCCGGGGTAGAGCCCAAGCTTGGAAACAAAGTATTCCTTTAAGGGGATACGGCCAGAAGCCTAGGATACCCAGGTTGGCCTGTCACACAGGGGCTACTGCAGCCCTGCACGACTCCCTCAGAAGTCGTACACAGAACGCAAGTGGTAACTCCCTGCTCAACCCGGTTGAGCGAGCATAAAATGCGCACCGGAACTAGGGCGCGTAAAAACCGTTCTTTTAGCCTGGCAGAAGCTCTGGAGATGGACCCGAGACGACCGGGTTTTAGACCACCTCGAGAAAGGGTACGGGCAATAGCGCGTGAATCCCTACCATAAAGGATTTTAGAATGGACGCAGAACACCGGTGCCTTCCATACCACAGCGTGGATTTTAGAAAAGTGCCCAAAGGTTAACGTGTGCACTTACCATATACATGGATTTGAGAAAGTGCCCACAAACGTGTGGGCCTATTTTTAGACGTACCGTTGAGAAACGGTGGAATAAGAAGACCCTCAGGGTGAGGGGAGCACTGCCGGCTTAACAAGGCTCTAAGGGGAAGGCAGTAGGGGCGCATCTAGCCGCCCAATTAGGCAAAGCTCAAAGCAAAACCCTCAAGGAGAGGGGAGCACAAAGATGCCAAGCAGATAGAGGCCGCGGCTATCTATCCACTAAAACTGCCAAGAGCCGATACACTTAGCCACACAGGATAAGGCAGTGTATCGCGACAGGCTTCTACTCCCATGGACAGGAGGAGCCACTGATCCCCCCAGGGGGACGAGCTCAGAGACCCTTTCCGTAGAAAGGGGAGCATCACCGTGCCCTGTACAGAAGCCTTGGATGAGATCTGACCCGCGAAAGTTCCCTTTGGCCTGGGGAAGGCAGTAAGGGCGAACCTCAGTTGCCCAATGGGGCAGTGCTCAGGTAAACCCTCGATGGGAGGGGAGCACCCTATGCAGTAGCCGCAGCTAACTGTCTAATAATACTGCCCTGAAGCTGATATACGTACCAAGGAAAGGTAGTGTATCGAGACCGGGTTCCACTCCCGAGACACGGGAGGGACACCTGATCTCTCCAAGGAAGACGAACTCTAGCAAAAACCCTTTCCGCAGAAAGGGGAGCATCGTCGCACACTCCCAGGAAGAGATACGGGGATCAGAAATGACGGGGAGCCACCTCTACAAGACTGCACAGAAAGCAGTCACATCCCCAGCCCTCAGGCTGTTCTGTGGGTAACCTCTCAAGGGGCATAAGCCCTTCTCACCCCACACAGACCTATGCTTACCTCCTCGATGGAAAGCACGGGCCCTGCTCTACCAAGACCCGCAGAGCCTTGGGACCAAGGGCCAAGAATGCTTAGCTGAAGGCTCCTCGGAGCACTCAGAGGGTTTCCACAGAAACAGCTCTGACTTGAGAAACAGTGAAATAGCGTGACCAAGCCCACTCCTCGGAGGGGCGACCGCTAGATCACCAGATGGCATAGGTAGGAGGTCTGTGTGAAGGGCGGAAACCCCGCAACCGAAGCCCCTCAGGGCAGGATGAAGACAGAGGGTCTCAACCCGGTGGTCAATGTGTCTATCCAAAATGTCCAGGAGCTCCCTGTGAAAAGAGATTCTGAAGAGCTTACCCAGACGTAGGACCGAAGTCCTAGTTTTTCTCAGTGCTGTAAAGGGAACCTGAAAGCTTCCTATTCGAAAACGGGAGGCAGACCCAGGCAAGCAGCCCATAACCATGATTGAAGATCAGAGGGGGGTGCTCGAAGAGGACCTACCAAGGAAGGCACAAAAACAGGACCCAATTGTATACAGCATGGTAGACACATTAAACATGAGTCGTACTCACCCCACCATGGTTCCTGCGCATAACTCCAGAAGACTCAGAAAATCCTTCTGAGAAACCATCTAGACCATTACTATGACCTGTCGGGGGAGATTAAGAAGAGACCAGGTTATAGGGGAGTACAGCAAATCATAAAAAATGGGCTGTCTACCCTGCTTTCATTTTTCGTAGGGGAAGACAGCACTCACCTGATTACCTCAAAGAGATCGCTTATTAGAAACCCTAAAAAGGGGAGCGACCACTGAGCTAGAAATATGATTCATAGTTAGACATGAAAAATGGATCGAACTCACCCATCCATGGTTCCCGTTTCGATCAAACTGTGAGAGGAGGCCGAAAGGCCGAGCCAGACCATCAGTAAAGGTTGCTTTTTAACAAAAAAGCCAACCTAAAACATCATAGGTCCGGCAGGGGTGCGCAGGAAAAGTACCACCAAACCTCAGTCAGGTGGAGAGACTAATATGAAGGGGGAATTAAGAGGAGGGAGACAGGAGCCCCCAAAGGAAGATAAGCAGAAGCTATCTTCTACTCTGACCCCGGCGAGCACGCTGTCTCGTCTGGATCACTTCCCTCAGGTCCTGTCTACCTCCTCTAGACCCACGCTTCCTCCCGGAACCACCCGCAGGTGGGGGAGGGGCGCGAGTGGCCACACTAGTCTTCTGGGCCTGTCTTCGTCCCTCAGAACGAGACGGGCCAGGACCCCCATACTGTTCGGGCTCAGATCTGGACCTTCGTGGAATGAAGGTTTTGAAGGCCGCTGAGCGCGCCCTCGCCTCCCTGAACTTCTCAACCACCGTCTCAACGGAGGTACCAAAAAGTTCGGAAGGCGAGACTGGTGCGTCGAGAAGAAAGCCCCTCTCTTTCTTCCCGAGGTCAGCCAAGTTCACCCACAGATGTCTCTCCGTAACCACCATGGCCCCCATAGACCTGCCCATGGCAGTGGCGGCCTGCTTGGTGGCACGGAGAGCGAGATCCGTGGTGCGGCGCAGCTCAGCAACTTCGTCCGGGGAAAGACCCTGACCCTTATCCAGATCTTTCAGCAAGTCAGCCTGGTAGGCTTGAAGCACCGCCATAGTGTGCAACGCACCCACAGCCTGACCTGCTGCTGCATACGCCCTGCCATTCAAACGAGATGTTACTTGAAGGGGAATGGATGGCAGGGAGGGAGTCTTCAGGGAAGATGCCTTACCTACAGAGAGATAGCTGGCCAGCGTCTCTTCTACAGGTGGCATCCTCTGATAGCCGTGCTCACGCATCCCCTCAATATTCGCATAATTAGAGTGCGGAAAATTATGGATGCGTGAGGAAAACGGCCTCTTCCATACCTTCTCGATCTCCGTATGCAGATCGGGAAGGAATGGAAGACTCACCTGGGCCGGGAGGTTATGATCAGAAAGATAGCGCTCATCGAGACGACCCCGAGGCGCCACCTCTCTGGCTCGCTTCCACGGCAAGTCAAGCCTTACCGTGGCGCGATCCATAACCTCCAACAGCTCCTCGTATGCAGGGCAGGAGATTAGAAAGGGTTCAGCCTCAGCTTCCTCATCTTCCAACATCTCCTGCTCTTCTTGGGAAGGACCCAACAGAGCACTAGCTGCTGGATCGGATGATGTAAGAGAAACAACATCATCGTCAGCCAGCAGCTCGTCCTCGCCCGCGACTGACGCGCGTGAAAGGGAAAGTCCCTTTTTTAGCTCGTCAGCGAGGTCCACCTGGGATCCCCACGAGCTCATTTTTCTCCGTGCCTCAGCAGCGGAGGGTCCTGAGCCACGGGGAACAGGTGGCTGTCCCTCTTCCCTCGAGAAGAGAGACAGACGAGAACGGAGCTTTCTCATGGGAAAAAGCTCACAGTGCACGCAGACTGCCCCCTCGAGGACGTCGCGTGCATGCTCCTCGCCCAAACAAAAGACGCAAAGATCGTGCGTGTCATCGGGTGTCAAATAACGAGGACACGGATCCACGCACTTTCTAAACGCCTTACTAGTGCTAGCCATATTTTTCCAAAGAAAAGGGGTCTCTTACCGTTTTGCTACACACTCCAGACAAAGAGTCAATGAAGACGAAGAAGAGGCCGTCCTGCTCTACCGGTGTCCTTTTATACTGTGGTCGCACCGGTAGTGACGCGCCGGCAGCGACGAGTCGCGCCGGCAGTGACGTCATAGGCTGTCGCCGGCCAACTTTGTTGTTGTTTTGTATATATACTTCAGACACGGGTCACGCTGACGGCGTTCCCCCTAGCGCCCCCTAGAGGACGCAGTTCGAGTTCCTCGAAAGGGAACTGCTATGATTACTCTACTTTTAAAGCATAAATTTAATTTAAACTATAGGTCTACATAATATTCACATATGCTGTTCATAGGGGATGTACTGTATTAGCCCTACCCTTACAGCATGACATATTATTTAAACCTATTACTATTAACATTTTACCGAACATTTTTTTTTTTAAATTTTATCTCACAATTCTGACTTTTTTTCCTCACAAACGCAAGTTTAAATCTACTAATTCGGACTTTATAACTCGATTTAACAAAACTAATGAGTTTGTTAATTCTGAGGGGGGAAAGCCAGAAGTGTGGGATATAAGCCGAGGGGAAAAGAGAGAATGACGAGTTGTTTTTCCTGTAGATTTGTGGGATATAATCTCGGAATTCCGAAAATAAAGTCAGGATTTTGAAATATAGAATCAAATTTACCTTTTTTATTCTTTTATTCCGTGGCTCCATAGACTGCCAATTGAACCGCCCATAAAAACGTCATCCCGGTTTCGGATCTGTAAGACTATCCCACTATCTAACGCCAATTTCTTTGAATAACAGTGCTTATCGCTGGGTGACAAGTTCTTGTAATATGCGAATAACATTTTGAAAATGACATCTAATCAATATAATCTATACTCTTTTTAAATCTAAGTATTTTGTGCCGTATCCTTGTAATTCTCTAGCCGTAAAGGCCATCTCTCCCGGGTTTTCTGCAACCATGCTGCGCGCGCATCCCGAATGTTTACAAACAGATAATTGGTCTATAGTAACTCCTGTGGCTTTCTTCCTCTCTGTTCCTGTAGTTTGCAGCGGTATGAGGAAACCATCGCCCCCTTCAGGCTAAGTGAAGAACAGGCTGGAGGAGACGTACAGGAGCTCAAGAGACTGAGTCCATGGAAAGTTTCCAACAAAGACCTGGAGGCCATAAGACCAAAGGTGTGTGTGTGCAAGTGTGTGTGTTCACTGGTGTGTGGCGTTTTGAACTTAAGTAAAACTTCTCAACGTTAAAGCAATAATGCATTATAGACAACAGTTTTATAGACAGGTTGCTTTGTAAATTAACAAATGAATTGGAGTTGAGTATGATCATCAGTCCCTCTATCTTTTATTTTCAGGTGGAGAGAACGGTGAGACTAAACGAGATCATCAAGAAGAACTCAATTCACGCTGCTTTGGTTGTAATGTGAGTACATATCAGGGTTATTGCCATTAACTAATACATATATATATATATATAATATATATAACATTCCTCAGTTTTGATTAGCTGAAGCAATAAAGTAGCAAAATATAAATGAACTACATTTAAAATGTAAAAATTATCTAGACATTTTAAACAGATGAAAATGATATTTTATTGTTTTCATTTGTTTAAAAGCACGTAACAATTACAAAAACTTAAAATATATAAAAAATAGTTAATCAATAATACTAAAATAAAACTATAGATAGTTAGACTAGTTGAACCACCCAAGTAGTTTCTCCTGTTCAGCCAATAAGCAACTTAAAAATGAGTGATATCACAAGCAACGTGCCATAATTTAGCATATTTTTGAAGGAAAACCCAACTCTCTTCATATGAATGCTTAAGTTAACAGAAAAGCTGGACGACCAGTTGAAAATGTCAAAGAAAAAAAATGTTTTGTTAACAAATTCTCACATAAGCACAACTTATATTTGTCTTTTAAACTCATTTCAGTAATTGAAGCAAATGTGTGACTGGTCTTGTGTGTTTTTAATGAGTCTCCTCATTAATAATTTGTGTGTATGTGCTTCAGTTCTCTTCCAGTCCCCGATGTCACCTGTCCTAGTTCTCTCTATATGGCCTGGCTGGACGCGCTGAGCTACGGCATCCACTGTCCTGTCCTGCTTATACGAGGAAACCAGGAGAACGTCATGACCTTCTACTGCCAGTAAATGTGACTGTTCATCAATAAACACATCTAATACTGCACATAAAGCTGTTGTCAGTTTCAGTGATGTAAAGATGTTAAACTGAAATGAGCTGCTTAATCCTCTTGTACATTGATTGTAGGACTGTGGATGTATGTTATTCCCGATGTATGTTCTAATGTCTGTATAATCTGTCTTTGATGATACAGGTTAACAATTCAGCTTGAAAGGATAGAATATAATGGAAAAGCACTGTCTCTGATCTCTGGAACTTCATTTCAGGGTAGAAGTTTCATTCAATTTAAACAAGACACAATGATAATATCATAAAATAAGTTTATTTGCTTATGCTTTTTAAAATTACATTTCATTGACCAAAACATTATAATGAATAATTTAGAAAGTTACATTTTGACTACATATAAATACTAGATTATTGTGAATTACAAGTATGTTTTGATCTGCTTTTCAATGTGAAAAACACAAATTAGCACAATGACAAACATCTCAACTTTCATTGATTGTCTCATTACACCAAGTATAAAAACATTATAAAAGCTGTTCAATCACATGAAAAGAAACAATTAAGCATCACAACATGTACAGAATATATTACAGCTGAAATAAAAACAGATTGCATGAGTGTTCGTGAGTTTCTGTGTGCAGCTACCCCTTCTCAAAGCTCAAAAATAATTAAAAAATCAAAGAAATTAAAAACTGTCATTGATTTAAACTAATATATATATATATATATAATTTCCTTTTAAATTGTTCACAGCAACTTCACCCATTCACCATACAAGACCATAACACAGACATGAAGTCACAGCGGAATGAAAAATTAGAAATACAATAATATATATATAAAGAGCTTTAAGCAAGAGGATTAATGTGCCGAAAGAATAGAACAAAACATTCAACTGAAGGCCTAATATATTATGCAAGTAAATTTACAGTGGTATTAAATATAGTTATTTTAGATCATTTTAAGGTAAAACAACAAACAAAATCCATGAATTGCACATGTCCAAGCAAGTCTACACATCTGTTGGGGGGAAATAGATATCAATAACTGTTCCCAGTTGATTGATTACATTGAAAAGTTATTTTTATTTTTCTTTAATTTTTGTATTACAAGTTCCCTGAAATCTTTACTTATGAAATCTTATATATGGATTCATTTCCATACATTTCCAGAAGATTAATCTGAACACAGGATAAAGCCAGGTTCAAAATTCATTCTGTTGACACATTAGAGTTAAAGGTTTCCATTGAGGGGATTTTGGATTTCTCTTTCTGTTACACTGTAAATCAGAAAATACCATCAAAAGGCAGCCAAAATTTTTTTTACACATTTTAAGGATTATATATATACGATACATGAAAAAACCCCTCAGTACAAACCTTCAGAATACAAACAAGAATAAAACTCTAAAATTTGGAGATAGAAACTCATTTGGCTTTTAAAAATATGCATTGAAAACGCACTTAAGTGTATTTTAAATGTTTTCCTTCCACTATTCTAAAACATGAAACAAGCCAAATTGTTTTGCTTTGTGTGTGTGTGTGTGTGTGTGTGTGTGTAGTATCTCGCTTTAAAGAGCCAGGATAGGTGATCACGTTGCTGTTTTACTGGCAGTAGAAGGTCATGACGTTCTGCTGGTTTCCTCGTATGAGCAGGACGGGACAGTGCACACCACAGCTCAATGTGTTCAACCAGGCCATATAGAGAGAACTGGGACAATCTGCCTGTGGTACGGGAAGAGACCTAAAACACACACACACACACACACACACACCAATGATTATTAATAATTAACAGGTGTGTTTACCCTCAAATTATGATTCTTACATTTTTAAACGTAAATGATTTATGAGGCTCCAATATTATCAGATTGCGCTTTGTTTGTGTATGAATTACATATTGACCAGCAGCCAGTAATGGTTAATGGTATTACAGTCAATACTCACACTAGAACCAGTGCGGCTTGCTTCGAATTCCTCCGGATGATTTCATTCAGCCGTACTTTCCTCTCCGACTGTCAAAGGAAAAATAAAACTTTGAGCTGGGGAGTTGGATTTATTATTGTAGCTGGTCTTTCAGAAAAAACACACACACACACACACACACACACACACACACCTTGAGCCTCAGTGCATCCATCACTTTGTCCGTAACTTTCCATGGAAACTCTGTCCTCTGCTGCTGCGCCGTCCTCTCGTCCAGCTGTCCCTCATTCAGCCTGAAGGGGGTGAGCGTTTCCTCAAAACGCTTCATGCTAAGGACAAGGATGTTTTGTTACTGCATTTTGCTGGTTATTTCCAGAACACATCACTTTCTTTGCCTCAAACTGACTTCACATGAATTATATTCAGACCCATTTGGGGTAAACCTACGTTTTGGAAAGTGGTGGCCGTTCGCTGTCGGTCATCACAATGACATCGTGAACATCTAGTCGGAAACGCTGGAGCAAAGTTATCATTCTGAACAAGATAAGAGATTTTATTAATAGATTAGTTAAACAATCAAGAACAAATCACAGCATAGAGTTACAGTTAATGACAGATATTCTGTACATTTTCAAAATACACGCTATTAAAATTATGCTTTGAATTCTGAAGGAACTTGAACTTATGTACTTTAATATAATTGTTGACATACTGTAATAATTCTGATGATTCAGATTATTCTCTGTTGATTCAGATGATTAAAATGATTCTTTTGCTTCTAATGATTTGAATAGCTCTCCTGATAACTGATGGTTTGAATATTCTAATGAGTCTGAATTTGATGATTCTGATCATTTAAACAGTCATTATTTTTGGTCAAATATTATATTAATGATTCTTTGACCTTGGGGGAATTTGACAGAAATGCTTTAGTTCATATTGAGATCTGGGTTTTGATTGCAGACTTTGGTAGATCTAGGCAATCTGTAGTCACTTTTTTTTTTCCTAATGGTGATGGTTCAGATAATTCATATGATTGCATTTTTTCATGTGTCTCACTCTTTGCGGTCGTCCTCCATGGTTTGCTGTTCTCCAACGATGAACACTCTGACTCTGCTCCGCCTCCAGCGCTTTCTTCTGGTCAACAAGTATGGCACTAACAGAGTCAAACCTGAGAGAAGGACAGAGAGATTTTAAGGACTTTAACCACAACTATTTAGTGTTAACTAAAGGGTTATCAAACCCAAATTATGACGACTGAAGCTTTATAATGATTACAGTCCATATCTAACCTCCATCGTCAGAGATCCAGTACACGTCGATGGTCTTCTTCCCTTGTTTGCTCTGGAACACGGTTTTGATCTGATCGTTCGGCATGTTCTTTATGTTGTCGACATCTAAAAGGGCAGAATGAGATGAAAGGAGAACCAAGGCATTAGATAAGGTCAAAGAACAAAGAGAAGACGCATCGATCGGTTTATTCACCTGAGTCAGCGTCTGAAATCTGATCATCGGACTCTATGGCCTCGTCCACCTCAAAAGCCTGATTGACTGTCAAACACACAGGACAAAATTACTGCAACTGTTCAATTATTGTACGAAACATACAAACACAGACAAACACAACATACCCTCAGTCTCCAACTCGTCTCGGACGTCTAGTCCGTCCATCATGCGGAGAACACACACGCCATGGTTGGAATCAAAAGCATCACTGAAACCAAACAAAAATACTTTAGTTGAGTGAACTGTCGAGAGAATTTCACAAAAAATGCCATGACCACATTTCAAGACCAATTTCAGGTCACAATAAGTTACATAAAGACAACTGTGGACATTTCCCCTCCAAATTTAAAAAATTTCCCACCAAATGTAACATTTTAACAAATTCCAAAATTTCCCTCCAAATTCCAAATTCTCATTCTTAAAGGTCCACTGAAGTGCTTTGTGTTATTCTGTGTGTTGACGTAACTTCAACTGAAACAGGAAGAGAGGGCGTGACACATAAAGCAGTCCTGCCCTCTTTTTTAAACAGCCAACACCATTTTGCTTATCAAAATCGTTGATCCATATTGGCGGAAGTGAGAGACTGTAAGTTTTGAATGCTTATATCTTGTAAATGCAAATTTGGTGTTTGTTTTGGAGCACACTAGCTTACAGATAACCTTAAGCCTCACATATTCATACTAAAAAAACAACAACAACAACAAAAAACTTTAATTTTGATTTCATGGGGACAGAGATTCTCCTTACAAAAAAAGATTTCTTTACCATGTTGTTTATTATTATTATTATTATTATTATTATTATTATTATTAAAAACAGCATAAATTAAAGTAGTAGAACTGAAGCTTTCATGGTTTGTCAACACTTTACAAGTTAAATAATGTTTGTTTCTGCATTACACTCAAGAGAACGAGATTTTGCATTACTGTGCATATAAATGTGATTTCCTTCTCCACAGATCTCTGGAATTGCAAGGTTGTTTTCACTCACTATAAGGTGTTGATATAGTCTTCTATGCCTTGACTGCTGCTTTCCTGCCAGTTCATTTTGAATCCCATCACCAGTATATTCGGCTTCAATTTTCCCAAACCAGAAGCCTTAAGAGGACAAAAAAGAAAACATTTTCAACATTGACTAAAATAAACCAATACACAAACTGCAACAAACAGCACAGAGATTAAAAACCACTAATGCATTAAACACGAGCAGTCGTTTTGTGCAACGTACAATACCATTTTAAGGTACAGCAATTCTCTCACTGAATTGAATGATTGAATAATTCATGCAAAAAGCAATTTGCACAATGATCTGTTCTACTCATGTTTCATCATTGAAGTATTGTGGCGTTTGTAACCTGTAGAAGATGCTGGGCTCCCTCTCTCAGGGTGGATGCCTTGAACGCAGTGTAGAAGGAACGAACCTTCCTCTGATTGAGCCACTTTACCATGTCATTAGAATTTCGCTGAGACACAGACTTATCATCCTAAACAAAAATAGAAAAAATATTTTTTTATTTGAGGGCAGAACTGACTCATTTAGAAGTTTTTAAATGCCAAAGAAAGAAAAAAACAAAGGCCTTCTTCATTCTTACCATGAGAATGTCGCCACAAATCATCAAACTGACATTTTTAGTGAAAGTGCCCACAAAGTCCACAAGCGCTGGACGCATAGTCGGAGGACCCGTCAGAACCAGACACTGAGGCCTGATGAGATTAAACAAACGAGTGAATATATGGACCTAAATCATGATAAACAACCATGCAATTTACTGTTTCAATTAATGTGGATGAAGAAGCGGTAGAGCCAAATGCATGAATACAAAAATCTAAGTGTTGATCATAATTATGAGATACAGTTGAAAAAAGTAAAGACTGACATTATTTCATTAGTGACATAGTAAATCAAATTCAAACAGCATTTTCATAAGTTGCTCTAACAAATCTCACACAATAAAACCAGGAACATGAATTATGATTAGTCTGTCCATCTATTGCTCACAGCCTCATCTGACCTGTAGTTTTTGATGTGATCTTCGACTCCTGCTAGAGACACGGAGTAGGACAGAGCCATGTTGTAGGTACTGGCCTGGACGGACGAACCCCAGTTCACCTCTTGAACGACAAAAACATTCAGGCATCCCCATCATTTTAAGTTAAAACATACAATCCAGTGCAATCATTATTTTGAAGGGGCAACATCTCACCAGGTTTCTTATAGGTGACGTAGCCGAATAAGAAGATGATCAAACCAAATGCAATGAGCGCTGCCCACCAGGTGAGCAAAAACATCAGTATGACAGAAACAACGGCACCAAACAAACCCGTCCAGGGGCTGAAATATCGCCACGATGGTCTCCATCCTGAAATTGAGCAGAAGAAATGTTCAGAAAACTATCATTGTATATTCATTATTTGTGTAAACAGTTTTCTACAGCAGTCTCGAACACAATGTAATTTTACAGTATGTGCATATAACCTCTTCAGTCTTCAAAATACACATAGAACACATAATCAGATAATTTTTTTTATTCATTTTGTTTTTACTCACCAGGTGAATTAGTGATAGAAGCATGAAAACAACTAAAGTTGATGAGAGCGTAAGAACAGAGGAAGAAGTTTGAGATCAGAGGAGCGATTGTGTTCAGCTCAGCTGTGGAGATATTAAACATGATTTATTAAATGATTAATAAACATACAGTATAACATGATAGCTGACAGCATTTCATTTAACATTGAGATTGCATGTTCAAAATGTATAAGAATGCACTCTTTTTGCATTTAAACACTTTTTTTTATTTATTTATTCATGTATGTTTTTATTATTATTCCACTTACCCATAAACAAACGTGCATGTAATATATAGTTGTACATTATCTTTGAATAATACAAGTTGTGTTAAATATGATGTTGCTTTTGACTCACCAATCAGAATGAAGCACATGGCAATGATGTAGCACAGCAGATAGGCTCGCAGGGGCTCGTTGTTTTTCCCGTAACCCTTTCCGAAGAAGCCAATGTACGGGTAGATGTTGTCTTTGCAGAGACACTGAACCAAGAGAAGGTTGGGGAGGAAAATAAAAGTGTTTTTGTTTGAATTTTACAAGCCATGTTCACTTTGATGAGCTTATGAGGTTACATATTAGCTATTATCTGTTTTAGGGTTTGGCATTTTACCTGGAAGACTTTGGGTGCGGAGACAAGGAACGCAAGGGCTGACGACAGGGTGGCTGCAAATATGCCCGCATAGATCAGCGGCCCAAAGCCGGAGACCTGGATGAGTACCTGGGAATATGAGTGGGACACCACAACAATGCAAACTGATTTTTCTGTCAAACATGTGGAACATCTGAAAGAGCGATATAGAAAAGCATCGAACAGTTTAACAATTTCTACTCCTAACCTAAATTCATGTATTGTCCAGGCAAACCATACAAATGTGTGGAGTTTGAATGCAACTAATAAACAAATAGATTTAAGTAAACACATACCAAAAATATTAACTCTAGAACCAAAATAATAATCTTTAGTCATGTCATATCTCATCAAAGGCTGTAAACTAAAGCAGCAATCTGAAGAGCCTCACCTGGAAATTGTTGGAGAGGCCGTAGGCGCAGGTGCCGCTCTGCTGGCACTCCGTGAAGTTCCAGCCCAGGCCACAGCTCAGACCCTCACAACCCTCAGTGAAGTTCAGCGGCAGACTGTCGTTCATGTTCCCGGAGGCGTCACGCACCATACACGCTCCTGCCAAAGAAACATGGACTTTTAAACATCTATTAGACCGTAAACGTATTAAAAATGTGCTAAATCAATGTGTCATTTAAGCCATCTAAATGCAGTCATTATTAAATAAACAAAATAAAACACAATGAAACATAGAAGCACCACCAACTAACCTATGACAGAGAAAAAACTGAACTAAATAGGTGCACAACGAGGAATTAAAGTAAAGAGGTGAAGTCATCATTAACCTGCAGCTTAAAAATCAGAAGCATCACTGATTGTTTTTCCTTTTAAATTGAATATGAAAAATTGAAACATATATGTAAACAATCCACTTACTTTAACGTTTATAGGTTTAAAGTGAATCGACTGCAAGCTAACTTGTGTTATCAAGTCTAAGGCTATTTCTTCTCTATCTTTTAGACAAAGACTTATTCAGTGTTTTATTCAAGAATACATTAACAACCCACATTTTCATACATTATCTTCACTGAAAGACACATTATTATCATTAATGAAAGACAAAGTGATTTTTTTGTTTGTTTGTTTTAAATCCATTTCAAATCCATTAAATGTCTTTATCAACCATTAACAGGTGGCTGTTAGTAAACATATTACGTGTATTAGCTACAAAATGGTATTACTTATAGGAAATTTACTTTTTGCTAATACTTAGCTCACATGTGCCCATAATGGCATATGAATTTAGTAATAAACTTCATTAAATACTCACCTGCAGTTGATGAAATGGCTAAATAGCTAATGGTGGTGCAGAATATAGCCATCAGTGTCCCTCTTGGGATGGCAATCTCAGGCTCCTGAAATGTTCACAAACAGGATTTACACCAAATCTCAAATCCAAATCACACACACACACACACACACACACACACACACACACACACAAATGATTTATTCATATATTTATGTAGTAAAACAGATGTAAAATATTGTAAAGAGCTCAAAGTTCAATAGCATTGCTTTAGTCTTGGCATGTTTGGAGATGTTCGTTACCTTCAGGTCTCCTGAGATGTTTGCTCCAGCAAGGATCCCAATGGCAGATGGGAAGAAGATAGCAAACATTCGGAAGAAGCTGCCATCCGGCCCTCTCCAGTCTGGGAAGAGGTTTTCCAAGAAGATCTCGCCTGCCAAACGCAATGTTATACTCTTAAAATAGTCTCTAAAGGGGAGTTTTTGAAGTGATGCCATACAAGAACCATTTTTGGCTCCCCAAAGTGAACATTTATTAACAAACAAAAAAAAAAAACATTATTTTCTAGCAAGAAGAACATTGTAATAATCTAAAGAGTCTTTTCTGCACTGGAAAGGTTCTGTGGATGTTAAACAGTCTTTTTGGAACAATCACTCCCAATCAAGAACCTTTATTTTCAAGAGTGCATCTTCAAAAGATTTTAGTTATTAGCAGATGAGTTAAAAAGAAACGATCACCACAAATGAAACTCCTGTCAATATGTATTCATCCTTACATTGCTTTAAGCCTGTATGCTGTTAATGAATTAAGCATTCTCAATGTATTTTTTTCCACTTCATAACATTTTTTTTTTTCAATCTACAAAAAGGGTAAACAGACACCATAAAAGGAGTCAAGTCATAAATCAAAACAATTCATCCTGTTGTGTTTCACCCAATAAATGAGTAAATAAATAAAAACTGTTTTGTATATCATTCCAAACCCATAAACTAAGTGAGTACATAATGGCATGAGTTTTATTTTAAAGCAAATATTGCATAAATCTTTACAGTCATTTGTATGCTATAATTGATCTTGTCTGGTTTTATAGGAGTTAAATATTTCTAAACCAATTAAACTCTAGGAACTAACTAAAACCTATCTGGATGTTGACAGACAGTTTGTTACGAAATATTACTTGGATGCAGTAAATGCAAACAGACACACGAGCGCTTCACACTCACTGCGGTAACTGAAGAAACCTATGGACTGTTTCTGGGGAGTCGCTGGAATCACAGTGCCAACAAAGTAGTTGGTGAAAGCCACCATAAGAACCAGGAAGAACAGGATCTGAGTCTATGAGAGAATAAAAGACAAGGAAACACTACATTACAAACTGATGGTTTGACGCTGTAAATCAGAGTTCCATAACAAGGGCTTTGTGAACCTCTAGAGGCATGTGATGGAACTGCAGGTTAGGAAAGGCTTGCTTAATATATATATATATATATATATATATATATATATATATATATATATATATATTAATTAATATAATATATTATTAAAGTTGCATAAGTAGCACATCACAAACAGTAACTGTACTGTAAAATGCATGTTTGTTGTCGGGAATATACCTTAGCTTCCCACTCCATCCCTGCCAATGAGATGAGAAGCAGCACAGTGACTGTGATGGATCCTATAATTCGGACGTCATTGACTGGATCCACAATTTGGGAGTTATATTCCTATTGCATCATAAACATACATTACAGTCAGCATAACATGCACATGTAACATAGTTTCATGCAACAAAAGTACTGAGCTCATTTGAGTTATTCTTACGATGAGAAGATCTCTGACGGTCTCCGAAAATCCCACCGTGTTGAGCGCGCAAGCGAGAGCGTTGGCGAAAGAAAACACAACACCGATGGGACCCCCCAACTCAGGACCAAGAGTACGGGAAATCATGAAATATGCGCCACCTGACGGGTGGAGGAGAGATATGAGTCAGAAATGTAGAAAGATATGATGCCTGCTGGTTGCTTAATGGCCAAAAGAGGCAATCTATGATATTCTGGGCATTTTGATTTCAAATCTTAAAAATGGGCTGGTTTCTTGGTTTTGATCTGGACCACACCTTTCAAACCAGACCATTCTGAACTGTACCCTGGTCTCTAGATAGGAATCAGGTCCTTTTTTTCAGTCAGACTCTATTGAAGTTTTTGCTAAATTGCTAAGGCATGCACCAGCACACTTCTCTCTCCAATAAGTCACATCATTACACTCTTAAAAAATAAAGGCTCCAAAACGGTGTTTTTGCGGTGATGCCATAAAAGAACCATTTTTGGTTCGCCAAAGAACCTTTCAGTAAACAGTTCTTAAAAGAACCATTTTAAAAATCTAAATAACCTTTTTGCACTGTAAAGAAACTTTTCTGCATATGAAAGGTTCCACGGATGTTCAAGAGCCTTTGTTTTTAAGATGTCCGTAACACAAACCGTGAAGGACGAATTACGCAGCAAAGCATCACTGATTATCACAATCTGTGACTCACCAGAAGAGACTCTTCCATTGGTGGAAATGGCAGATACTGACAGAGCCGTTATGGAGGTCACAAGGACTGACATCAGTATGATTAACCATGTAAGAACTAGAGGAAACGAAAAAAATGAATGAGAGACAATATCTGTGCATAGCTCCAGTTCACAGAATAGACAAAACACATTCAAGATAAGTGGCCATCAGAGATTACACACAGTTCTGGGAAATCCTTCTATAAAAGTTTTTGACGTGGGAATTTTTGAGCAACATTATCTTTACTAAAGTAAACAGCCCGTGGTTTCATTATAGGAAGTCGTTTTATTGTATTGCAGACAGTTTATCTTTTTACCAACTAAAATGACCAGGTTACAAAGTAAACATTTTACGGGATTGTTTATGTTTTAATAAAAATATAAGCTTACGGATTCCTGCTTGAGATGTGATCCAGGACAATCGTAGGAACAGAATGACTCCCCAGATATTCAACATGCAACGAATCTGAAAGACAGCAACCGAGCATATATGTAGGCTATATATGAATGTGCGCGTATGAAAAAAAAAAAAAAAAAAAA
Organism: Cirrhinus mrigala; assembly: GCA_036247105.1. NCBI lineage: Eukaryota > Metazoa > Chordata > Actinopteri > Cypriniformes > Cyprinidae > Cirrhinus > Cirrhinus mrigala. Next base: position 49,880,200 of record CM070013.1, read on the forward strand.
AAAAGCACGCATGCATGTGTACGTTCCACGGTTTCTCACCATAACCCCAGTCACCCATCCAAAGCGCACTGGCTGAGTGTTCTTTCCGTCTTGCCCGTTTTCCTCGGACTCATTTCCACTCTCTTGTAGTGCAGAAACGCTTCCCCTACCAGAGTCGCCCATGTTACTCCCGGATTCTGCATCCTAAACCCAATGCATGTATATTTACAATTTAAGTACATACAGAGTCATTCGAAAGTAGTCTGTGTTGCATACATTATAGTATTTTATAACATTTACAGTTTTATATTTATAACAATAAATATTTTATAACAATTCTTTTTTTTTTTTTTTCAATGGAGGAAATACCCAATTTGTCAACACACAAGTAGCTTGTATTCTCTTCAAATTTGCCAAATATTCTTTTTAAATATATAAATGAGTAAGAATAACAGTCAAAACGGTGAATACAATAATAAACTGAAACAATGCATGGCGTTACAATTTTCAGTGTATCTATTATTTGCGCCTGCATATGACCCACATCAATAGCCTTGCGCAGAGTCTCTAGCGATGGCCTGCTGCGCCTGATGCGGCCCGTGGCGGTAGCGTTGGCATAAAACTCGAGATGTGGCATGGCATCCATGGTGTTGTATATGGAATGTCGTCTATTGTCCTGCCTGGAGTTCGGCGTTTCCATGCTGATAGCCGTCTCAGTGCCGGTTCTGTAAGAGGAGTACTGCGGTGGAGCTTCTTCACTGACCGAAAAGCGACCTGGGGACAAGGTCTCTGTCCCGTCCAGTCTGCGTTTCGTGAAGCGCTGACCCATTTGCACACCCCAGTGCTCAGAATATTAGCCTTTCCTGGAAAGTAAAAGATGATGCATTCAAGCAATAGCTGGTCTAGACCTATTTTGATATTTCTTTTTAAAAGCATGGTTTAATCTAAAAGTTAACAAACACATTTAATTATATGATTTATTATTATTATTATTATTATTATTATTATTATTATTGTATTATTTGACCATTTACCCAACGTTAAATAATAGTAAGTATATACCATATTGTAGATTCTGCACAACTTTTATTCTGGTCGAACTTATCTGTGTTGTACAGTCAGATTTTACTTTGGGCAAAATAGTAGATTTAAAAAAAAAAAAAAAAAAAAAAAAAAAAAAAAAATATTATATATATATATATATATATATATATATATATATATATATATATATATATATATATATATAAAAAGGAGAGATTTCAAGAACTTACTTTATGTTCGTCAATTGGTTGACAATTGGTCTCCTCTTCCTTTTAAACGTAATTCCTGAATGTGCGAAGAAAAAGAAAAAAATCTACAAATAGAGCAGAAAACCAACAACAGAATTATTATTTCATCTCCTTTTGAGCAGCTCTGCAGTTTTGTCTTCCGTTATCATCTTGGCTTTATTAATTTATACCAAAAGTTGCACCTCCTCTCATCCCACGTGGACCAGCGCTAGTCCTGCGACGCATTTCTGCGTAATTGATGACATAAAAGATGCCAAGAGCTCCGTTTCCTCTTCGGATTATCTTGATAACGGTATCTGTGCTAACTGGTTCCAGTCAATCATTAACCCAAATAATAACATCTAATATGAGACTGATATTACATTACACAGAATGCAACAATACATGGAAAGAGTGGTTAAAAAAAAAAAAAAAAAAAAGAAAGAAAGAAAAAAAGAAAAGAAAGAAAGAAAGAAAGACAGAAAGAAAGAAAGACAGAAAGACAGAACAAGACAAAAATCTGATTTCATAACATGATTAAAAGTTTCTGATATAAACGAATAGGAAGACTAAAGGATTTAGTTGCATTGAAAGTACATTATATACACAAAGGCAAATGTACAACAAAAGATACAAAGGTAATGTGCTTTGTCGCCGATTTTATGATCTTTTAGATAAACTCCTTTTACAAACGTTCTAGGCTTTATGACCTCGAGGTCTCAAGTTCACTTGTGTAAAGAAACGAGTCATCTTGGATAGGAAACTTTTAACATTCTGTTCAATGCCTTACACAACCGTGAAATATGCCATAATCTGTATATATGCGAACGCACACACACTCACATGTTTGTATAAAAAATCTTATCTTGAACAATTTGTTGGCTAACCGCTCATTACTGACTGACTGAGGTAATCATGGGTTTAGTTGGGAGAGCTTTCTATTAAAAAGAGGGAGTGCGACTCATCTGTAGGCCTGTAAACGGGTGACAAAACGGTTCAAATAATTCCGGGAATTAAACACAGCTCTGAATATACGGTCCAGGATTAATGTTTTGCAGAAATTTCACGAGAACTTCATCTTATCGCGCCATATAAACAACTTTATTAAGAACATTTTATTAAAACTTGGATGTTCGCCTTCATTCAGCTAAACCAATGACTAAGTGTATTGTTGCAAGAGCAAAACCGCATAAGAAACTAATAAATAATATAAATAATATAAATAATAATAATAATAATAATAATAATAATAATAATAAATCACCTAATACGATATATATCTGAATAATCAGTTCTTAAACCTGTAGCCTACATAAATAAAACATAGTAATAATTACCATCATATTATATATAATATATATATATATATATATATATATATATATATATATATATATAATATATATATATATATGACTTAAATGTGCAAAACAACTCGAAATATTATAAAACATACATTTACACATACTAAATATTGATTAAGTATTCATTGTCTGGACAATATGGTAAACACTAAGAGAAGTGAAAGTGAATTAAATAGACTAAAGAGTAAAAACATCCAAAGAGTTGCATGCAAATGCAATGATCCCAAAACATAAAATTATTTTATTCAAAATATGGTCGGCCATAACATTTTTTCCTTCTGAGTTTATTATAAAATATGACGCGGACGTGTTTTCATGAGATTAATCGTGTTCTCTTATATTGCCGGTCTTTATTCTTTATTCGCTCAGGTCACGCGCATCGCCTCTGTCATGATAACACTGCGCACTCTTCAGCCAAAATCTATTATTAGTCCACTAACAAACACATCTTGCCACAAATAAAACCGTACAGGCGGCCGTCTAACGTGACTGGAGCTCTGGTCGTAAGAAGAACCACAAACAGATTTAAAAACATTATTTTTTTTACAATAACATTTTGTTTTCTTTTCGACCGATACACAGAAAGTAAAACACATTTAAAGACTGCAGCTGTTTCAGGGACAAGTGCGGAAAGCTTCAAGTACAGCTGATATTTACGACAAAAATAACGGTGAGTTGGAGTCGGTTAAATTGTAATCAAGGGAGTACTGCAGAGTCATTATTCATGTTCAAAAGCTTTCGTGTGTCAGTCAGTGTCAACATGCCCGCGTCGCCAGCGATTGTGTTTCAGCGAGGTCACCTCTGATATAATGACCATGATAAAGACTCACTGCTCATATAACAATGCCAATGAATAAAACTTTTTAAAAATTACTGCCAACAGAAATTACTTATTAACTCTGTAAAAGATAAAGCATGTTGGTCCACGTGCTTAAAAATATGTACGCTACTTTATATACAAGACCCCCTGACCAATTCATTTGACGGAACTACTAATCTTTCACTTAAAGATTTCAAAATACTGTAACTAAGCTTTCGTTCTAAAATCAAATTGTTTTGGAAAAACCCACATTCTTTAAAAAATATATATTTGTGAAACAATGCAGCAATAAATGATAGTTGGTCAAATAAGTAAAACAACAACCACTGTTAATCACAGGGAAGTATTTTGGGACTTTAAGATTTGATCTAATAAAGTGCTTAGTTGCACAGAACGCTTTGTAAAATTTTGTATAAAAACTAGAGAATTGTGTATGACGCTATACCCTAAACTAAGCATTTTACTATTTCATATATATATATATATATATATATGGCATATATTTGGCAAATCTAGGTAATTTACCTTGGAAATATTATGTTTTTTTATTTTATTTTATATATTTATTTAACGGTTGGCCTGTTACTGTTATAACACCAGCTTTGGTCCGATCTCCTTAAAACTTTCATGCTTGTTTAGAATCACCTGTCGTATGTGCTCACCAGGTTTGGTTAAGTTTTGAGATTTTTACATCTTCTCAATCGTTTAACAAACGATTTGATTGACAGCAGTAGTTCAAGAGGCAAAGTTGTTCGGAAAGAGTTCTATATCATGTGATATGAATATCGCGTGTGCGGAATAAAATGCGATATCGCCCCCCCAGTGGCCGATTTCTTTCACATTTCTCACAGACCAAGTGTCAGCCTCCGATAACCTCGTCTAATAAGTGCTTAATTTCTTTTTTCTTTTTTTTTGGAGATATGCAAATGTCCTTATAGACGCTTGTGCACTTTGGACCAAGACCGTGCTCAGCGATTTTCATCTTGATAGGACAAATTGTTGCATAGGCATAGCCATTTTTATGTTTTTTTTTCCCCTATAGCGCCAACAAGTGGCCAAACTCCGTGATTTTTGTCCTTAGACGTCAAATTGAGCTACTACATAAGCGTTCTGAGTTTGGCAGAGGTATCTCATTCCATTCAGTAGTTATAGGAATTTTACTAAAATTGCCCCTTTCAAACGTTTTGGTGTCCCTTTGTAATGGGTTCACTTCAAAAGTTCAACTTTTTTTGATAACTATTGATATTCACTCTCCAGAGAATCTTCCTGCACTGGTTTGGCTCCAATCAGGTGAAAAACCTAGGAGTAGTCTGCAAAAGTAGGTTTTTCAAAAAATCCAAAATATCCGAAAATTTCGCCTACAAGTGACAGTTTATGGAGTTATTGGCCATTTCTTACTTTTGATCGCTGTAGCGCCCCCATCAGGCCGATTGGGGCGAGCCTTGGTGATGTTGTCGGCAGTACGAGTACTACCATCCCTCCAAATTTCAAGTCTCTACGACTTACGATTTGGTCTGCACGATCAGTTTTACATGGAGATTGCTGATCCTTGGCCATTCTTACAATTACAATAGCATTTTAGCGCTACGTGCTTGAACCTCTAATAAAATATAATAAGTCTAGGATCGTGTAGGAATTAGGAACAGTTTTGCTTAAAAAATGTTTAGCTGATTCAGATAATTGTTCATTAACTGAATGATTTCACACTTTAATAGGTTTCCAATGTCTCAGTACAAAACCAGAGGGAAATTAGAGAAAAAAGTGGCAGATACGTCCATTCATCTTCTGTCTTCGTCTGTGAAAAGCAGAAATGCAGGTGAAGAAAGAAGAGAAAAAGAAGCTGGAAGTCACATCGCATCCTCAAGTCTGAAGAGAAATGTTAGAGAAAAAAAGTCTTCCATTCCTCCAACTCCGCCTACTTCATCATTTTCCCCGCCCATTTTCAGAAAACCTCCTCCTACAGAACCTGTCTTTGACCCAGAGCTCCGCCCCTTTGTGCTTTCCACACACTGCGACGCCCTCTTCGCCTCACTGCGAGGACTCCAGGAGGAGGGGCTTCTGCTGGACTGCAGTCTAAAACTCCTAGCCAACTCCCACAACGCTCACCGATTGGTGCTTGCCGCTGTCAGTCAAAGGGCGGAGGTGTGGCTGTTATCTGGAGAGGCGGGGCTTAAGGAAGTGGAGCTGGATGGAGGAAGGATGACTCCTGCAGGACTGAAGGCTGTACTGGACTTCAGCTACAGAGGAGAAGTGGAAAGAGGAGAAACGGATGAAGTGCTGGAAGCCTGTAGGTGTTTAGGGGCTGACAGACTCGAGCAACTGTGTGGCAAAGATGCTGTGGTCAACGGGAGCAAAGAGAGGGAAAGAAGCCTGGGGGTCATACGAACACTGTGGGAGAGAAATGCTGGGTGTGATGTCATCATACAGACAGACAGTGGAGACCGTTTCCCTGGTAAACATGAGATCTCATGGTCTTTATGAATGTTTTCGTCAGTGCATTTATGAAAGACATACACATACATTGTAAAACTAACATTTTTAGCTTTTTTTTTTTTTTTTTTTTTAGGCTAGATAGGCCTACTGTGTGAAATGTAAACAGTGCTTTTAACGGAAAAAGACAAAATTGTCATAATTGTCTCTCACCCTCATGTTGTTCCAGAAGTGACAAGAGCCTGCCCAGCTTAAAATGAATGAATGAACGAATTAATTAACCTGACTGATTGAATAATAAAAAAACATCGAATAAATAAAAGTGTTTACAAAAATAAAAAGCACAAAACAATATTAAAACCTAAACTAAAATTATAATAAAATGAAACAAAAATACAAAAATGAAAAACAAACAAGACTGATTGAATAGAAAATTGTCACCATTTACTCACCCTCATGTTGCTTAAAAATAGATAAATAAATAAACCTAACTGACTGAAGAATAGAATAGAATAGAATAGAATAGAATAGAATAGAATAAATGTTTACAAAAATAGAAAAAAAAGCACAAAACAATACTAAAACAAACAAATTATAATAAAAGGTAAAATACAAAAGGTAATTAGAAATGAAACAAAAAGTAAGAATGAAAGGGAATAATAAATACTACATTATATAAATAACACTAAGGAAAGCAGAAAGCAGCAAAAAAAAAAAAAAAGAAAAGAAAAGAAAAGAAAAGAAAAGAAAAGAAAAAAAAAAAACTGTTTTGGAAAAACTAAGAGATTTTTGGTTGAACTCCTTTTAAATTTTGTATGCAGCATTTATGGATGCACATAACATCATTTACTGTATGTCACAACTGTGCTGTAGTTGTATTTCTCCTTGAAAACTCTCTTCTAGCCCATCGCGTCATATTAGCAGCAGGTGCGGACTACTTTCGCGCCCTACTCTGCGGAGGGTTACGTGAATCCGGCGAGGGCGTGGTGTTACTGCGCGGCGTGACGTCATGGGTGCTGCGCGATCTGCTGGACTTTATTTACTCCGGCCGGCTTAACCTGAGCTTCAGGAACGTGTGGGATCTGACAGAAGCAGCTTCACAGTTTCAGCTGCAGGGGGCGCTGTCGCTGTGCTTAAACTTCCTGCAAGAAAATATGAATGAAACTTCTTGTCTGGATATTCTGGCTTTGGCGGAAGCCTACAGTCTGGAGGATCTAGGCAGATGGGCAGAGGACTATGTTTTAGCCCATTTTCAGAGGGTCGCAGAGGCGGAGAAGTTCAGGGATCTGCCCTGCGTCCAGCTGCAGCGTTTGCTGGAGAGAGATGCGCTCAATGCAGACAGTGAGGTGAGATCAATAAAACATGTTTTATGGTAGTTCATTAATGGGTCGCACCCTCTATAAACCCACTTTTCTCTTTCTGTCTCACCTACAATTCTGGAACTTTGTATTGCTGCACTTTCCATGTTATTGTCACACTACAAACACTTGTTTCAGGAAAAAACATCTACTAATTAAATTAACATAGTACAAATGTAAATGTAAAATGCATTGTTACTTCCTAATACAGTGAATGACTGTTAGAAAAAACAAAAAAAAAAAAAAAACAACAACAACAACAACAACATGTTTCTTGCTGCATCAGCATGAAAATAGCAGCAGGGGGCAGCACTCATTCAGACTCTGTCTCTCATCAGCTGGCTGTGTTCAGAGCTGTGGTGAACTGGGTGGAGGATGATAAAGACCGGAGACTCTCTCATCTCGCACGACTGATGCAGAGCATTCGGTTCGCTCTCATGAGACCGGAGGAGCTGCAGGAGGTGCATTACAGCACTTCTGCATGGACAATCACTCACTTTACTCTCTTTAAAGCTCCATAATGTCCTTCAAATCTCCTCTAACAGGTGCAGGACTGCAAGCTGCTCAGGAGTTCAGGAGGGAAAACAGCGCTGGAAACTGTGAATAATCTCCTACGTGGTGATCGGAGAACGTCGGACTGCAAACCGCGCACTCCAAACCAGGTACATCGCAGTCAGCCGCTGACTCAATAAGAGCCATAACTGCAAAAAACAGTTATTACATGAATCAATAAAACAAATAATTTTGTTACAGTTCTATAACCAATTCACTCAGTTTCCTTCTTAAAATATAGAAAATCATTTAAAATTTTTAAGATTGATAATTCAGCGTAATAGTAGTTATATGTTATTTAATATAAAATAGATTTATTATTGTAGTAGTGGTTAAACTGTTGTTAAATGACCAAAATATTAAACCCCGATACACACTTAATAATAATTAGCTTTGTCTCGACACTAAAACATTATCAATTTAAACCAACCAAATAAATAAATAAATAAATAAATAAATAAATAAATAAATAAAAATAATAATAATAGTAGTAGTCCTCAATTTCAGCAGAGTAAAACAGGTTATTAACCTCAACAGACAAATATGCAACTTTACCTGCAAGGTCACATAAATCTATATTTATTAAAAGTCAAATCAGAACTAGTTCTATAGTTTATGATGTCAATTGTAAACAACTCCCTAGCAAACAACTAAATGTGGACAATTACTGAAAGTATTATTAACCTAACATTAACATCATGTTATTTTAGCATCACCGAGATGATTTGGTTTTCATCAGCTGTTACTCCAATCCTGATCCTTCAGAAATGCATTCTATATACTAATATGCTGATTTATTATTAGAATTATCAATGTTATTATTATTATTATTATTTTCAGGATTCTTTGAGGAATAACACGTTAAAAAGAACAGCATTTATTAAAAATATAAATATTTTCTAACAATGTAAACATGTTATTACTTTTGATTAATTTAACACATCCTTGGTGAATAAAAGTATTAATTTCTTAAAAAAAAAAAAATAAATAAAAAAAATAAAAATAAAAAAAATCGAAAGAAAAAAAATTTACTGACCTCAAACTTTTGAACAGTAGTGTATATTCTAAGAAAATGTTTTAAATAAATGCTCTTCTTTTTAACTTTCAAAATAATCACAACTGTCTCCAGCACTGATAATAAATCAGTATATTAAAATGATTTCTGAAGGATCATGTGACACTGAATACTGGAGTAATGATGCTGAAAAATTCAGCTTTGACCACAAAAAAAAAAAAAAAAAAAAAGATTTGTAATGTATATTACAACAGAAGAACGTTGTCTTACATAGTAGACACACGTCACACCTCTCTTCATCAATTTGCACTGGCTACCAATAGCTGCTTGCATAAAGTTCAAGGCATTAATGTTTGCCTACAAAACCACCACTGGCTCTGCACCCCTTTACCTAAATTCACTACTTCAGACTTATGTGCCCTCTAGAAACTTGCATTCTGCAAGTGAACGGCGCATTATTGTGCCATCCCTAAATGGCACAAAATCACTTTTACGGACTTTCACATTAAATAATGTAAGTAATTAAATAACTAAATAATTAGTTTTTGTTATTATTATTATTGCTGTTGTTGTTGTTATTATTATTATTATTATTGTTATATTATTACTATTGTTGTTGTTATTATTATTATTATTATTACTGTTGTTGTTGTTATTATTATTATTATTATTATGATGATTAGTTATTTTAGTATGCATCAGGTTTATATGAAAATAAATGCTGATTTGGCAACTACATTAAATAAAATGTGTTTAACTTTTGTAATATTATATTTCAGTTACGTTTAATTTATTTCAAGTAACAAACATGTTTTTATGGTGTACAACTAAAACTGACTTGACTTTCTGCAGCGGAATTGCGCTTATTGGCGTGTTCTCCTGTATCTGCGTTAGGTTTTGGTGCTTGTTGGTGGAGACTGTGTGAACGAGAATTTCGAGCGTCGGGAGCCGAACCTGTGCCTGTGGTTCGCTCGGCGCTTTGTGCGCGGAGACGGACTCATCCGAACCATCGAGTGGAAACCTTTAGCGCACCTCCCCGAACCGCCACGCTTCCGGCACTGCGTGTGCGTCCTCAACAACACGCTCTATATCCTCGGAGGCCGGAAGTACTATGGTGCCCTGGATATAATGAAGACAGCACTGAGGTGAGAATCTTTGCATCATCTTGTGTTGGTAGTACACAGCCATATGAAATAATCATGCTAGGACTGTACAACAATGGTTCTACTGGTGATTATTTTGCTTGTTATGTTAATCAAGGTCATTACCATTTTAGAAAATGTTCAAATAATTGCTCATTCAGATAAGCACAAATCAATAGAAAGTAAAGTCACATTTTACCTCATCT
>CM070013.1:49898213-50077238 GCA_036247105.1 Cirrhinus mrigala
TTAAACTTGACATGCTAACTCTATTATTGTTTTGTTTAAAGTATCATGAGAGCTTCATATTGTGAGATCAGTATCGAGTATCAAACCAAATTGTGACGAGTGTATCATTACACAAAATTATTAACTAATATTTACTGTAGTCACTGTGGATACAGGTGATATTCATGACTGAAAGGACTTTAGTGAGAGAGTTCAATACAGATGAGTTTTGTACTGAAGTGAGAGAGAATGAAGTGACTTACAGATAATGATGTTAAATGAGTTTCAGATAGTCTGCTGAAGTTGACTGAGATTCAGTTGCTCCTCGTATGAGGTTGTAGTTGGAGGTCTTCAGCTCTCCTTCAGCAGTTGCTTCATTCTGCTTTCTATGGTGAGTCAGAGGTGTTTGTCTGAGGACGCAGGCTTGCAGGGGGAGTTCATAGCTGTCTTGACAGTTAAATACCACCTACCAGCAAATATCAGAAATTAGATTGATTGATTGATTGATTGTCTTGTTTTCGGGTAAATTATGTGATCCCGCAACAGTCACGTTCGTCACTAGGCAACATGGACGCGCGCACGTAGTGGAAGCGTTTTGTGCAGTTGAAGCGGTGGTCGCGTTGCGGTCACGGAGCGGACGTTGCCCTTTGTATTTACTAAAAACTAACAAAATAAATGCAGTAGGTAACCCATTCTTGTTCTGGTTCTTCTTCTTCTTCTTTTTCTTGTTCTTCTTTTTTTTTTCTCTCTTCATTTTGCGATTCCTGGACGAAATCACTTGCCTGTGATTAAAGATAGTGAGAGCTGATGTTGGGGAATATAGCCAAATTCATGCAAAATTATTAGCTCTCGAAACTACTGTAAACTAAGGAAAGGACGTGTAGGTAAGGATTATAATTGGTAAATATGAAAAATAAATAAATAAATAAATAAATAAATAAATTGATTACTTTTCTAAATTTCTAACTGATGTTTTGAACTGTTAATCCTTTTGAAACTTTTATTGCAGGCAGGTTTAACCTTACAGTAGCACTCAACACTGATTACTCTCAGACTTACAAAATCCTTCATCACTTGAATTAAGATTATAATAATTTTAAAATACAGCCGCCACAAAATCAGACTTTAGCACCTAGGTTAGGTTAGGTTAAATACAGACTTAAAATCAGATGATACAATTTAATAGCTATGAAACGATTTTTATAATCAAATCCTTGCATAGCTATGACTGGAAACACTGGCTTCTAACAGGAAAACAAAACCAAAATCAGTTATTGAATAAGCAAGTGTCCTAAACTTCTGAAACATTTAGCCTAATATTTTAGAGCAGTCAATGCAATTTAGGAAAGAAATGAATCAAATCTGTATCAATTATTGAATCAATTATTTTGTAACTAAACTATGTAATTCCATTACATGTAACTAGTTTGAGTTTGAGCCCCCACCACTGCCATCAAAATGCCATTCATAAGCTGAAATATGTACTCTCTCGCTCAGACACAGAGCTTGACATACATGCTCAGGGCAAGTTCTGCAATCCTACTGTGTAGGCCTACTATGTACTTTGAGCACTGCTGTTCATTGTCTCATTTGGGGCCACATTTCTTTTTATTTTTGATACGTTTTATTTTTGAAACATTTTATTTTATTTTTTTTACGAATTTGACTTTAATCAAACTTACCAGTTGCTATATTTTCTATTTTGTGCTGGTCGATTATGAACAATAGATAAAATTTATCTTCTAGCAAAAACTGGAGAGAATTGAAAACAGGAGAGTGTTCATATTCACATCTGTTTAATACTTGTTTAAAATTGGTGGCTCAACACTTTTCTTATACTCAGCCACATTTGTTCTTATAAAAGGACTGAAGCAATTCACTTTTTGTCATTGTTCTGTTTAGGTGCTGATCTGTGTAAGAAACTCAGTAGCAAATTCACTATTTGAGTATTTCATGAAAATTTTGCACAAACAACTTGCAGCTGAATGTAACCCATCAAACAATATATGCTCTGATATAGTGCAGTATCATGTGCATTAAAACCTGCCTCTCCATACACAAATGAGGCTTATTGCAGAATGTCCAGTATGTATAAATATTAGAATTATTTTTCTAATGCAGACAAATACTCAATGATTTGTCTCACACAGGTCAATCTGTTCTTGTTCTTCTGCAGGTCTAACACCAAAGCCTGAACTCACATCAGATCCTGCAGGAGCTGCACTGACAGGAAACACAATGACTTTGACCTGTCGCATGGATCCGTCCACTGGATGGGACTTTTACTGGTACAAACACACACTGAACTCTGAGACAAAGAAGACAGAAACAAACTCCTACAGAGTGAAGATTGATTCAGTGTCTGATGGAGGCCAGTACTGGTGTAGAGCTGGAAGAGGAAAACCAGTCTACTACACACAATACAGTGATGCACTGTGGGTAAATGTTACAGGTGAGAGAGAACATAGTATGTGACACAACATACAGATCACAGACAATATCTACAGAACTTATAAAACCCAAAAATAAATGTAATAATCTGTGTTTGTACAGTGAGTCCTAAAGCTGTGGTGACGGTACGACCTGATGAACGAGTGTTCAGAGGAGAAACAGTCACTCTCAGATGTGATATAAAGTGGGGAGGAGACACTGAGTGGACATACAGATGGAAAATAGAGGGAACAAACTACCAGTATAAAAACTCTGTCAGCCAAATCTCAACACAAGAGTGGAACATCAGCAGTGTTGATCACATTCACAGCGGTAAATACACCTGTACAGGACAGAAAAACACACAATGCTCTCAGCGCAGTGATGCTGTTACACTGAATGTATCAGGTGAGTTTGTGTGTTTGTTCATTATTATTATCAGTGTTTTCAGCTTCTCTCTCAGTTTCTCTGTGGCTCTATAACTCCTCATGTTTTGTTCAGCTGAAGCTCAGGCAGCAGTGCGAGTGTCTCCACAGCCGTGGCTGACTGAAGGAGACTCAGTGACTCTGATCTGTGAGGTTACAGGCTCCTCTACAGGCTGGACGTTCAGCTGGTTCAGAGATCATGATCATCTGTCAGACAGCAGCAGAGGAGCTGGAGGCTCTTACACTCTCAGTCCTGCTGCTCTACAGCACACAGGAGTTTATACGTGCAGAGCAGAGAGAGGACGACCGGCCTATTACACAAAGTACAGTAACACACAGCCACTGTGGATCACTGGTGAGTCTGTGTGACACTATTTATGCTTGTGATCATCTGCATTTGTGTTGCATTACAGTCTCAGACACAAGGGGGCAAAACATCTGAAACCACTGCCAACTTCAAAATACCTACACTCACCTCCTTCTAATAAACTTTAGAGCTAAATTTAATCTAAGTTGTTTTTAATTACAGAATATTTTATTTCACAAACATACGTGCTGTCTGTTTTGAATTATATTATTTTCTTCTTCTCAGGTGTTTCTCGTTCAGTGTCTCTGGTGGTCAGTCCCAGCAGAAGTCAACACTTCTCATCTGACTCTCTCTCTCTGAGCTGTGAGGATCAGAGTAACTCTACTGGATGGACAGTGAGAAGATACACAGACAGAAACACTGAAGATTGTTCAAAACAAACAGGATCTACATGTCGAATCGTCTCTCTCAGCACATCTGACACTGGTGTTTACTGGTGTCAGTCTGAATCTGGAGAGAAATGTCATCCTCTCAACATCACTGTACATGGTGAGTCACATGACACTTATAGCTACATAAAATATAATAAATCATCTGTTTTGGACTAAATATAATGTGACAGTGTATTTAAGAATTCAGTTATGTGTTTAAGTACCATAGAAAGACATGAGCTGCTGTAATTCTGAATAGTTGTGGATTGTCCTGTGATTCTGGAAGGGTATTTTCACTTATTCTGTATACTAAATATCAAGGTATATAATCAATAATAATATAAATAGATATTTTACATTTTTGTTTTTGGTTAAGTATGTACAGTATGTATCACCATCTTCCTACATGCATGTATTTCTTGTGTTGTGTAGATGGTGATGTGATTCTGGTGAGTTCTGTTGATCCTGTGATTGAGGGAGATACTCTGACTCTACACTGTTTACATCGATCTACAAACTCCCCGATCCTCAGAGCTGATTTCTATAAAGACGGGTCACTCATCCAGAATCAGACGACAGGAGAGATGAACATCACTACTGTCTCAAAGTCACATGAGGGTTTCTACTACTGTAAAACAGAGAGAGGACAGTCACTCCACAGCTGGATCTCAGTCAGAGGTGAGAGTCAGTGGAGTTCAGTCTCTGTCAGCTGATTTGATTTTATTCATGAGCAATCAGTTATTGACAGCTGTGTTTATTATTTCACATAACTCACATGATCAAAAGAATAACAAATCACATATACTGAAATACAGAGAAATCATCAACACCTCAGAACCAACATCCTAATGAAGGGGGCCTTAACTACAGGATTAGAATAAAATTTACTCTCTCTCATGTTATACCAATCCTGTATTTTGTTTTAGTTTAGTTTATGTTCTGTGGGGTAAACTATTCCCTTAATACAGATCTAAGGGGACATTATAGTTTAGATTATATATTTCAGTGTTTTTGTGTTTACTCACAATTGTTTGAAAGTATTTAGGGGCTCTGTAATGTTGCTCAATAATGTGCTTGTTTCTGTTTTTCAGTGTCACGTTCAGGTCAGATTTCTGTCTTCAACATCCTCAGTTTTCTTCTGGCAGCTTGTCCTTATCTGCTGTCTACAGTCGTGCTGCTGTTCAAATGCTACAGAGCGAGAGGTAAAACTTCTGTCTAAAACTTCCACAAATCATTCACATTCATTTACAGACATGCCTTGTGAAAATAAATGTTGTGTGTGTGTTCACAGTTACATCTACTGAAGACCAAAGCCACATAACAGAGGAATAATCTTCAAACTGATATTGCCTCCATTCTCCAAACCACATGTAGGGTCACAGGATGCTGGAGTCTCAGGCTGAAGGCTGGGAAACACTCTGGTCATGGTCAGTCCATCGCAAGACTAACAGACACACATTCACACTCATATAGACAATTTAGTGTCTCTAATTCACCTGTGCTGTGTATCAGAGTGTGGGAGAAACCAAACTGACACATGGAGAACAAGCAAACCCCACACAAAAACGCCTCCAGACTCATCATTCTCTCGAAAAAGAGTTTCTTAATGTGTCAGTCAAATTCACTGCAAGCTATTGAAAGCTGCCTTTTAAAGACACTGGAAAAATAAAACACTTAAATGAAAATACATTTTAGAGGTTCATTATGCCACTTTAATAAAGGGACAAGACGGAGCAACTTCTATGCATTAAATACTACTAAAACTAATTGTATCACTAATAATGTCAAATTACATCTTAACATGTATTTTGCATATGATGCTCTTTTTATATTAAACTATTTTATTTTGGCTTCTGTTGTCTGAAAGAGGAGTTTTAGTAAAATTCAAAAAATTCTAAGAAATTGTCACTCATTTTAAACTAATTTTTATGTTGTTAGAAATATTTCAAGTCAAACATTTGCTTTACTGAAGCAACTTATCTGATTATCTGAACATAATTTTGTTTATTTGTTCCTTTCTCAACCGTTGTATTGTGTATTGTTTTGAAATAGAGCTTTAATCATAAAACTAAGCAATTAAATATAATTTAATTAAGACATTGGGAGACAGAGTGACAACTGATATCAGAATCTTATTCATATAAACAGCATCTTCACCAAATCAGTTTTTGAGCTTCAAACTCATTTCACACTCTGATCTGTAAAAACCTGGTGTATTAAAGAAGAAACCAATTATATATATATATATATATATATATACACACACGTGTTTATGTGCATGTCGAAATCTTTAATAAACTATCCCTACAAAAAGAATTAGAACAAAAAAACAAAAAACAAAAAAAAAAAACACTACCTTGATTGTGATAGATTACGCAGAAAAAAAAAATGAAATAAAAAATACCACTTAGATGTATTCAACACTAAGTAACAGTTAAAAAAAGAGATTGTAACAAGCTCCTTTAAAGACAACATGGTTGGCTCTTAATAGTACTTTTGGGTTTGCTAATCACAAGATAAGACTTTATTTTGAACTGGTGTATTTGGTCACAGCCTTTGTACCCTCAGATACGGCGTGTTTGGCCAGTTCACCGGGCAGCAGCAGACGCACGGCGGTCTGGATCTCTCTCGATGTGATGGTGGAGCGCTTGTTGTAGTGAGCGAGACGAGACGATTCACCGGCGATGCGCTCGAAGATGTCGTTGACGAAAGAGTTCATGACTCCCATCGCTTTGGAAAAAATTCCAGTGTCAGGATTAACCTGCTTCAGAACTTTGTACACGTAGATAGCATAGCTCTCCTTCCAGAACCTCTTGCGCTCCTTCCCTCCCTTGCCGGCGGTCCTGGTGACGGCCTTCTGTGGGCGCAGACTTCACTACTTCGGGCATGATCACCTGCTTTTAATTTCCAAAAGTTAAATAATTTCTATTATTAAAATACATGGGCTTTTATGCACTGGTCTATGCTAATTTTAAAAGGGAAAACGGTAGACTGTGATTGCTGTATCTCTATGGACCAACCCACTGAATGATTTCATTGGCCACAATGAAGCCAATCAAGAGCTTGAAAATGTAAATCCCTCCCATCGCCTCATGCTTGACGATTACCATCCCCCACCCGTTTCAGTTCCTTTGTTTGATTTCGCTCCATTTGTTTGGTAAAATGTATTTTTATCATATAATAACCACGGAGTTGATTACTCGGTTTAATTTCAACGTTTAATGAATAGTAGAGTAATAAGAATATCAACATAATCAATGACTTCAAGAACGAAAAACGACAAAGAAGAACTTTTCGGTGACGCTTAGCGCCTCCTTTTCCAAGCCCTTTACCACCTTTTCCGCTTCCTGACATGTCTACAACTGCTTTTCAAACCACACCAACAAAAAAAAGTTTTAATAATTCAAAAAAGGAAATGGAGAGTTTATAGTTCGCTAAAGGACCTAGGTGAAACCGCAATCATGGGCGGTTCTACTAAACGTCACTCGTTGCGTCTAATCCGAGTACACCATTCATATTCTGTGCCAATATTACGTTCACGAGAAAGTGTAACGGAGTTAAAAAGAACATTAATACTAATCATTATGTTGAATTTCATAAAATTAGAAGGGTGAACAAAATCAGATGGTGTTTTGGTGTCTTCTAGTGGTTAATACATTGCAGACGTTATTGTTATTTTTGTCCATTTTCGCCTACTGTAGTTCAGCAGAAAATGGTTAACGCTGCTGCGGGTAAGCTTGTTTTTCCACTCCTCAGTTCAGTGTGTTTAAAATACGATAAAAGTGTGTTTAATATGAGTTTTTCAAATGTAAAAGGGTTATGTGTGTTTATATCAACAAATGTATAATGTTTTGGAGGAATTTATTTCAGATTAAACTTTGTCGAATAATTATCGTCGTGCTTCATGTCTCGTATAGTGAGACTGACACTTGCTGCTACTAGTGTAGTATTGTATGGCTGAATGGATAACACACTGTGAGTTTATCCTTAACGAGAGCGAGTTGTTCATTTATGTTCTTTATTTCAGTTATGTCTGTGCCTGCAATGTTGTCACCCGGTGTATCAATGGATATTGATGTATTTCTCAGACACGATCATCGTTGCTGCGGTGAATAAAAGAACTGACAACCAGAGTATGTGTCGTCCATTCGAAATAGGTGACAGTCGTAAGGGACAAAGTTGAAGGCATCAATCGTTACACAAGGACCACACCTCAACTAAATATGTTATTGAACAGTTTATTGCTTAGAATGTTAGGGAGGAGGAGGAAGAGGATGAAAAGGGAGACTCAGGGTGGGGGTGTCGTCTCGTTTGTGTGCTTGAGAAATATTATAGTTAGGTCCACCCAAATTTAGGTTGGTCGAACGACATCCAGTTGACCTAAACAGAAATTCCCTTTTGGCCTTCACAGTCAAATTACTGAACTAACAGCAAGTGTTAGCCAGATCTGTAAAATCTCATTTGGTGTACCCCATGCTCCATCTCAACTGGACTTTAGCCTGTTACTAACCAGATGCAGATATGAGTTAACAAGGTTACAACATGATCTACTGGAGTCAATCATTCCAGAGTAAACAGATCACATGTAACAATGTATTATCAGTCAGGTATATATGTATGTCAATTCAGAGATATTCAATGCAAGACATCAAATTCTCAAAAGTAAATCTAAGAATAAAATATGCATACCTTATTATATTTTGTTTATGTTTGCAGAGATTTGATTATCATAAAAACAGAAACATCCCTAATATAATCATAGCATCAAAGTTGAAGCAAGTTCTGCAGACGCTTCTCTCAGTGATGTGGTTTGATTGTAGACGTACCTTGTAATGCAAGTCACAGCATTTTGTGGGTTGATTCTATATAGTGAGCCTCATTTTTCTGAAAATGAACATTTAGAGTTACAGCAATAACAGCTCACATTTTACTTCTGCACTGGTTTCTTTCAGCTCACTACTAAGGACACATTGTTATTTGTGTACTGGTGACTTCAGAAGCTGTTTGTAGTGAGAAAATGACAGAAGTGTTAAGAGGCCTAACAATAGAGTTGAGCTAATGGTCATGGTTTGACTTCTGCTCTGTTTCTGCTCTCTGGTTTTAACAAGAGTGGGGGAGATAGTTATTCTTATTCTGCATCTTTAGTTTCATAAACCTCAAAGACCACCAGAGCAAAAGATTCACAGCAACATGTGCATGTCATTTTCATTTACTTCCACTTCTTAGAAACCCTGTATAATGACAAATTTTAGAGTCTCTGTTTTTATACGTTTTATTTGACAGTAAAGCAACAATAGCCCCGACTGGTGAAATAAAATGTGTAGAGAGAGGCTTCTGCCAGTTCTTGCTCTCCATATTGATAGTCAAACAAGTGCAGTACCTGAGACGATCACCTTTTGAGTGCTTAAGTGTTTATGACCATAACTACTTATGGTGTGGACTTTTTTTTTCTCTCTATGAAGTATCTGTATGGTACAAATATGTTGTTTAGATTGGGGCATGTAAAGCTGGTCAGGTTCCTAATAACTCTTTACATCATTTGCGTAAGTTTGCTTTGTCTTGACCTGTAAGCACTGCTCTCTAAATGAATGACTGCAGCATCAAACAGCACATTCTCAATATAGAATCCTGCTGAAGATACACCCGAGTCTCCTGGTCTAAGAAGTAAGTGCTGTCATGTAACCTTTTAGAGAAGAAATAAACGTTTTAATGCTGTTGTGGCGAATCATCACTCCATCCAATCTGAATCAATATCACTTTATAGACTGTATGCGCCACTTGTGTGTGACAGCATGTAAATTACTTTGTCATTTATACATGTGTTGGTGTTCATATTTTGTCTCTGATAGTATGAACACACCAAAAGAGAGGTGTGAGATATCTTAAACGTAATTTCTTTGTTTATTTCCTTCATATTTTTTCTACAGCAACAATCACACTGGGTTTCGATTCTGGGTTATTGTTGTTACAAAGACTTGAAATACGGTGATGCAATAATACTTTAATGGCAACAAAGTGGTTGCAGATTTTTATCTGATCATATTACAGAAATCATATTTTAATTGACTAAAAATAGATTGAAAATATGCTGACATTGCCAGAATTTAATAACAGATACAAATGATTCCTTGTTCTTTATATCAATCATAGTGTAAAAGCAGGTGCCACTCCAATTGTAGATGAGAGAATAACTCAAATAAGAGTGGGAACTACAAAAGTAGGCCTACATTAAAGGATTCACCTCATGGTTTTACTTGGTATTCACTGGTCTGTCTGTAAATTGTCTCTAGCATTGTGAGAACAATTACTGAAAGACATTTTTTGTGAAAGTCTTTTCGAGTAGAAAAACAGCATTTACAACTTGCATGCACTAAAAGAGTAAATATTAATGGATCTCTTTTTCTTGTATTTCTGGGTAGAGTTTTGTCTCCTCCCTCATCTCTTCTCAAACTGTGAAACACAGGAAGTGTCTGATTTAACACGCACAGCACTGTTAAAACAGTCTATTAATGTGTCAGTATGGGGTCCAGTGCACTTCCTCTCATACTCTGTGAGTATTTCATTGAATTCATTTCTCTTTTTAATACAGCATTCAGCTGTAGATAAAATAATGATTGTGCTGCATGTAGGAGGGTTTCATTGCTTATTGTTTTCTTCATTGCTCAGATTCAGTGTGATGATATGTTACGTGTGGATCAGATACAGAGTTTCAGAGAACATCTGTTTATCTGTGCTGTTTGTGAAAGATGGAGGCCCTGTGGACATGTGCTTTTGCTAGTTTTTGTTGTAGTACTCGTTCTTCCTATTTCATGTAGTTCAGTTTAATCAGACACATTTGTGTTAATATGAGTTTGGTGTTGTACACTGAAAAAAGTTTTTCAAGCGGTTCCTCATCCAATTAATAATTTGTCTTTCAATTCAGTTTACAATTTTTTGTTTTATTTTTCAAATAATATTTTTTTAGTTCAAGACATTGGTAAATATAAATATTTTTAATTGAGAACTCAACTAAAACATTTTTGTTTTGACCAATGTAAAATATCAAGGTTAAGTTAATTAACTTAAATTAAAATTATTCATTCATCTCGTGACCACGCCCCACCCACACTGGTGCTATGAGTCGGTTACCGACGCCATTTCTGCCACTGTGAGAGTTCAAGGAGCTTTGAATGAGAAGGTGGAAATTTTGTTTTAGATAGTTTTATGGACGTTCTTTTCCGCTATTTACACTGTATCGTTCTTTCTTTGTCACGAAAAAACTGTTTGTGCTCGGCAAAAATTGTTGTTTGTTTAAATGATGGGACATTCTCCGTTAGCTAGTTCGTTTTCTCACTCGCCTGCAGCGGACAGACCCGCGCTTGAACGCGGACCAGCGAGTAAGCGTGACGTTTTTTTCGCTATTCCTTTTTTTCACTCGAAGTTGTTTGTGAGGAGTGTAAACTGGTTTGACTCATACCGCAGTTGCGATTTCAGCGAGAGGAGAGACAATAGTGGAGCTAATATGGTGAGTGCAATAATTTACCACGTTTATATGAGACATGGCTATTGTTTGAAAGAGTACGTTTAAGTTAATAACGGTATAAATACAAAAACGGATGAATATATTTCTGTTCTATCTAGGCTGAGAGCCCTCTTAATGACCGTCTTGTTTTGGAGGGAACAAGAAATAGAAGAGATGCTTTGGAAGTGTAAGTATGATCCACATAACTGTTATAAGAGAGCACAGCTGTGTTAAACATTATACCCCGTTTTCACAGACAAGACTTCAGGCTAGTCTCAGACTAAAATGCATGTTCGAGCAG
The DNA here is from genome assembly GCA_036247105.1 of Cirrhinus mrigala. NCBI lineage: Eukaryota > Metazoa > Chordata > Actinopteri > Cypriniformes > Cyprinidae > Cirrhinus > Cirrhinus mrigala. The sequence continues at coordinate 49,909,588 of CM070013.1, forward strand.
TCTTAACTGAAAATATCTTTACTGACGCATCCTAAAATATGTCAGTGCCATTGTCTTGTCTCAAGATGCACACCAGTAAAGTTTTTAAGGCCTTTTTATAAAAGTTATTTAAATATTCTAATTTAACTAAGGCATAGTCCTGACTTAAGCTAAGCCCTGTCTGTGAAACCCTGTCTCTATGTTCAAACATAGAACTTGTACAAGAACGGAATAATTTCCTTGTTTACATTAGACATGTACATACATTTAAATCACTTTATGCACAAAATCTGTACACTTATGCAACCCTTATACCAAAACTCCAGATCAGCTGTATGTCGTGGATTAACTGAGACCTGGGGGCTGTTTCATAAAACAGGTTATTGATTACACCTTATTGAATAGCACACTGCATAATTAAATGCAAACTATTAAGTCAGATGCCCTTATAAAGACTAACTTGCTCTTTTACGAACTTTTGCTCTTCACAGAAAAGTTGTCAATGACAAGCCTGACATCACCCAGATGATAATTCAAAGGCCAGCTCTTTTTACAGTAAACCAGGTATGTAAGTGCATCATCCCATGTTGCAATCGCCATAATTACAAGATTCTAACTTGGGAAAAGTGTTCATGTCCTTGTAGAACTCATAATTATTCATAATGTCTTTGTCAATCTGTTTCTTCCTCTGTTAGGATGCAGCTGACAAGACAGACTCCAGTACGAATCCTCAGCGTTGATCAAGAAAGTCCACAGCTCAAAACCCATCTAGAGTGGAAATCATCTTGGAAGAAAATTTTGTAATGTATGGACTGACCAATCTCAGGCCTTCTGTGTCCATTGTTTTCAGACTAATTTATGCCCTGCACCTGGACTAAGTGTATGAAAAGCACTTTGTTTTATTCAGCAGGTAATGCTCAACCTCAGAAAAGGTGAGTTAGCACCTACAATTCCGTACTGCCAAAATTGTGAACTGAGAGTGAAATAAAACCATAAAAAGTTTGTTAAACTAGTGTTTTCATGTTTTATGTGGAAACGTTTTCAGAAAAATGTTGTGTTTTTAAATTTAATTGAATTAAAATAAAACAGAATATTGCATATCACTTTGTCTTTTTTCTTAATTTTATAGTTTAACAAATTTGAATAGTAAAACAACTGATGTAGATGTAGTAAAAATGTTTTCATTCAACTAATTAAAAAAATTTAGGGTAATGGTTCACATCTATATTTTATAATTTTAGCCAATGAAAAATAAATAACTTGTTCTAAACAATATTATTTTGATCTAAACAAAAAAAAGAATTTAAATTAATTGACTTTGTTGAACAAGAAATATATACTTTGTGTCAAGTTATATAAAATAGTTTTCATAGACATAGAAAATATTGTTTAGGGCAAGTTATTTATTTTTCATTGGCTAAAATTATAAAATATAGATGTGAACCATTACCCTAAAATTTTTTATTTATGTGAATGAAAATATTTTTTCAGTGTATGATATTAGGGCCGTGATTAATCGCATACAGAATAAGTCTGAGTTAGCCTAATAAATGTGTGTGTACTGTGTAATTATTATTTATATATAAATGCACACAAATGAATGTATATATTTAAGAGAAATATGTTATTTATGTACAAAATATTTTCATTTATGTATGATATAAATTACATAAAAATCATAATAAATACATATACTTGTAAATATTTCTTAAATATACACATGAATGTGTCTGTATTTATATATACATAATAATTACACAGTACACACACATATATTAGGAAAAGTCAAACTTTTTTGTATGCGATTAATCGTTTCACAGCCCTTTGAATGATACTGTATCTTTAAATAGACTCTCCATCAGAGGCTCAGAGAGTTTGAGAACAGTGACTGAACACACACATTTCTCACTTTTCTCATTTTTCATTCTGTCTGCCTCTTTTATTGAAAATGAGTTGTCCATATAGTGGCCTCCCAAAAAAAACGAAGAAGAAATGAAAAAAATAAATAAATAAATAAATCACACTTAAAATCACAATATATCAAACAAGCAGCATCTGCCAACAAATGATCCTCAAGCTTTTCTCAGAACTAACTTCTGTTTTCTGACAAATATTTTCAATTATTTTTAACCAGTTTGTCTCAGTGTCATTTTTAGTGGATGTGTGAAGTCAGTTCGCCTCTGATTCTTAGCAGAAAAACCGCAGCTATAGTTCATCACATTAATATACTTAATATACATACTTGGACCACACCATTTTGGCTTATTTTATGATTCTGTTAAATGCATTTATATTGTAAACATCGAAATATACTTCATTTATTGATAAAAATATGTACTTTATTGTTTCATGGCCACTATAATGTCACAATTAACCCTTGTACTGTGTTAAAAACCCTGTAGCACCTTGAATGTTCTCGGTCAAAAATGTCCGGCCTTTTAAAAAATTCTTGTAAATCTCTTACTGTACTATATTATCACCAAATATTGGATTTAATCTTTTTGTCACCTCTATGATCATAGGCATCATTAATCTGTGCTTATGTACTTCTGAAAATCTGAAAATAATTTGCACTGTTTATTTATTTGCTGACTCTGATCAGTGATGCCTACAATTGTAAAAATAAATACAAAGTATGTCCTAAATGAAGAAAAAAAAAAAAAAAAAAAAAAAAAACAAGCTGACAAGATTTAATCCAATATTTGGTGATAATATACAAGATATTTACATGCTTTTTTGTTGTTGTTGTTGTTGATGTTGATGTTGTTGTTTTTGTTTTTGGTATACCAGGAACAACACAAGGTAGGGGAAAAATCCCCAAAAAATACACAAATTATCCAAAAAATGTTTGGAAGTTGTTATTCCCTGTGTGAGCAGCGTTAGTAGATTTTAGTCTAATGCGATTAACATTAACTTGCATTTTTGGGAAAAAAAAAAGTTTCTCTTTGTCAAAATGACCTGAACACAACATGAGGGTTTAGCCAATGATGTCAACGACAAACAGGAAGTGAGGGTGTGTGTTTCTCAAACACTTTGACCTAATGTGGTTTGTACTTCTGTAGTTTGTTTTGTTCCAGTGAAGATTCAGTGGTGTGAGACAATGATCATTATTTATAAGGCAATTTTTTTTATATAGCACATTTTATACACAATGTTAATTCAAAGTGATTTACATTAAAAGGAATTAAACTCATGAAAATAAAAGCAAAGAAATAACATTATGAAATAATTAAAAATGATTTAAAATTTAAACAGTTAAGAATAAAAAAAAAACAAATTGTATACATGTAATGCAGCGCAGTCAGTGAATGCAGCACAGAGCTCATTCAGTAAATGAACAGCTGAACAGATGTGTTTTGAGTCTAGATGTAAATGTAGCTACTGTTTCAGCACATCTGATCTCTTCTGGCAGCTGATTCCAGCTGTGGTTAGCATAACAGCTAAAACCAGATGTCCCTTGTTTTGAGTGAACCCTTGCTATTTCTAACTGACTTGATCCTAATGATCTGTTAGGTTTATATTCAGTGAGAATATCTGCAATGTTTTGAAGTCTAAGGCCCTTGAGCGATTTATAAACGAGTAATAATACTTTAAAATCAATTCTAGATGTAACTGTAAGCCAGTGCAAGGACCTGAGGACTGGTGTGATACGCTCAGATTTTCTGGTTCTAGTCAGGATTCTGGCAGCTGTCTAATGGTCTTCTTGGGAAGGTCAGTCAGGAGTTGGATGCTGGTTGATGAATTTAGTTTTTTTTCTTGTTTACCTGAAGAGAGTTTTGGTACATCTAAGTGTTAATTTCATCTGTGCTTTGTCAGAGGGAGTCAGTGTGGCTGTAGACATCAGGCATTAAGGCTAAATCTGGGTTTCATCTCCATAGCTTTGATTGTCAGTTTGGTTTCTTCTCATTATTTGACTCAGTGGGAGCATATTCAGGTCGAACAAGAGCGGTGCAAGAATTGAGCCTTGTGGGACTCCACATGTCATGGATGTCCGCTTAGACTTTTACTCTCCTATACTCAGATAATAACCTCTCCTTTCTAAGTATGACTGTTACAAAACCCCCATTTAAATTCAGCATAGAAGGGGAAATGCAACACAAATCCAAGAATAAAGTTTTATTACAGCAGAAACGACTGGGAACACGTATCATACAAGAAAAAAACAACAAGCGAAAAAGGACCTCAGATGAATAACAAAACAAACACCCCTAAACAATAACTTAGGTAAACAAACAACTAAATCAGCGTATGAAAGAACACATTGAAATAAAGGCAAAATAATAAAGACAAATAAACTAAATAAAGCTTGTTTGCTGGTGAATCTCCCACGCTCCGCTTCAGCGTCCCTTTTATAGTCAATCAAGCAGCTAGTGTGACTAGACACATGCAGGTACATCGGGGCGACCTAAACAATCAAACTCAAGCAACAAGAAAACAAGTAGAGTCATGACGTCACACAGAGAGACACAGACTTAAGGCATAAGCCGTAACAATGGCCTGAACCATTTGAGGACCATCCCAGAAAGCCAGACCCAGTTTTCCAGTCTCTCTAAAAGTATCAGAATCAGTAAATTGAATATCATTTATTATCTTTATGAGCGCTGCCTCTGTGCTGTGATGCAGTTGGAAACCAGATTGAAAATTGTCCAGGTATCCATTTGAGTTGAGTTGTTCAGTTGTTTATTTATGAAGAATACTAATGAAAACTCAAAGACATGTTTCAGTGATTTGTATTGTGTTGAATGAATGGAAATGTTTCATATTTGTGTTTTTTCTGCTTTTAGTGTTGATGCCCTTTATCCACTCTGGACTCACTCGAGGTATTGTACATTACTGCAGTACATTAGATTTATTAAACAAATGTGAATTTTGTTGCAGTTACATGGATCACATGAGGATCCCACATTCATTTCTTTTGCATAATCTGTTGAAATATTGTAATATAATTGCAAAAATGGTACTTCAGTACAAAAAAAACAAAACAAAACAAACAAACAAAACAAAAAAAAAGCTTTGACTAAGAGTCATTTTTTAAATTGTTGTAATAATGATTTTATGTCTCACATAAATCTAAATGAGCCATTGAGTGAGCACTGCAGCCATCTAGTGTCTGTAGTTGAAATTTCATGTTATTTTATTTCGTGGCAGCAGTCTACGAATAAACCATACCACAATTGTCCATTTCATCGTCATTAAACCAAAACTGCACGACTGTAGAGTAAAAAAAAAAAAAGAAAATCCAGAAATTTCAAACAGAAGTTCTAACATCTGGAGAAACTAAACATACGCTTAAACACTGTTATAATTATGAAGGGGTCCCAAAAAGTTTGAGAACCGCTGCCCTAAACAAACAGCACATAAGAGTTATATTCACTCAAGAAGGTGTTCGTTTAGGAATCTGACAACAGACAGAAGTTTTCCATTTTCTCGCACTTACATATTGTTTTTTTTTTTTTTTTTTTTTTTTGATGGTTTGATTGGTTTTATTGTCCTCATTTGTAAGCTTCTTTAGATGAAAGTGTCTGCTGAATAAATACCTTATTGAAACCTATAGAATAGTCCCACCTACCAGCCAGGACATGAACAGAACATGAACTGTTTAATAATGGTTTAATAGCTTTCTCATTTCAACATCCAATTCAACTGACAAAACAAATAAATCAATTAAAAAAAAATATTTCATTTTATTTCAGCTTTTACAATAATGTAGCCAATTTAATTCATAATTGCATCACTATCAACTTCATTAAGTGAGATATTCAGTTCAGAGTCTGTTTTCTTCTGTTCACAGCTTTACCCAAACCTACACTGACTGTGACACCAATGACTGCATTCACTGGAGAGACAGTCAATCTGACATGTGTGATTAAGTCCCACAGTGACTGGAGTTATGTGTGGTATAAATACACCACAAACAATCCACCGTTACAGACGTCTGATCATTACACTGTAAACGGAGACACTCTCACTATCAGAGCAGCTGATAAGTCTGATGCGGATCAATACTGGTGTAGAGGACAGAGAGATGGACAACCAGACTCGGAGTTTAGCGATTTTATTAAGCTCTATGTGAAGGGTGAGCTGAATATCATTATCCTCCTAAACTCCCAATAGATAACATTTTACAATAAATGTACTTAAATTATAATGTACTGATACTTGAATTAATACTTACTTCAACATGAACTCATGATCAGTAAAGACATGAGATAATTATGAACCAATCAAGAGAGATCCTTAATTACAACTGGAGTCATGCATGAATAACACAGGCTTAACTACATGTTAGTTAAGGTTTGATAGTTAATGCATTAACATTTAGGAGTTAACAAAATCAAACATTTACTAAAAAAATAATAAAAAAATATTTTGACTATCAAATAAATGTAAACAATTAATATTGTAATTTAAATTATTGACATCTGCAGCTTCATCATAAACATTACTGGATGACACAGGATCAGTTTGTCATTATTTTCACTGATCCTTTGTATCAAATGTAGAAAATACTAAATACACTAATAACTGAACTTTTTTTTTAATATGTAGTTAGATTTAGTTAATAGTTAACAGTGAATTAATTATGATGTGCCCCCTCAAGTAAAGTCATGACAAAATAATGCATTAACAAGGCATGAGTTGATGTTAGTGTATTGGTAGTTAATAATGAGTTAATAATGATGAGCCCCTTAAAGTACAGTACAGTTATTATACAATGATGCACTTACAAACCATTAACTAAAATATGAATAAGTTCAGTACGAGTGCCATCCTTTACATCACCAGTACATAAATCAAAGACAAAAATGTTGTAGTTTTAGTTTATTTTTTATTTTTATATTTATATTATTATATATTTGTAACCTAAATTGACTTTTATATAACCTATTAGCCCAAACATAGCTGTAAAGACAAAAATAAGGTACCATTACATCTAAAATATGTTAAAAAGAAAACTAATTAAAACAAAAATAGTGCATAAAATATAATAAACCCCGAAGGTCACACCTTTGAATAATAAATGAATCTGTATTCATTTATTATTAATAAATAAAACAAAATATATAATGTAATAAAATACAAGAAGTGGACTGAGATTCAGTTGCTCCTCATATGTAGTTGGAGGTCTTCATCTCTCCTTCAGCAGGAGCTTCATTCTGCTTTCTATGGCGAGTCAGAGGTGTTTGTCTGAGGATGTGACGGAGCCAGAGCCTCCTCAAAAACACTCAGATCAGAAAACTACTGACAGAACAAAAGCAAAACATCAAATGTTATATATGAGATAAAATAATGAATAATATAATACGTTTTATTTAAAAAAAAAAAAAAAAAAAAGTTTGACTCACTATATTTTTGCGTTTCTTCACAGATTTACCCACATCTACACTGACTGTGACACCAGACAGTCCTGTATTCACTGGAGAGACAGTCAATCTGAAGTGTGTGATTGAGTCTGATCACAGTGACTGGAGATATGAGTGGTATAAAGGCAGCAATAAAGTGTCTGATCATTACACTGTAAACAGAGACACTTTCACTATCAGGGGAGTTAAAAAGTCTGATGAGGGTCAGTTCACGTGTAAAGGACAGAGAGATGGAAGACCAAACTCATCACAATCAAGCTCTGCTGTTTCTCTCTCTGTGACGGGTGAGTTGAATATCTTCCTGATATGGAGTTTTGGCCTCTGTAGAGGACATTATATTGTAGCTGAATTTCTCTGAGATCTCACCTGCCTCAGTTTTAATTCTGGATGTCCTGTAAAGAAGCACATTCAACACTTTTCAGAGACACCAAATGTTTGTAAGTTTCCCCATTAACTCTCCCTCTCCTTGGTCTTTAAACTGACTTACATTAATTTAGTGACCAAATAAAACATGCTTATAGAAATATGATGCTATTTTCTCATAAATAATATATCAATATTCCTAAGAAAAGATAGTATGAAAATCTTGCCAATTATTATTCTCATTAGTACACCCTAAAAACTGCTGGGTTAAAAACAACCTAGCACTGGGTAAAATATGGACATACCCAGCAACTGGGTTGTTTTTAACCCAGCAGTTTTTAGAGTGTAGACTTCTTTTTTTATGCATTACCCCAAAAACACATTAATATGCAAATTAGATACATTGTATATAATGGGAAAACGCCTTTATGGACATTTTAAACACGTATTGCATGAAGCAAAATGGTATAGTAAATCATTCTGTTATATATTTCATAACAGTTGAAAATCATCTGAATATAAAGGTTAGTATAAAAAAATAAAAATTGATTTGATTTGAATAAATAAATAAATAACCCCACTATTTTTTCCTGTTCATGTCCTGTTTTCTCTATGGAGGACATAGCATAACATATAAATATATATTTAAAAAAAAAAAAAAAAAAAAAAAAAAAAAAGTTGTTTTTCCTTTTTTTTTTTTTTCTTATGCTCTACAATGTAATGGCATGAAAAAAAAAACAATAATAAAATAAAAAAAAAACTAAATTTACAAAACTATTTTCTGGTAGTCAGGAGGATGTCATTGTCCTCCTAATCTCATTCTATTATGATCACATATCTAATCAAAAGACTGTGTTTTTTGTTCAGTAAAAAAAAAAAAAAAAACTTATCCAGTAATTTTACAGCATTTCTGTTAACCATTGACACACAATGCAATGCAGTGTAAAATACAATGTACAGTAATAAACACCTGTAAAATTTCTTCAAATTAATACAATACATTGTGCCCTATTTTTACTATTTTTGGAGCTTTGTATTCTGCCTGCTGATTTTTTAGAATGTAAAACAAAACACTTTATGCAACGACAAACAGTTCAATCTGTCTCATGATCACGTCATGTTCAGCACTCTTTTTACACTCATTTACACTTATATAAATATTGTACAATTGATGCATGTAATGTGAATACAAATGAACATACATGTAGCCTGGATATCAATGTTTTAATTAGTTTTTGCCAAGAACAGTTTTGATGTAGTTAATACAAACCATAAGCAAACCAGATCTTAAACTGAATGTAGTATTTTTCTCATAGGTTCATAACATTGATCATGAGACTGTGATGCTGTTTTAGTCAATATTTAGTCATATGTGTATTCATACAGAGAGACCAAAACCTGTAGTGAAGGTGAGTCCAGATCAGCGTGTGTTCAGAGGAGAGACAGTCACTCTCACATGTGACATACAGGGAGGAGGAAACATTCAGTGGACATACAGCTGGTTTAAAGATGGTTCAGTCATCAGACACGTCACTGAGAGAGTCTACACCATCACATCTGTGTCTGATAGTGGTGAATACAGCTGTAGAGGAGAGAGATCAGACTCACAGAGATCAGACATCAGTGCTGCTGTTAAACTGACTGTATCAGGTGAGTGTTCATATTCACATCTGTTTAATGCTCATTGAAATCAATATTTTTTAGCTCAGTTTTCATGTACTCCTTTGTAGCAGTAACATCTGTTCTTATATGAAGACTGAGGCAATTCACTTTTTATTATTCTGTCATTATTCTGTTTAGATGCAATACTACATGTCTTGTGTGTGTTTTTGTGCACAAAGCCTTTCTATTGTTATGGGCAACAACATCTTTGGTATTTACTTTAGTCACTGTCGCTATGGTTACAGGTGATATTCATGACTGTTATAAGAATAGAAATGGGCTTTAGTGAGAGAATTCAATACAGATGAGTTTTGTACTGAAGTCAGAGAGAATGAAGTGACTTACAGATAATGATGTTAAATGAGTTCATGAAGTCTTCAGATAGTCTGTTGAAGTTGATTGAGATTCAGTTGCTCCTCATATGAGGTTGTAGTTGGAGGTCTTCAGCTCTCCTTCAGCAGGAGCTTCATTCTGCTTTCTATGGCGAGTCAGAGGTGTTTGTCTGAGGATGTGACGGAGACAGAGCCTCCTCAAAAACACTCAGATCAGAAAACTACTGACAGAACAAAAGCAAAACACAACAAATTATACAAGTTATAAATTATTAAGATTATTCTATTCATTATGTATAAACATCATAGTTTTGTAACACATTTATAAAACAGTATTACAATATAACTGTAAGTGCTGTTTGAGTCACTTAATGTTTTGTTTTTTCTTTACAGATTCACCCACATCTACACTGACTGTGACACCAGACAGTCCTGTATTCACTGGAGAGACAGTCAATCTGACATGTGTGATTGAGTCTTACAGTGACTGGAGACAGAGAAATGGCCTGTCATATGACTGGAGAAATGACTGGACATATTACCAGACACATGAGTGGAGATATGAGTGGTATAAAGGCACAGACAGTGTAATGTTACAGACGTCTGATCGTTACACTGTAAACAGAAACACTCTCACTATCAGAGGAGCTACTGAGTCTGATCAGGATCAGTACTGGTGTAGAGGACGGAGAGATAAAAGACCAAAATCATCACAATCAAGCTCTAAAGTTTCTCTCATTGTAACGGGTGAGTTGAATTTCATTCCTTCTAAACTCACTCTACTGTCACACATTCAGTCGTCTGAACTGGTTTTGTTGAGAATGGGAATAAATGTTTTACTTCTTACCAAATTCAGCTCAGTATTTTGCTGTATTTTGCTTATTTCTTATTGGAAAGTGATCAGATTATGCAACACTAAACTATTCAAATAGTCACATGGCATCAGCAAACTGCAAGATTAATTCAGCACACTTTTTATACTCTTAAATTATGTTAATGTTTTACAGTCGGCAGTTGATGTGTGGGGGAAAAAAACAGATGTAGACTGGATATGAATATGAAAGTTTCATTTAGTTTTCACCAATATTTACAAATATTTTTGGCGCAATTAATACAAACTAAAAGCAACCAGATCTTTAATTTAATGTAGTGTTTTTCTCATAAGGAGGTTTTGAGTTTATAACAGTTTATAACAGTTTCAGTCAATATCTACTCATGTGTGTATTAATACAGAGAGACCAAAACCTGTAGTGAAGGTGAGTCCAGATCAGCGTGTGTTCAGAGGAGACAATTTTTTTTTTTTTTGTCATAAGTGTTAGAATTTTTTTTTTTTTGTTTTTTTGTTTAAATGTTAGCTAAATGCTATGAATGAAAATCAACAGGCTAAAGAACACTCACACAAGGATGTGTAAAGATGTGTGTGCAGCACACGAGTCTTCTTGACTTGAGTGGTTTAAAATCACAAAGTATAGTTTGTTATAATGACAAAGGTAGACTCCAGGCACATTTTCGGTTGGTTGAAAAAAAATAAGCATCCGTAGATGCCACTGGAAGTGCTGCTGCGAGACGCTGATGCTACATTGACGCTTTTGACGCTGTTGACGCTTTGTATTTACCAACATGACAATAATGCTTGTGGTTGAACTATAAGCAGTTTATTATTTGGATGGATTATTATTTGGTATTATTTAATGCATGACAGAGGCAAAAAAAACAAAACGAAAAAAAAAAACAAACACCTGAGGTGTTCTTCTATCATTCTGTCCACTTTAAATCAGACACAGAGATGAAGTAGTGCAGTAAGATCACATGTATTTTAATGCATGAATTATAGCATTGATGTTAACTAATTATGGAGAGAGAGAGAGAGGGATGAAAGTTGTGTGTGTGATTTGTGTCTGTGCGTCTCATTCTGCAAACAGTGGAGCTGTGAGTTTTGTTACTACAAAACATCAATTTTACCCCCTCGTTTCTGAGGAATATAATGATTCAGTATTAATGCTATTATATTCAGTGTTAGGGGTAACACATTACAAGTAACGCGAGTTACGTAATCAGATGACTTTTTTCAAGTGACTAGTAAAGTAATGCATTACATTTACAATTTACAAGAAAAAATCCAAGTTACTTTTTCAAATAAGTAATGGCAGTTACCTTTTTCCCCATTTTCTGATTGAAAGCTCTTCTGTCCCTGTGTTGAGAGAAATCATGAGTAAGATGTTACTTTATTTCTAGAATAAATGTGAACATGCATTAATTCATCTTACTTCAAAAAAAAAAAACAGATTCAGTATTCCTCAAAATGAATAAAAACAGTGAAATGAAGCTCAGAATATGACGCAAACCTGCAATAATTAAATATATTAAATAATACAAATATCCTACTGAGCTGCTGAGTCTGATGCGGGTCAGTTCACGTGTAAAGGACAGAGAGAAAAGACCAAACTCATCACAAACAAGCTCTGCTGTTTCTCTCTCTGTGACGGGTGAGTTGAATATCCTCCTGACTCCTATATGGAGATTTGCCATCTGTAGAGGACTATATTTTAGTTCTGGATGTCCTGCACATGTAGGGCTATTCAGAGATGTTTGAACCAAATGTTTGTAAGTTTCACCATGACCACTCCCTCTCCGTGGTCTTTAAAATGACAGACATTATTTTATGAAACTTTAGTCAGGATGATGTAATTTTCCTCCTGAACCCGCTCTTTTATGATCACATAGAGTGAGTGTGATTTTCAGTGAGTGAATCAAGAGAGTGTGATTTTGTTCAGAATAAAAATCTTAATGAATTCAGGATATATATATTCTTTCTAGATGCAATACTGCACGTCTCGTTTGTGTTTTTTGATGAGGTGGCTTCCCACCCAGCAAAAACTCGTCGAAAAGACGTCGAAAGGACGACAATGCCAGACGTCTAAACAACGTGAAAATTTGGTCGAAAAGTGAAAGACGAAAAGACGTGTTTTTCAGGTCGTCGAAAAGACATCTATAAAAAGATGTCCAAATTACGTCTAAATGTGGTTGTAAAGTTAAAGTTAAAAAGACGTCTTTTTCAGGCCGAATTTCAACCGTAAATTCATGATTATATTTATCTCATATTCAAAATAAGACAATTCACAAAAGCATTTATTAACGTTTACTGACACATTAAATACATCTTTCAAGTAAAAAAAAAACACTTTCCTGCTCACAAATTAAACCTGCATTTGATTAAACATACCGTAAACACAGTAAAATTATAAAATATAACTATATGTTTTCTATATGAATACATTGTAAAAGGTAATTCATTCATGTGAACTACATTTTCATCATAATTACTCCAGTATTCAGTGTCACATGACCCTTCAGAAAACATTTTTAATATGATTTGCTGCTCAAGAAACATTTCTGATTATTATCAATGTGGAAAACAGTTGTGCTGCCCAATATGTTTTGTGGAAAACATATTTTCAGTATTCTTCAAATAGAACTTTCAAAAGAGCAGTATTTATTTGAAACTGATTTTTCAAAACAATAATCTTTGAAATACTGCAAATGTTTATAAAACAGGACAATGACCAATTCTAACCACATTAGAACACATTTCACCCCAAAAATCCTAATTTTGCCATTAATTACTGACTCATGTCACTCCAAACCCATAAGAAACTTGTGCAGAATGCAAATAAAGATATTTTTAACAGATGCCTTGTGTATGCAAAAAACAGCAACAACAACAACATTACATCTTTATTCATACATTAGGTATCTCCAACGCATTTTCACAAAAGCACCATACGATTTTTGTTTGTGTGTGAATAAAAATGCAATGTTTTTGTGCATATAAACCATTCATATCACTTCATAAAATTAAAGTTAACAACTGGAGTCACATAGATTACTTTAATGCTGTCTTTACTACCTTTCTGAGGCTCGAAAGTGGTATTTGCATAAACTGTGAAACAGAGGGACAGAAATTTCTCAGATTACATTAAAAAGATCTACATTTATGTTTCAAAGATGACCAAAAGTTTTACAGGTTTGGAAAGACATGAAGGTGAGTGCTGAAAATGTTTGGTTTAACCTAACACATTAGTTAAACGGTTCCCTCAGGGGCATCAGTAGATCTCTGCCTGATCTCTGATCTTCTGCTCCTTCCACCATCCCAATCCTGGATTTTTGAGCCACAACAAAAGTTTCCACTTTAGATGCTTTAGCCTGGCTGCTTTTTCTCCAGCATCTAAAAATGAGAAAGAAAGCAAGCACCAAAATGTAAATGTTAAAAACAAACAAACAAATCAACAAAAGAGTGGGAACTGACTTTTGACAGCATGAGAACAATTTTTTAGAATTTTCAACACAGTTTTATATGTCACTTCCTATATATGCATCACAAATATGGTACAATTAAAATGACTATGCAAGTACTAAAAGAATTCAGCTGCTGAAATGTTAAATGGATAGTACATAAGAACCGTACTGAAACAGTGATCCCTAAAATGGTTATAAAATCCGAAACATATATTAATACTGAGAACGTGTTTGACATTTAAAAAAAAAACAAAACAAAACAAAAAAACTTACACAGCAAAAGATGCAGTGACCTGTGGCTGAATGGACTTTGGGTTTATTTAGCTGTGATTGACACACAACCAAAATAATAATAACATCACTGAATATGAGTCAAATGTCGCATATTTCTGTTCAAATGAAAGTGTACTCATTCTTCATGAGTGATTATTAACTAATTAGTATGTCAGGGGTTCTTCTCAGCTCTGGCCCTCAAAGTCCACTGCCATACAGAGGGTGTGTCTCAATCATCTTAATAGATTGCTAGGTTGTGAATTGATAAATTGTGTTTACAAATTCAGACATTGAAAAGGACAGTGGCTCACTACACACTGGTGACTATTTCCATCCTCACTGTACAGCATCACTACTGATATTTACACACAGCATTAAAATGAATATCTCTTTTAATGCTAATTACAGTGCATCATGATAAATACTTTGTTACATGAATGTGCAAGATTTCAGCCATAAATAAATTGTAAATGTTTGCTAGATTAGACATTACCTGTCTAGTGATGTATGTTTATGCTGAAATATGATATTGGTTTGTGTTTTAAAATGTCATTTTGTAGTGAATCATATCTTAAGTTTTGAGCTTCACAACTTCCTATAAGTTAACGTAGTGAGCATCGATGCTTCCTGGTTTTCACAGCTATTTAGGGAGCACACATTTCAGTGCACAGTAAAAATTTGTGATTAAGGCATCCCTTAAAGGAGAAGTCCACTTCCAAAACAAAGATTTACAGATAATGTACTCACCCCCTTGTCATCCAAGATGTTCATGTCTTTCTTTCTTCAGTCGTACAGAAATTATGTTTTTTGAGGAAAACATTTCTGCATTTTTCTCCATATAATGGACTGATATGGTGCCCCGATTTTTAAATTGCATAATGCAGTTTAAATGCGGCTTCAAACGATCCCAAATGTGGTTGTAAATGATTCCAGCCGAGGAAGAAGGGTCTTATCTAGCGAACCAATCGTTATTTTTATTAAAAGAATACAATTTAAAATACTTTTTAATCTCAAACGCTCGTCTTGTCTTGCTCTGCCTGAACTCTGTGTATTTTCTCCCTCAACTTGAAAAATAATTTCGAAATCATCCTACATCACTGCAGAAGTAACATGTGAAGAAGATCAAACTCCCTTAACAAAAAAGGTAAAACAGCGATATAAGACGATTTTGAAGTTGAGGGAGAACATGAGATGGGAGTTTTTCGACATACACTAACTGTTATGAACCGGAACAAAACAGAGGTCGGGATGAGCAAGATAAGACGAGCATTTAACATTAAAAAGTATTTAAATTGTATTATTTTTATTAAAATAACCAATCGTTACGCTAGATAAGACCCTTCTTCCTCGGTTGGGATCGCATACAACTGCATTTGTGATCGTTTGAAGCTGCATTTAAACTGCATTTTGGAAGTCGGGGCACCATATCAGTCCATTATATGGAGAAAAATGCTGAAATGTTTTCCTCAAAAAACACAATTTATTTATGACTGAAGAAAGAAAGATATGAACATCTTGGATGACAAGGGGGTGAGTACATTATCTGTAAATTGTTGTTCTGGAAGTGTAGTTCTCCTTTAACCACTGACTAATGATCAAGGGACCTGAGAGATACACACCCATAGTTTAGGTAAATTTATAGTTAAACTGAAGACCTTGATTAGTTTGTTCAGGCGCACTGGACTAGGTTGGTGCAAAACTTATGTAAGTGGACCTCAAGAGACAATGTTGAGATCTCCTGAAATATGCTCTAAACACGACAATTCAGAGAGGCAGGATGACTGTTAGATTGATGATTTACAACTCTGGTTTCCAGTCCTGGGTATTGAGGACTTATTGAGGACTGGGTACTGAAGTTCTGCAGAGTTTCTGGTGATCCTTGATCAGCTGCTCAGGTCTGCTTAATTGGTGTTGGAGCTATCAATCCACTGAAAATAAGAAGCAATATGAAGTCACAGATGCATTTTTATTTATTCTTGTTAGTCTTACTATATTCTTAAAATAGGTTATCATTACCTTGTGTTTTATTGATGATTTTCAGTCTCTGAAATAAAAAAGTTCTATTTGTTATGAATGGCATTATACCAGTTTTAACACCGTGAGCAAAATGCATACAACATACGACACAATACGATAGAACCTGTTATAATCAGTGATGCTGTCTACACTGGATGAGGCACGGCACAACACTACAAATCCCTGACAGCAAACTGATGCCGCGTTCTATTTACCATGTACTGACACAAAGTTCAAATGACTTTCAATGGTTGCTCTGGTTTGCATCCAGCATAGACAGACAATCTACATCATTGTGTATTGCATTCTTGGTATACAATACAAATCACCAAAGGTTAAAAAAAAAAAAAAAAAAAAAATCTGTTTACGTTAATATTTTTAACAGCTTCTTGCACTTTATTAGAATAAATGGACTAATATTTGTATCCCCTGTGTTAACATTTGTGGTCAGTTTTGTTTATGTTTTTGAAATAAGTTTCTTATGTTCACCAAGAAAACTGCATTTATTTTATCATAAATAAAAACAGTAATGTTTATGATTACAATTTAAAATAACTATGCGAATACATTGTAAAATGCAATTCGTCATAAATAGAATGCGGTAGCAGTTTACTGTCGGGGATTTGTTGTGTCGCCACTCACCGCATCCAGTGTAGACAGCATCAATGATTATAATGGGTTCTACTGTATTTTGTCGCGCCGCTCGCGTCCAGTGTAGACACGGTGTAAGCATAATGATGCTGCAAAATCAGGTTAGATCACTTTTTAAAACATAAGGAAATAGAAAATAGTTATTTAAAAATGGTAATTTCACAATATTACAGTTTTACTGTATTTTATTCAAATAAATGCAGCAGTTGTTGCCATAAAATACTTATTTCAAATACATGACAAATCTGACCCTTAAACTTTTGAATGGTAGTGTATGTTTAAGGTATTACTTAATAGTCATATGGTTCATAATGTCTAGAGATGTTCTTCGACAGGAGATACACTCCAACTCTGGTGCACTGCCATTAGCATGGAAGAATCTAGGAAGGAACATAAACAATCTGTCAACAATATGTATTATACAATGTCAGGTTTATTAGAAGTAAACTATAGCAAAGGTGAAATGCAGAAAAGAAAAATAAATAATATATAGAATATACAAAACAATACAATTTAATAACAGAATTTACATTTTACTTTTACTTATTTAATGCTCATATACAGTGTTACTTATGTTTGTATGTTAAAGTCCTTTTAAAATATCTAACAACCAAACAAACAAAAGTATATAGATATATATATTTTTGCAAAAGAAAATTACAGATGTGTGGTGATATAGGCTAAATATATTATGAAAGATACATATAAAGTAATTTAATACGCTTTTTCAGATCACCTGTGTTTTTTATATCTCTGTCAGCAGCTCTCTTCAGAAATTTTAAAATCAGGAACTTTTCCTGTGTCGTAGAAGTTTTTTTTTCTGAAACTGCTAAAGTCACAGGACAAGTGGAATCAATATTTGTTTACCATGAAAGGTCAAAACATGCTTAAAGTGCTTTCAGCTCATTTTCACGCTCCATGTTAATTTTGTATCCGATTAACCGTATATTGTATACTTCTAGGTTAAATAAATTAGCTTACTTCCTTTCATCTAATGACAAATTGCCTGCAAAACCTTTATAAAAAAAAGCAAAACAGCAAGTAACATTAATTAAGATGACATTAAAAGCTCAAACTTTCATAAACAAGAGCTCAAGTCAATAGTTAACCTAACTTACCTCTTATAGTTAGCATTACAGTTCAGATGCTAACAGACTTTTTCTGAAGACAATAAACCATTTCTATAAAGTAAATATTCAACAGAAGTGTGTCGTTTGCATGAAAGAAAGTGTCAGGAACACATGCATGTAATATTTGTGCAATATTAGAGACTAAACTTACCTGAAATTTGTGAAAACAACAGTGGGAGACGTGTTTTGTTGCTCGACAGTTGAGTTTCCGCCCCATTTGCATGGTAACTTCTTCCGCTCCAGACCTGAATGTTCAGTGTACGCACCCATTAAAGCAAGTAGATGTCACGCAGAATGTATAAGTGTCATCATAAAGTACTATTATCTTATAAAATACATAATGTAAATGAAGTAAAACACTTACTTAAATACATACTTTAAATCAGATAAAACACTTACTTCTAGTGTTTTCCTTTTAAAAGCGACCTCCACCTCAGCACTGCACCACAATTCAGATCTATGAGAAATGTTTAGGTGCACACAGCATATTAATATCATCATGACGTAATATTACACATAATGTAAATGAAGTAAAACACTTACTTTTGGCATTTTCCTTGATAAAACCAACTTAACCGTCTGCTCCACATTGTGATTAAGAAGAAAATATCTCTCTGAGAAAAAGTTCAGGAGAGCACAGCACATAAATATCACTATAAATCCATATGACGTTATAAATGACAAATTTTAAATGAGATAAAACATTTACTTCTAGTGTTTCCCTGTTAAAAGCAACCTCCACCTCAGCACTGCATAGCAATTCAGATCTGTGAGAAAATTTAGGATCATTTAGGGCGCGCATCATATAAATATCATCATTAAGTAATATTATCTTATGAAATACATAATGTAAATGAAGTAAAACACTTACTTAAATACATATTTTAAATAAGATAAGACACTTAATTCTAGTGTTGCCCTGTTAAAAAGCGACCTTCACCTCAGCACTGCATAGCAATTCAGATCTATGAGAAATGTTTAGGTGCACACAGCATATTAATATCATCATAAAGTAATATTACACAATGTAAACAAAGTAAAACACTTACTTTTGGCATTTTCCTTGATAAAACCAACTTTTCTGTCTGCTCCGCGTTGTGATTGAAAGAAAATATCTCTCTGAGAAGTTTAGGAGAGAACAGCACACAAACATCACTATAAATCAATATGACATTATAAAATACATATTTTAAATTACACAAAACATTTACTTCTAGTGTTTACCTGTTAAAAGTGACCTCCACCTCATCACTGCATAGTAATTCAGATCTATGAGAATTGTTTAGGTGCACACAGCATATTAATATCATCATACAGTAATATTACACATAATGTAAATGAAGTAAAACACTTTTCCTTAATAAAACCAACTTTCCCATCCGCTCCGCATCGTGATTTAAAGAAAATATCTCTCTGAGAAAAAGTTCAGGAGAGCACAACAGAAATACGGTGGTCATAATTATTATACATAATGTAAATGAGGTAAAACACGTACTTCTGTGTTTTCCTTGATAAAACCAACTGCCCTGTCTGCTCCGCATCGCGAGTGAAAGGAAATACTGTTATCTTTCAAAGAAAACGTTTAGGGGTAACATTAATTGCACAGCGCTCTCGTCTGTTCTGCATGGCGAGTGGAAAAAAATGTCTTTGAGAAAAGGTTAGCGGCATACAGCACATTAATATCGTTATAAAACGATATGATATTACAAAACACATTTTGTGCGTAAGATTAAACACTTTATTTTGTTGTTTCCCGTCCTCATATGCTCCGCATCGCGAGGAAAGAAAATGGTGTCTGTAAAAAAATATTTCAAATAAGGTGCGCACACCAGGAAATGTCCCGGATGTGAATTACTACTAAATCCGACGGACCAATCAACGACCAATTTTCAACGTCGATTTTGGGGCAACTTTGGACCAAAATTAGACGGACCAAACAAAGACCAATTTTCAACGTCGATTTTTGGGCTAAAAGAAGTCCATGACATGATTTAGCCCAAAAAATGACGTCCAAATAACGTCTGGTGTTGGGTGGGTTACAGATAATGATGTTAAATGAGTTCATGAAGTCTTCAGATAGTCTGGTGAAGTTGACTGAGATTCAGTTTCTCCTCATATGAGGTTGTAGTTCAGGGGTGGGGAACATTGATCCAGTGTCCCTGCATAGTTACGCTCCAACTCTAATCAAACACACCTGAACCAGCCAATCAAGGTCTTCAGGATACAGGTTGGTTGGAGCTAAACTCTGCAGAGACACCGGCCCTCCAGGATCAAGGTTCTCCACCCCTGTTGTAGTTGGAGGTCTTCAGCTCTCCTTCAGCAGGAGCTTCATTCTGCTTTCTATGGTGTTTGTCTGAGGACGTGACGGAGCCAGAGCCTCCTCAAAAACACTCAGATCAGAAAACTAATGACAGGACAATGGCAAAACAATGGCAAACTTATGAAATATGACATAAAATAATGAAATAATTTTGTAACACATTTACAAAATATTTTTCACTGTAAATGCTGTTTTAGTCACTTCATGGTTTTGTTTTTCTTTACAGATTTACCCACATCTACACTGACTGTGACACCAGACAGTCCTGTATTCACTGGAGAGACAGTCAATCTGAAGTGTGTGATTGAGTCTGATCACAGTAACTGGAGATATGAGTGGTATAAAGGCAGCAATAAAGTGTCTGATCATTACACTGTAAATGGAGACACTCTCACTATCAGGGGAGTTAAAAAGTCTGATGAGGGTCAGTACACATGTAAAGGACAGAGAGATGGAAGACCAAACTCATCACAATCAAGCTCTGCTGTTTCTCTCTCTGTGACGGGTGAGTTGAATATCTTCCTGATATGGAGTTTTGGCCTCTGTAGAGGACATTATATTGTAGCTGAATTTCTCTGAGATCTCACCTGCCTCAGTTTTAATTCTGGATGTCCTGTAAAGAAGCACATTCAACACTTTTCAGAGATACCAAATGTTTGTAAGTGTCCCCATTAACTCTCCCTCTCTTTGGTCTTTAAACTGACTGACATTAATTTAGTGATCAAATTAAACACGCTTATAGAAATATGATGCTATTTTGTCATTTAAATCTGACTAATATTAAAATGGTTTGTCATAAATCAACATGTCAGGAAAATATTATGGGGTTTCATATCAAAGTATGACTTTCTGTTATGAAATGGGGCATTGAAATCATATATGTCCATGTGTCAGAGAACTACAAGGACTTACAGCATGTTTTGAGAGACACAACAATAGAGAAATAAATAATATATCAATATTCCTATAAAAAGATAGTATGGAAATCTTGCCAATTATTATTCTCATTAGTACACCCTAAAAACTGCTGGGTTAAAAACAACCTAGCGCTGGGTAAAATATATACATACCAAGCAATTGGGTTGTTTTTAACCCAGCAGTTTTTAGAGTGTAGACTTCTTTTTTTATGCATTACCCCAAAAACACATTAATATGCAAATTAGATACATTGTATATAATGGGAAAACGCCTTTATGGACATTTTAAACACATATTGCATAAAGCAAAATGGTAGTAAATCATTCTGTTATATCTTTCATAACAGTTGAAAATCATCTGAATATAAAGGTTGGTATACAAAATAAAAATTGATTGATTTGATTTGAATAAATAAATAAATAAACCCAGTATTTTTTTCCTGTTCATGTCCTGTTTTCTCTATGGAGGACATAGCATAACATATATATATATATATATATATATATATATATATATATATATATATATATATATATATATATATATATATATATATATATATATACACTACCGTTCAAAAGTTTGGGGTCAGTAACACTTGTAATAGTCTTTAAAGTAGTCTCTTATGCTCATCAAGGCTGCATTTATTTGATTAAAAATATAGAAAAAAAAACATTAATATTGCAAAATGTTTTTACAATATAAAATAATGTTTTTTTATTTTAACATACTTTAAAATAGAATTTATTCCTGTGATGAAAGGCTGAATTTTTATCAGCTGTTACTCGTGTCACATGATCCTTTAGAAATCATTCTAATATGCGGATTTATTATTAGAATGATCAATGTTGGATAATATCAACAGTTGTGCTGCCAGATATTTTTTGGAACCTGTATTTTTTTTTTTTTTTTTCAGGATTCTTTCATGAATAACAAGTTTAAAAAGTACAGTGTTTATTCAAAATATAAATATTGTATAACAATGTAAATTATTTATTATTAACTTTTAATAAACTTTTAATTATTAACTTAATACATCCTTGGTGAATAAAAGAAAAAAAAAAGAAAAAAAAGAAACAATAAAAATGTACTGACCCCAAACTTTTGAACGGTAGTGTATATTAAAAAAAAAAAAAAATGTCTTTTTTCTTATGCTCTACAATGTAATGACATAAAAAAAATAAATAAATAATAATTTAAAAACTAAATTTACAAAACTATTTTCTGGTAGTCAGGAGGATGTCATTGTCCTCCTAATCTCATTCTATTATGATCACATATCTAATCAAAAGACTGTGTTTTTTGTTCAGTAAAAAAAAAAAAAAAAAAAAAAAACTTATCCAGTAATTTTACAGCATTTCTGTTAACCATTGACACACAATGCAATGCAGTGTAAAATACAATGTACAGTAATAAACACCTGTAAAATTTCTTCAAATTAATACAATACATTGTGCCCTATTTTTACTATTTTTGGAGCATTGTATTCTGCCTGCTGATTTTTTAGTATGTAAAACACTTTATTCAACGACAAACAGTTCAATCTGTCTCATGATCACGTCATGTTCAGCACTCTTTTTACACTCATTTTCACTTATGTAAACATTGTACAATTGATGCATGTAATGTGAATACAAATGAACATACATGTAGCCTGGATATCAATGTTTTATTTAGTTTTTGCCAAGAACAGTTTTGATGTAGTTAATACAAACCATAAGCAAACCAGATCTTAAATTGAATGTAGTATTTTTCTCATAGGTTCATAACATTGATCATGAGACTGTGATGCTGTTTCAGTCAATATTTATTCATATGTGTATTCATACAGAGAGACCAAAACCTGTAGTGAAGATGAGTCCAGATCAGCGTGTGTTCAGAGGAGAGACAGTCACTCTCACATGTGACATACAGGGAGGAGGAAACATTCAGTGGACATACAGCTGGTTTAAAGATGGTTCGGTCATCAGACACGTCACTGAGAGAGTCTACACCATCACATCTGTGTCTGATAGTGGTGAATACAGCTGTAGAGGAGAGAGATCAGACTCACAGAGATCAGACATCAGTGCTGCTGTTAAACTGACTGTATCAGGTGAGTGTTCATATTCACATGTTTAATGCTCATTTCATCAATATTTTTTAGCTCAATTTTCATGTACTCCTTTGTAGCAGTAACATCTGTTCTTATATGAAGACTGAGGCAATTCACTTTTTATTATTCTGTCATTATTCTGTTTAGATGCAATACTACATGTCTTGTGTGTGTTTTTGTGCACAAAACCTTTCCATTGTTATGGGCAACAACATCTTTGGTATTTACTTTAGTCACTGTCGCTATGGTTACAGGTGATATTCATGACTGTTATAAGAATAGAAATGGGCTTTAGTGAGAGAATTCAATACAGATGAGTTTTGTACTGAAGTCAGAGAGAATGAAGTAACTTACAGATAATGATGTTAAATGAGTTCATGAAGTCTTCAGATAGTCTGTTGAAGTTGATTGAGATTCAGTTGCTCCTCATATGAGGTTGTAGTTGGAGGTCTTCAGCTCTCCTTCAGCAGGAGCTTCATTCTGCTTTCTATGGCGAGTCAGAGGTGTTTGTCTGAGGACGTGATGGAGCCAGAGCCTCCTCAAAAACACTTAGATCAGAAAACTAATGACAGAACAAAAGCAAAACACAGCAAATTATACAAGTTACAAATTATGTATAAACATCATAGTTTTGTAACACATTTATAAAACAGTATTACAATATAACTGTAAGTGCCGTTTGAGTCACTTAATGTTTTGTTTTTTCTTTACAGATTCACCCACATCTACACTGACTGTGACACCAGACAGTCCTGTATTCACTGGAGAGACAGTCAATCTGACATGTGTGATTGAGTCTTACAGTGACTGGAGACAGAGAAATGGCCTGTCATATGAAGAAATATGGAGAAATGACTGGACATATTACCAGACACATGAGTGGAGATATGAGTGGTATAAAGGCACAGACAGTGTAATGTTACAGACGTCTGATCGTTACACTGTAAACAGAAACACACTCACTATCAGAGGAGCTACTGAGTCTGATCAGGATCAGTACTGGTGTAGAGGACGGAGAGATAAAAGACCAAAATCATCACAATCAAGCTCTAAAGTTTCTCTCATTGTAACGGGTGAGTTGAATTTCATTTCTTCTAAACTCACTCTACTGTCACACATTCAGTCGTCTGAACTGGTTTTGTTGAGAATGGGAATAAATGTTTTATTTCTTACCAAATTCAGCTCAGTATATTGTATTTTGCTTATTTCTTAATGGAAAGTGATCAGATTATGCAACACTAAACTATTCAAATAGTCACATGGCATCAGCAAACTGCAAGATTAATTCAGCACACTTTTTATACTCTTAAATTATGTAAATGTTTTACAGTCTGCAGTTGATGTGTGGGGGGGAAAAAAAGATGTAGACTGGATATGAATATGAAAATTTCATTTAGTTTTCACCAATATTTACAAATATTTTTGGCGCAATTAATACAAACTAAAAGCAACCAGATCTTTAATTTAATGTAGTGTTTTTCTCATAAGGAGGTTTTGAGTTTATAACAGTTTATAACATTTTCAGTCAATATCTACTCATATGTGTATTAATACAGAGAGACCAAAACCTGTAGTGAAGGTGAGTCCAGATCAGCGTGTGTTCAGAGGAGACAAAAAATTTTTTGTCATAAGTGTTAGAATTTTTTATTTTTTTTTTAATGTTAGCTAAATACTATGAATGAAAATCAACAGGCTAAAGAACACTTACACAAGGATGTGTAAAGATGTGTGTGCAGCAGAGAAAAACAGCACACGAGTCTTCTTGACTTGAGTGGTTTAAAATCCCAATAAAGTGTAGTTTGTTATTCAATTCAATTCAATTCAAATTTATTTGTATAGCGCTTTTCACGATACATATCGTTGCAAAGCAGCTTTACACCAAATTGACATTTTTACAATATATGTAGTAGTAGCTTGATGTACATATGGTAGAGATGTGTGGTAAAGATCAATTAATGACGTAATCAAACAGACAAAGAACACTATAAATTAGTAGCAGAATTCGGTAGTGCTGTATGTTTTCAGGGTTGGCATCATCTGAAGTCCTCTGTGGGGTTGGCATCATCTCTTCTTAAGTGTTCTGGATCCACACTGGAGCTTGTGAATTCCTAGTTACCATGGGATGTCAATCCCATGGCAAAAACAGAGAACAAATAGGAACATAATTAGCGTAGCTGCTGTTCAAACTAAGAAAAGGAAGGTTTGTTAAACCAGAGCTAAAAGATTAAAATGAACATTTGATCAGATATAGCTGCAGAAAAAGTTTATGAGATGCATTATTTGAATGCTTGGCTAAAAAGATGTGTCTTTAATCTAGATTTAAACCGAGAGAGTGTGTCTGAACCCCGAACGTTATCAGGAAGGCTGTTCCAGAGTTTGGGTGCCAAATGTGAAAAAGCTCTACCTCCTTTAGTGGACTTTGCTATCCTAGGTACTACCAACAGTCCAGAGTTTTGTGACCTTAGGGAGCGTGATGGATTGTAGCGTGGTAGAAGACTAGTTAGGTACGCAGGAGCTAAACCGTTAAGTGCCTTATAGGTAAGAAGTGCTATTTTGTAGCTGATGCGGAATCTAATAGGCAGCCAGTGCAGAGACTTTAAAATTGGGGTAATATGATCATATTTTCTTGACCTGGTAAGGACTCTAGCAGCTGCATTTTGGACTATCTGTAGCTTGTTTATTGAAGATGCAGGACAACCACCTAATAGTGCATTACAATAGTCCAGTCTAGAGGTCATGAATGCGTGAACTAGCTTTTCTTTTCTTGTTATAATGACAAAGGTAGACTCCAGGCACATTTTCGGTTGGTTGAAAAAAAATAAGCATCTGTAGATGCCACTGGAAGTGCTGCTGCGAGACGCTGATGATACATTGACGCTTTTGATGCTTTGTATTTACCAACATGACAATAATGCTTGTGGTTGAACTATAAGCAGTTTATTATTTGGATGGATTATTATTTGTTATTATTTAATGCATGACAGAGGCAAAAAAAATAAATAAATAAAAAAAATAAAAAAACAAACACCTGAGGTGTTCTTCTATCATTCTGTCCACTTTAAATCAGACACAGAGATGAAGTAGTGCAGTAAGATCACATGTATTTAAATGCATGAATTATAGCATTGATTTTAACTAATTATGGAGAGAGAGAGAGAGGGATGAAAGTTGTGTGTGTGATTTGTGTCTGTGTGTCTCATTCTGCAAACTAAAGCTGTGAGTTTTGTTACTACAAAACATCAATTTTACCCCCTCGTTTCTGAGGAATATAATGATTCAGTATTGATGCTATTATATTCAGTGTTAGGGGTAACACATTACAAGTAATGTGAGTTACGTAATCAGATGACTTTTTTCAAGTGACTAGTAAAGTAATGCATTACATTTGCAATTTACAAGAAAATATCCAAGTTACTTTTTCAATTAAGTAATGGCAGTTACTTTTTTCCCCATTTACTGATTGAAAGCTCTCCTGTCCCTGTGTTGAGAGAAAACATGAGTAAGATGTTACTTTATTTCTAGAATAAATGTGAACATGCATTGATTCATCTCACTTACCAAAAAAAAAAAAAAAAAAAAAAAACAGATTCAGTATTCCTCAAAATGAATAAAAACAGTGAAATGAAGCTCAGAATATGACGCAAACCTGCAATAATTAAATATATTAAATAATACAAATATCCTTTATGTATTTAATCCCGTTTTATTAACCAGTGTCTTTGCTGCTGACCTTCAGTGATCCAATTTAACCATACTAACATAAACTAACATTTCTTCTTTTTTTTTTTTTTTTTTTGAGTGAGAGTGTTGAACTTTTACATTTGCCAAAAATGGAACTTATATTAAAAACAAACAAGCAAGCCCTGCCCAGATTTAAAAGTAACACAAAAGTAAATTTAACACATTATTTCCTATCAAAAGTAACGTAATTAGTTACTTTTAGGGAGTAATGCAATATTGTGATGCATTACTTTTAAAAGTAACTTTTCCCAAAGTTATAGCAAAGAAACATTTTAATACTATCTTAACTGAGGAAAAAAAGATGTTGAATTAACTTTGTACATAGTGTTCCCTTGTAATTTTGAATTTGACTGAAATGTGATGTTAAAGCTCTTGACTGGTGTCATGATCAGGGATTGCCAGCTCTTCCTCACCCACTTCACTGTCCACTAGGTTCAACTCCAGCATTTCACTGCTGCTCAGAAAGCTGCAGAGTTTTGAGTTCTTATGAAGTTGTGGTGTGAACAAGAAAGGGTCTGGTATCACTTTAAGTGCTGAAGAGAACCAAGAAAAGAACCGGTTCTCTTTTGAGTCCACTATATTGTGAACACCAAAGGGACTGAGGCCAATTTCAGCTGGTTCCCTTTCTGGCTCACTTTAAGTGAACTGGGTTTGGTTCCTTTAAAACAAACCATATGTGAAAACACTCTAAAATCACAGCTTCATTCAAGCTATTCTACAAATATCCAGTGTCATATATACCATTTTATCAGTAATGTTGATGCTTGTTTTACTAAGAAAACAGCTATAATGACACATACAGTTCAGTTGAGAGTGACAACCCAGGCGAAAAAAGGTGCACCTCCATAATGTCCTTAAAGTGCTCTATTTTCACATACTAATTTTGTACTTAATATTCAAAAAAATATTCTTTAGTCCTTCATAAGATAAACTTAATGTAAGTGTACTCAAATATTTTGGGACACCATGCATGAATATGAACTTAAATGTGCTTTTAATATACTATTAAAAATGTATTTAGTTACACTTGTAGTACACTTAAACTCATCTTTCATACACTAGTAGGTTCATGTTTACTGTAAGTGGTAACTGAATATATATATATATATGTATAACACTTACTGTAGATTATCTTAAGAAGTACTAAAGAATAATTTTTAGTGTAGTGTAGTGTACTAAGAACTACTATATACATGTTCATAATTAATGTAAATCATGCAAAATGTGTAATTAATTCTAAAGTGAAGATCATGGTAACCCACTAGTAATGACTGAAAATGATTGTAAGCTATTGAGGTATATGTAAGGTTTTGGATAGTAATGACTTAATTACTACATCCTTCTAAAGGAATTACTAATTATTTGGATCCGTATTCTAAAGTGAAGATCATGGTAACCCACTAGTAACATATAAAGTGTTACCAAAGCCATCGGAAGTATGACTATCCAGAACCTCACAAAAAAAACCTCAATAGTTTTTCGTGACATTAGTTATTACTAAGGAGTTATCATGATCTTCACTTACGGATCCAAATAATTAGTAATTCCTTCTGAAGTATTTGGTAATACCCCAGTCATTATTAGTGGGTTACCATGATCTTCACTTCAGAATTAATTATACATTTTGCATTATTTACATTAATTATGAACATGTATATGTAGTTCTTATATAGTAGTTCTTAGTAGTTGTAACCCTCTGTTCCTCTGATGGTTATGGGATGTAACTGAACTACTTTGGTAAATGCCACACAGGAATGAGGCCCTGGGTAGTGTTCAATTTAAAAACTAATAAATTAAAATAATTGTTGGGTGTTATGTTTGTGTATTACCAATGTATTTAAGCTTAACCGGAAACAATTATTATACCCAAAAATTAGAGCAAGTATATATTTTTTAAAGAATTTTTATTAAATCCAAAAAAAATCAAATATCCCGTAGAAATTAAAGGACTATAAATTTGTGCAACAAACTGAAACCCAGTTAAACCAGGTCTGATACACAATGAGACAATTCAAATATGAACCCACACGGATTGTCAGTTCTTTTTTCTCTCTCCCCGCCCACCCGTGAAACGCAAACTCGGTAATGGAAAAAGAAAAAAAAGAAACAAGACGAGCAGGTATTTGAATGTAAACATTGTAGTGGATAAAATAATGTGCCAATTTTTAATATAAAATATCAATATTAATATTATTATTAACCCTTGGTGGTCTGTAATTTAAGTTTTTTTTTTTTTGTTTTTTTTTTTCTGGTTGTGGACATATAAATCAATACAAACCACAAACCAAATCTAGGCTACATAGTTCTCTGGGAGATGTGGAAAAATAGTAGTTACTGATTAGCTTATAGTGAAGTACTATGTTCAACTGAGTGTTCTGACTTACTGATTCGTTAATCAGAGTTTCTTGTTAGTTAATAGTAGTTACTAGAATGTTAATAGTGCATTAGTCATTTGTTCCTGTGTAGTTATTCACTAATGACGGATCTGTATTCTAAAGTGTTACCCAGAATTAGAATAAAATTTACTCACTCTCATGTTATACCAATCCCGTGTTTTCTTTTCTTTTTTCTTTCTTTTTTTTTTTTTTTTTTTTGAAACACAAACAAAGACCTATTTTGTTTTAGTTTCATTTATGTTTTGTGGGGTAAACTTAATACAGAGCTTAAGGGGACATTATAGATTATATTATATATTTCAGTGCTTTTGTGTTTACTCCCAAAACAGTTTGAAAGTATTTAGGGCCTCTATAATATTTCTCAATAATGTGCTTGTGTTTCTGTTTTTCATTGTCAGGTTCAGGTCAGATTTCTGTCTTCAACATCCTCAGTTTTCTTCTGGCAGCTTGTCCGTATCTGCTGTCTACAGTCGTGCTGCTGTTCAAATGCTACAGAGCGAGAGGTAAAACTTCTGTCTTCTGTCTCTCTGAGTCTCTTTTCCACAAACTATTCACATTCACTGACAGACATATCTTTACTCTTAGTCTTTTTGTGTTATATATCAATATTTACAACAGATGGTTCATAAGCAATAACTGTAGTGGAAGCTAAACAGAAAGTGTCAGAATGAAATGAACGTGAAAATAAATAAATGTTTTGTGTTCACAGTTACATCTGCTGAAGGCCAAATTAAGTATGCTGTAACAGAGTGAAGGAGTGGAATCCCAGATCAACTTCTGCTTCAATATTTATCCTTTTGAGTCGTCATTGATCAAGTTAAGTATTTAACCTCTTAGATTTTAGTTGATGTAATAAAGTTATATATGTATAATATCTTAGTAGTTAGCTGAGTTTCTCTCTGAGAAACTGCACTCATTATCTGTATGCTTTGGAAAATACCTGATAAGAGTACAAATCTGAGCCACTCAACCTTGAAGGAATTGTGTACTCTCTATGTGTGTGAATAACTGACTCCAGGACAGAATGGACGTCGTCAGACAATGTGACGCAAGAAGTGCTGATATATGCTCTCGGTGGACCACATCGATCCTAAGACCAGATCTCAGTTGTCATCTAATAATCACCGTAGATATGCTTCGAACTATATGTCCATGAGTGGAGTTTGTTTCATCCAACCAGAAGCCTTTTTTTTATCTAAGTAATGATGTAGTTAGTGACAGAGTATAATTGCTTGTTGTATTGAGAGTGTACGTAGAGTGGCCTATGAACTCCATCGAGAGTGTTGAAGCTGACTTCTGCTGATGAAACTGCAAACTATTATTCTTCAGTAAATTTTTCTTCAGTTGATTGCATCTCTGACTCCTGGTCTTTGTTCATCATATCTGGTCATTGGGTTTAAACTGTAAATTCCCCTACAAAGAGGAATAAACTTCAAACTCATATTTCATCCATTCTCCAAACCACATGTAGGGTCACAGGATGCTGGAGTCTCAGGCTGAAGGCTGGGAAACACTCTGATCATGGTCAGTCCATCACAAGACTAACAGACACACATTCACACTCATATAGACAATTTAGTGTCTCTAATTCACCTGTGCTGTATATCAGAGTGTGGGAGAAACCAAACTGACACATGGAGAACAAGCAAACCCCACACAAAAAGGCCTCCAGACTCCTCATCTACTCCAAATATAAAGACTGTAAGATTATACATTTTACATGCTACTCTACATTTTAAAATTAAAAAACAATATTAATAGTATAGTTATTAGTTAAAAATGTTTTATTTATTTTATAAATTAGTCTAAAATGGGGACAATAAGGGCATGGGTTAAGCCCCCCCAAGCCCCCCCTTGAAGCTCGCTTCCGCGATCCATGGACCAACCCACAGAATGATTTTATTGGCCACAATAAAGCCAATCAGGGGCTTGAAAATGTAAATCCCTCCCATCGCCTCATGCTTGACGATTACCATCCCCCATCAGTTTCGATTCTATTCTTCGATTCCAGCATTTTTTGTTTTTTTTTTGGTAAATCAAATCAAATCAAATCACCTTTATTTATATACCGCCTTTAACAATACAGGATTGTGACAAGGCGGCTGTACAGTATTGAACAGGAAATAGTACATCAACAATGCAAAGGGCAACAGTAAACACTCAATTTTCAGGTAAAGGTAGTTAATCAAATAGAATAAAATAAAATACAATATTGTGTGAAGATAAAGTGAAGAAAAAGTGTCCCCAACTAAGCAAGCCAGAGGCGACAGCGGCAAGGAACCCAAACTCCATCGGTGACAAATGGAGAAAAATACCCGGAAATACCGTCGCAGGACATTCTAAAAGGCAGTGTTCCGAGACACTGCAAAAGACGCGAGCGCAAAGGTAGTGCAGTGGAGCGGGCTTAATGTTTTAAAAAATATCAACAGCGGAAAATCAAATTTTCTCACATTTCACTTGTCATAAACACTGCAGGCCTACTTCTAAGACAACCGCACAATCAAAGTGGATATTTTTACACTTAAAGTGGCTTATGGATCCCCACACATGACAGGAAAGAAAATGTAAGCGTGCGCACAGTATAATTCGCTCCCTTCTTTTACTAAATCGTGTACACACTTACTAACTCGTCCGCTGATTTGATTCAACTAAATCCAGGTCACGATTTAGTAATGTCGTGTGCACGACTTAGTAAAATGAGGGAACGAATATAATAATAATAACAGTAAAAAAATAATAAAGTACGGGGATTTCTTTAGGCTACCCAAAAAAAAAAATCTGGTTAACCTATCTTGCGCTTAGTCATAGCCAATTACAGCATCATCTTTTCTAGTTTTTGGTTAAAGTTTTAAACAAAAGAAGAAATTTTCAACGCTTTAAACTAAGACATGAAAGTATTTTTTTTAAATATATTTAAAATGTTTGCTGCATAGTTACAACACGCTACTTGTATAAAATTGCGTTCCCTTTCGAGGAACTCGAACTGCGTCCTCTAGAGGTCGCTACTGGGGAACGTCTCCTACGTGACCCATGTCTGAAGCTATATACAAAAACTACAAGGTACTGGTCGGCGACAGCCTATGATGTCACTGCCGGCGCGACTCGTCGCTGCTGGCGCATCATACCAGCGCGACCGTATTGTACAAAAGGCGCCGATCGTCGCATTCAATGTTCGTTTCTTGCGAGAGACAGGCATGCTCCAGGAGATGGCGCGGGCCGAGGGGAGGTCGTCAAGATCTGGGTGTTGTTCTATTTCTATAGAGCAGCCTTACCGATGGTCTGGACTTTATCTAAGTCCTGTGTAAACCGTTTCGATGCACCATGATTGAGGACCATGATGGGTGAGTATGATCCCTTATTATGTGTCTAACCACATGATGTGCTGGGTTTTGTTCTATTTTATTAGAGCGGCCTTACTAATGGTCCGGACTCTATCTAAGTCCCTGTGTAAACTGTTCCGATGGACCATGGTGGGGCAGGACGCTCCCCTATGGACAGGACCCCTGGATGCTGCTGATATCTCCTTTCTTTGTAAAGCTTGGAGGATTTGGTTCTGTTGCTGCAGAAGCGTCACTATATATTACAAGGTAGTTCTTGTACCCCGGGTCCTTACTACATTACTGCAACCTCCAGGGCTTGTCGATCACCATTCAGGTAACTTTTTCTGGTTCTTCTTATCTTTACTCACCTCTATTTCCTCCAGGACTTTTCTGTCCTTCTTCTAGGTAGGCTCTCTGAAGTCTCTTCACGAGATGCCCCTGACATCTATGGCTGAGTACATCACACTCTTGTCATGCCTCGCCCTGAGGGGCTTTCTGTTGCTGAGCTATCCACCCATTCCTCATGCTTTAGGTGTTTCTGCGGAAACCCATTTCTCGCTGCTGACTCTGAGGAGCGGCAGCCTGTTTTGAAGCATGTTTAGGCCTCTGTTCAGGCATACCTGAGGGTTAGCTGAACAAGGCTCACACTCTCCTTTGAGAAGGAGAGCACGGATTACTTGGGTGAATATAGCTAGAATCCCTTCGGCAGAAGGTAATGATCTCCCTTTCTAGCCATCTCTGTCACCCTGGATAGGCTCCCCTCCTTGGAGGGCTAGCCTTGGTGCTCACCCCAGCTACAAGCTGACGGGTCTAGTGCACGGATTGCTTGGGCAAATACAGCTAAAGCCCCTCCTGGCGGAAGGTGAGGACGTCCCTTGCTGTCGCCCTGGGTAGGCTAACCTCCATGGAGGGCTAGCCTTTATTGCTCGCCTCAGCTTCGGGCTGAAGGTTCTAGAGCACGTATTACTTGGGTGAATACAACTAAAAACCGTCCTGCTAGAAGGTGATGATGTCCCTTTCCAGCCATTGCGGTCACCCTGGTAGGCTCCCCTCTGTGGAGGGCTAGCCTTGGTGCTCGCCTCAGCTACGACTCAAGGTTCTAGAGCGCTCCATCTGGTATGGGATAATTTCAACCCATTTTTCTGAGAATGACTTGACTCCCCCTTGATGCTGGATCTCGTTCTATACCCCTTTCTGGAGACTCATCTCTCATCTCATGCTCGCCTTGGTTACTAAGATTGAGCTTAATCTCATCGGATGAATCGGCAGCTTGCTGCCGCCCGATGTGTTTTGCCTTTCGCCACTTATGTGTGTGCGGAAGCTGTTCTGATATGTTAGGGCCTTCTAAAGCCCCGTAGACAGCAGTTTTTTTTTTTTTTTTTTTTTTTTTTTTTTTGACATTGCATGAGTTGGACAAATGCTCCCCTCACTGAGGGTCTTTTGTGAGCATGTCACTCTCATTTGGAGCTCTTAAGTTCCTCTATGCCGAGAGAAGGACCTCCACTCCCTATGGCTCTGGCTTTCCAGGTGGTAGCCCCTGGTGGGATGAATTAATCAGCATCCTTTGCTCCTCTCTAGGTTGAGAGTCTTCTGTGAGCATGCTATACCCTGTTGAGCAACCAGATTTCTCCTCTCTGAAAGTATATCTCCTCTGCTCCGGGGCATCCCATTCAGGTCGCTCATACTGAGCGTTTTAGTGCTCCCCTTTTCTGCAAAAGGGTTGCTTTGAGCAC
The DNA here is from genome assembly GCA_036247105.1 of Cirrhinus mrigala. Classification (NCBI taxonomy): domain Eukaryota; kingdom Metazoa; phylum Chordata; class Actinopteri; order Cypriniformes; family Cyprinidae; genus Cirrhinus; species Cirrhinus mrigala. Next base: position 49,944,177 of record CM070013.1, read on the forward strand.
GATTCGGCTCCCTGAGTGCTCAGAACCTCCCTTTCTTGGGATTTGTGTTCTCTGCTTCCCAGAGCCTCCTCTTGAACGGTATTCAGTGTCCAGGCTCGCCGGACACATTCTCAAATCCACGTTGTGGTAAGAACGCACACTAGCTTCCTGTGTTCTTTCTCAAATCCTGTATGGTGGGGATCACGCGCTCAGCTTCGTACCCTTTCTTGAGTTGTTCAGCCCCGGAATCTTGGGCTACACTCGACCTATGTATCGCTTAAAAACGATACTTCTGAATGGGGTTCTCTCAACCTATGCTGCTTTCCCTTCGAGCAGGGTTACTCAAGCAATAGGTAAACCCCACGGTGACAGGCCAAGGTCTAGGCTACTGTCCTAGACTATAGGCTATATCCCTTAAAGGAATCTCTTTCTGATTCCGAGTCTGAGCTCTGCCCTACGGCCAGGCATTTTTAGCCCGGCCCTTACAGGTAAGTTCTTGGGTATGCAGCTCAGGCCTCTGGCCGAAGGGATTAAGTCACTGACAGCCGTCTGGACGTCCCTTGGGGCAGCTCCCCTTACTTAGATGGAGCTGGTATTTAGTGCTCGCCGTTCGTTCCGGCTTGCACTCCCCTCAGCATGGCAGCGTGGGTATAACCGTTCCCCAATATCGACCTCTAGAGGACGCAGTTCGAGTTCCTCGAGTACCTTGTAGTTTTTGTATATAGCTTCAGACACGGGTCACGTAGGAGACGTTCCCCAATAGCGACATCTAGAGGACGCAGTGTCTCGTTCCCTACTCAGGGAACTGGGGTTACATATGTAACCTGAGACGTTTTAAGAGGAACAAAATACGTCGCATGACTGGCATCTAATAATTACATTCAGAAATAATGTAGGCCAAAATACCGGTAGCCTAAATCAAAATGTTTACAAACATTATAAACACAAATAGGCTGTTTTATTCCCTTCTCTCCACAAATTACCCACAACATTATCCTTCACAAATACTATAACAGCACAGTGAGGTGCTGGTTACGCTGAATGCAACAACTGACTATTTATTGAGCATTGAAACTTTTATGTTTCTTTAAATGTATTGTATTTTGATAATGAACAGGCTGCGATGTCAAGGTAGCAAAAATGTTGTGTGAGCGCTGATGCGCCGGCGCGATCACACTGCATTGTTTTCCCAACTGTTGTAATTTAGTCATGCTAGTAGTCATACAAGCAAGATATCATTCATCACTTTAAAGCTTTGGAAAAATAAATAAATACAAATTAATAATAATAATAATAATAATAAAAGAAAGAAAAGAAAACTGTAAAGCTTTTACAAAAGAAAAGGGCTTTCTGCCTTGTTTTCCTTTAGGTGAACTTTGGATCGTGTCACAATGAATCGAAACTCAGCCCTTTTTTTCCCCCCTTCATTTTGTTAATTAGTTACTGATTTAAGTGAAATATATTTGAGTAGCCTATGTTTTTGTGCCCTGGTCCGCAGCTGCGCTTCTTTGACAATGACTGTTTCAATGGCAAACGCTTTAGGGGTTTACTCAGGACTTGTCACCTGATTCTGCCATTGAATTTACCGTTCGTTCTCAAAATTTAAAGTGATCAAGACATTTATCCGGAGCACAATGTTACAAGAAATACTGTCCAGTTTAGCTCTAAGTATCGAGAATGCACACGCTCGCAACATTAAGCTGCAGTCTTTGCACACCAAAACGCTCGGAGAGTGCAAAGGATTCGGTGGGGTTTTCCTTGTTTGCAGTATGTTTGTGGGGCCCTAGGCAAGATAATGAAAATAGGCCCCACTAGTGTAAAAAACTGTCATAGCAATTTGACTAGTGAAGAGAAAGCACATAAAATGACTATTTCAATATTTAAGCGTGAATGTGTACTAATTGTAACATTCAACAAACATATGTAAAAAAACAAAAAAAATAAACATTTAAGCAAATAAAATAAATAGGAGTGCAAGTGAGATTGAGTAAATAGATACACATGAAACACAAATAAATAAAACAAATTAAGTATACACAAAAACAAAACAAAATAAACAAAATAAACATAGGCCTTAATATTCATAAATGATAAGAAATGCAGGCTATTCTGCTTGTTTTTGAGGACTGATTGATGATCACATGGAAAAAAAAAAAAAAAAAAAAAAAAAAAAACTTCATTGCATTACATTGGATCCGAGTCTGTAATCATGTGTAATAGTCTGTAATTGTGATCATGGGCATCATTGCATGTAAAAAAAAAAAAATAATAATAATAAAAAAAATGAGTTCCATTTTTACCACAATTTCACTTTAACCTCTCTACCACTGTTTCATTTCAAATAATTAAAAAAATAAAAGAACACTGAGTTTGTTGTGCCTGTTTGTATGGCTACACAATTTGGCCAAAATGTTTTTTATCAATATGACTAATTCTGATCATTGCTATTACTAAATAAAAACATTAAACAAAACAATAATTATTGTTAATGATTATCAATATATTTGACAGAAAACTGCAGCATGATCTGTTAACATGCAGGAGGCCTAACTATAAATGTATAGGTATAAGAATTTATTATAAAATTAATTATGATTGAAAGTCAATTTTTTTGGTCAGAAAGTCTTATGCATTCACTGAGAGAGAGAGAGAGAGAGAGAGAGAGAGAGAGAGAGAGAAAAAAAAGAACTTAGCTACACTGGAGAAAAAAAAATAAAATAAATAAAAATAAAAAAAAAAGAAAGAAATTAAAGAAGTATTATTATTCCTATTTTTACCCAAAATAAGGTGTTAATATGTAATACATGTAATATAATGTTTCATTCATACAGGAAATCCCTAATATGGACAAATGTATACGCTTAGATATGTTTTAACTCATGAAACATGGAGATATACAGTATCTGTACGATTGCGACTAAATCTCTCTTCGAACCATATCGGGCATTTTTATATGAATAAACTATAGATGCAATGCAATGCTAATCAATAGCCTTTATCACTTTATAAAAACCACTGTATAAAATAATGATTTTGTCTCATTCTGTGATGTTAAACCACGTCAGATCAAAAAAGGAAGTTATTTCAAAAACTCGACTGATGTTATTAAATGAATCTGGAACAAAATCATGTCATTAAAATGTTCTCAATAGACAACAGGTTTGTAAACAGACTCAAACCCATGCACACGTTGCATCACTGTACAGCACAAGTTTGCGTTAGCTTTACCTTAGTTATGTAAGGTGCGTGCAGCTTGAAGTTGTGCTGTGCACACCGATCGGTGGATGACATTAAAGTACCACAAGAGCGATTTGAAAGCATGCAGCGCTGTCTGCGCTCTGTAGTTCTTGCGGAACTCTGATTTTAAAAACGGATCTTTCTGCGCAGCACCGCTTCAAATCGAACGCCCCTAAAAATCCAATCCACAACCTTGTGGCCGCGGGGCCCTGCCCTTAAGGCGGGGCCCTAGGCGACCGCCTGTATTGCCTGTTCGACGGGCCGGCACTGGATGCAGATATGAGTTAACAAGGTTACAACATGATCTACTGGAGTCAATCATTCCAGAGTAAACAGGATCAATTCAAATGTAACAATGTATTATCAGTCAGGTAAACATGTATGTCCATTCAGAGATAAACAATGCAAGACATCAAATTCTCAAAAGTAAATCTAGGAGTAAAAGATGCATACCTTATTATAATTTGTTTATGTTTGCAGAGATTTGATAATCAAAAAAGCAGAAACGTTCCTAATATAATCATAGCATCAAAGTTCACGGTCAAATCAAGTTCTGCAGACACTTCTCTCAGTGTTGTGGTTTGGTTGTAGACGTACCTTGTAATGGAAGTCACAGCATTTTGTGGGTTGTTTCTATATAGTGGGCCTCATTTTTCTGAGGCCATAGGTAGAAAATGGACATTTAGAGTTACAGCAATAACACATTTTACTTGTTGTACTGGCTTCTTTCAATCATCACTAAGGACACATTGTTATTTGTTTGTAGTGAGAAAATGACAGAAGTGTTAAGAGGCCTAATAATAGAGTTGAGCTGATGGTTGTGGTTTGACTTCTGCTCTGTTTCTGCTCTGTGGTTTTAACAAGAGTGGGGGAGATAGTTATTGTCATCTTAGTTTCATAAACTTCAAAATACTACCACAAGAGGAAAAGATTCACAGCAATATGTGCATGTCATTTTCATTTACTTCCACTTCTTAGAAACCCTGTATAATGTCAGATTTTAGAGTCTCTGTTTTCTTATATTTTATTTGACAGTAAAGCAACAATAGTACCAACTGGTGAAACAAAATGTGTAGAGAGAGGCTTTTGCCAATAAGGGGTGGACCATCATTTCATTATAGGGGAGCAGTTGGGAGTATAACATATGCAGAATGGAAATTGCAACTGTTTTACACAGCAATTAGTCTTGGTGTTAATCAAATATTATAATCACTGCATGTGATTGTTAAGAGAAGTGTTTCATGTTCTTCCATGTTAACGATGTGGAATACCCCCTTACCTTGATCAATGGTATATTCTCCTGGTGCTGCACTCTTCAGTAGTGATGGGAAGTTCGGATCATTTTACCGACTCGTACCTTTGAGTCTCGTTCAGCAAAATGAACAAATCTTTTTTCGAGTCATTTTGTTAATTTTAGCAAAATATAATTAAAATGTTACGTGTTACCTCCCTAGCACATCTACTGCTTACACAAATATTGATCACACTACTAGGGATGGAACGATTACCGGTTTAATGATCAATCGTGATAAAAACCCTCCACGGTTAGTATTACCATTTCATATTTAATTATCATTAAAACCGTATCCGATTACCGTGATTTGAACAACTGAGGATAAATAAATAAATAAATAAAAAAAAAGCAAAGTTTTAGGAAACAGTTTCACATGCGCACAGCACGCGGACTAGTTTCGTTTGGTGTGAAAACTAGTGATGGTTCGTTCTTGAACGATTCGTTCATTTTGAACGAATCTTTAATGTGACTAGGGACGAACGAGTCGTTTCGGGGAGTGATTCGTTCAGTCGCGCATGCGCAACATCCTATTAGGTTCTGTACTGGAATTAGTTCATCAGTTTTGAGTCTTCGGGTTTTTTAAAGTCGTTCGTTCACCTTATGGGGCTGTCACATGATGAACAAACAACTCAAACCCGAAGACTCGAGAGATAAGCTAATCAATTCCCCTTCCGGCTCAGGCTACATTGGTTAAGCTTATTGGGCTGTCACGTGATGAACAAACGACTCAAACCCGAAAACTTGTCAGATAAAAGGTGAGGTGAGCTAATCATAGAATAAAGACCCAGGTAAACAATGAATGAATCTTTTCTGTTTCTTATAGCATTATAGTTTTGTCTTGTTTGTAGTGTGATCAACATTTGTGTAAGCAGTAGATGTGTTAGGGTGGTAACACATAACATTTTAATTATATTTTGATAAAATGAAGGAAATGACTCGAAAAAAGATTCGTTCATTTTGCTGAACGAGAATCAAAGGTCCGAGTCGGTAAAATGATCCGAACTTCCCATCACTAGTGAAAACGTGGCGGAAAGATGCAAGGTTTTAAAAGAGTGCTAAGGGATTAATACAAATGAATATATGAATGAATGATTTATATGAATGTACCTCGATGACATTTTGTTTTCATGTTTGCTCCCTGTAATACTTGATTCTTTAATCATAACGCTGCTTTATCCACGGAGGTTACAGGAAACAGCTGCAATTCAGCTTTTCCGTAAGCGCCATCTACTGTCAGACAGTGGATTTACAGAGACTTACATTTACATTCAGCCAGTGTGCACTCTTTGTCTGGCCAAAAAACGACGAATGTGCATGCCCTGCTGTACATTTTGACCGAATAATCAAAAACAAGCTTATGTGGGTTATATACATTTAAACAATTCAGATATGTGTCTAGAAATATTTATGAATCAGATCAAATACATAGAAACATTTGTTATTCAAATATCATTTTGACTTGACCCTTTTCTTTATTAAAGGCTAAAATGTTTAAAAAGGCTAAAAAGTTTACCATTTTATGAAACCTTTTCAAAGTTTTATTTGAACATTTCGTATGAGATAAACTGTTGTCATTTAAAATCCAGACATCATAGGTAAAGTTATTGTTTATGCAAACAAAAAGTAATTTTATTTCATTTTTGTTGCATTTAAATACAAAAGTTGGTGAAATCTTTCATGTGTCAGTACCTTTTGAAAATTTCCAGCACATTTTAACAATACCGTGATAATACTGATAACTGTGATCATTTAGGTCACTATAATCGTGATCAAAAAATTTAATATTGTTACATCCCTACACACTACAAACAAAACTAAACTATAATGATATAAGAAAAAGAAAAAAATAATTCATTGTTTACCTGGGTCTTTAGTCTATGATTAGCTCACCTCACCTCTTATCTGACAAGTTTTGGGGTTTGAGTCGTTTGTTCATCACGTGACAGCCCAATAAGCTTAACCTAGGCAGACTGAGCCGGAAAGAGAATTGATTAGTCTTCGGGTTTGAGTCGTTCATTCATCACGTGACAGCCCCATAAGGTGACTCCAACCGACTCCAAAACCCCGAAGACTCGAAACAGGTGAACTAATTCCAGTACAGAACCTAACAGGATGTTGCGCATGCGCGACTGAACGAATCGTTCAAAAACAACACATCACTACTCTTCAGTCTGCCTGAAACATTCTGAAGAGAGGTATGTGTCCCTGTTAATGGAAAACTCAAACAATTTCCTAAAGCATATTAAATAGAAGTTACAATGAGATCAGAACAAAATACATTGGTAATACTACTGTTAACCCTGTTGTGTGTAAAATTAAAAGTTGTACGTGTTTAACACTTTGCATAAACTGTATAGCTTTAACCGTGCCGTCGTTTGTATTTCTATGAAGGGTACAAAGTATCAATTTAAGTCCTATGTTCATTTTCATAAGAATGAAGAGGCTTGTTAATGTTAATTTGAGTTCTATTTCATTTCGTTGTGATAACATTAGTGGTTAATCCGTCTGTGCAGAGTGAAATGCGCCCAGTAATCCGCGGTGCATTTTGGGTAATGTAGTTCATGACTATATGGTTACAGAGAAAAAATTGAAACTGTGAATTGTGACTCTAGTATTGTAAGTTGCCTGCATATTAGAATATGGGACACTGTACTAACTAAATGATGTATTTACAGATTGTGAAACAAGAACAAAGACATTTGTTGTAAAGCTGTCCCATTTTATGCTTGCAGGCATGGGCGTTGGAACCATTGAATGTAAGTGGGACAGGACCCGCCCACTTTTGAAGACCAATGATATCGGACCCACCCACTTTTACCGTCTCTAATTCGGCGAACATGTCTGTGCAGTTTTAGAGCGCCATCAGTCAAATCCATTCCATATGACCAATGCCCTAATAGATTAAGCTCTGTGCTCATGCCACAGTCTTGCCTGGGCGGCGTCTCTGTACTGTACAATGGAGACAGCGTGTGTGAATAGGGTTTCACGGATTTTGAAAGAGAATAAACCACCCACAGCAATGCTTCATTAACTCTGCTCTGTTTATTTTAAAACAGTTCTCTTTTTTAAATTCTGTCACTTTTTAACTTTGTGATCGCATAGTGTTTCAGATGTAAATATTAACAGATTCAACATAGCTGAGACACACTTTCAATTAATTATAAATCACAAGTAGATGAATGAAGATCCTTAATGAAATACAGAGCAATACAATTAAACTCACAGTAACAGGGAAACATCCCCACCTAGCGGAGAACTTGAGCAACTCATTTTGAATCAAACAATTTAAACATTTAACACATTTAACGACATACCTGTACAATGGAGACAGATTCCCAGATCGCGAGAAACGTGCAACTTACCCACAGCAATGCTTCAATAACTCTGCTCTGGGCGGTCCCTACTCCACACGCTACATAACATCACGCACCACATAGATGGCGCTGTCCCCATTTATGTAATAATTTAACATCTTTTCACTCCGTTACACTCACGCGTATGAACAGGCAGCATCTGGGGTGGAGTAGTGGACGGCGCGAGAGCGGGCCCATCAGGCGCGATCATCAAACATATTTCAAAGGAAGCGGGCGTCACGGTCCTGACCGCATCACTGTCTATACTGGTTGTGTTTAGGGAATATTCGTACCTGCTGCACAGTGTGACAGTATGCAAACTAAAAGTCATTATACATGTGTTGGTGTTTATATTTTGTCTCTGATTGTATGAACGTACCAAAAGTAAAAGCAGTTTCGTTGCCATTAACCGGGCTGGTGCAAATGTAGACGAGAGCATAACTCAAATAAGAGCAGTAGTTACATAAGTAGGCCTACATTAGGGTTCACCTCATGGTTTTACTTTATATCCACCGGTCTGTTCGTAATGTGTGCGGCTCCTGCAGCGTGAATTAACAAAACAATGCAGTGTGAGAACAACTACTGCAGATATTCTCTGTGAAACTGTCTTTTCAAGTAACTTGCATGCACGAAAAGACTAAATATCTTTAATGGATGTCTTTTTCTTCCTGTTTATTCATGCATTTCTGTGTAGAGTTTTGTCTCCTCCCTCATCTCTTCTCAAACTGTGAAACTCAGGAAGTGTCTGATTTAGTGCACACAGCACTGTTAAAACAGTCTATTAATGTGTCAGTATGGGGTCCAGTGCACTGCCTCTCATACTCTGTGAGTATTTCATTATATTCTACACTATCTTCTGTTTTGTTATTCTGTTTTTATTACAGTGTTCAGTTGAAGATAAATGATGTGCTGTGTGTAGGAGGTTTTCAATGTTTATTGTATTGATTATTGATTCAGTGTAATGAAATGTTATGTGTGGATCAGATACAGAGTTTCAGAGAACATCTGTTTATCTGTGCTGCTTGTGAAAGATGGAGGCCCTGTGGACATGTGCTTTTGCTAGTTCTTCTTATTTTAGGTAGTTCAATTAAATCAGACATATTTGTGTTAATATAGGTTTGGTGTTGTATGATACTGTATCTTTAAATAGACTTAGAGAGTTTGAGAACACTGAACAAACATTACTTTTCATTCTCTTCACCCCTCTTATCGAAAATAAATTTTGTCCACATAGTGGCCCAAAATAATAATAATAATAATAATACATACATACATACATACATTTAAAAAACAATTCGGATGCTTAAATCATACTGACCAATGTCTAAATCTCATTGCATCAATCACAATATATCACAAAAATGGCATCCACCAACAAATGATGCACAAGCTTTCTCTGAACTAACTTTTGTTTTCTGAGACACTTTTTAAACGATTTTTATCCAGTTTGTCTCAGTGGCATTTTAGCACGTGTGTCAGTAAGTCAGTTCTCCTCACTTTCTTTGCACAGAAAACTACACTGTTAGACATGTCAAAGGGCAACACTGTTGCCAGTAAGTTACTGTAATTAAAATTTACAGTAGCAAACTGTATTTAATTTACAGCTGCAAACTGTATTTAATTTACAGCTGCAAACTGTACTGTTTTACAGTCAAATACTATAAAAAACAAAGTCAAATTCATCAATATACTACTGTAATTCATTAATTTTAATATAGATTTCGGTAGATTCATAACGTTTATATTGAATTCATTTAAATTTATTTTATTCTTACTCTACATAGATACTGTAACGTGGAGAGGGAGACGAGAGGCGAGGGGATCCAAATGCGAGCTTTTATTTAATGGACGAGGCAAAGACATGGTCAGACAGGCAGGGTCAAAACAACAGCAAACAGGTATAACGGAGGGAGGCACAAGAGAAGTCTGTGAGGCTGGCGTGGGTCGATCAATGGCGAACATAGTCCATAACGTGCGACAGAAGAATAATCCTTAAAACGAGCGAGAGTCCAGAAAGGCAGGCGGCGAGACAGACGAAACGAGATGGCCAGGCGAGAATACGAAACGCAGGAAACTCAGGAAACTTGGAACTCAGGAAACAGTGCTAGCACTAGGAGAGCGCTAAACGCGACTGATAATCTCCACATTTACACTCCACAATACACGGCGCCTGCCGAGTGAGAGTCCGGGGCTTTTATAGGGTTGCTGATTGGCCACAGGTGTATGGCGTAATCAGCGTGGTGGATAGTGGGAGATGCAGTCCGGGGTGTAGTGCAACAGTCTGTGTGTAATAATGGAACGAGAGCGACATCTGGTGGTGAGCGGACCGCAGGTCACCGACCAGATTTGTGACAGATACTACTGGCATTCATTTAAAACAGACACAATAATTACAAAATATCAAATACTTTATTTAAAACAATGCATGTATAACACTTAAATATACAGTCTTCCACTGCTGGAACAGTGCATCTTCACCATTTCTTCTGTCTTAGGACATTTTGCAGTGCATTATGTTTTATCTTCTAGATTTATCCTCACAAAGAATCTATAGGAAACAGAAACATAATGGAGAAAAAGACATGCAGCCAAAGAATACACAGCCATCTGCAAAACCCAGGTGCTGCTCCAAAACATGGCCACCACCTTTGCTCACCATCCACTTTGTTAGTCACAGGAATGTCTTCTCTGAAAAACAAGAAGTAGAAATGGCACACTTTTAAAAGGAAAACCCCACACAGAATACACAAACTTCTCAAAACCATAGTTGTTCTCTTACCATGAACTATCAGTCTCAGGGTGACTGGCATGCTCATGTCTTTCTTGATGCTTCATTGCAGTTGCCTTTAAAACACACACACACAAAATGCAGTAAATCTTAAATTCCATTCATAATTATAACAAACTAATTCTAAAACTAGAAAGGCAGCTAACAGTTAGCCATATAACTTCTCTAACCTAGCTAACATATGATTTTGTTTTCTCAATAGGCTACTGGCAAACATTAACTACTAACATAATTATGTAACATAATAATTATTAAAAATAATTTTAATTCAGTAACTTAATTTAATAAGCTCACAAAAGCCGTTTGAAATGACAGCACAGTTTAGTATAGTAAAGTTTGTAACCGCCATGTTGACGGGTAAATATTAGTGGGTTAAACTGGTGTGCAAAAATCTGACAAACACTCAGACAAACCTGTATATATTTTTATTTTACTTGCTGGTCATAATCTCTTATAACTTGCATCGACACACAGGGTAGAAGTTCTCCGGAACTCTTTCTAATAGATGAATGACACTGATGTACAAGCACCAAACACTGATTGTAAGGCTAAACTTCACAAAAACTATAAACTGTTTTTTTTTTTTTTTTTTCAAATCTGATTGGTTAATCACAATGTTGTTCCAGGGTCAACAAAGATGTTGATCCAGGAACATGTCGTACTTGGTAAAATCAGGTTCTGCGTGGCGGTCGCAGCACGACTCAGCAAAAAACAATATAGAACCCATTAAATATGCTATCTACAGTGGATGCTTACAGTAAAGTAATGCCCCGGTATATTTCTAACTTACAGATGTACTTCAAGCGCTTGCGCTGTGTCTGACATGAAGGACAAACGGATTTTCCAATCATTACAAGTGATGCAACACATCCAGTGTAGTCCGTCCCAAGCTGTTGCGGCGTTGTAAACATGGTGTAGGGCAAATCGTGTCAATCCAAATATAATAAATGAGGAAAATAAAACGACCTCAATAGAACGATGCCAATGAGGCCGATACAGCAAATAGAGTAGTATACAGCAATTTTAAAACATACAGTAAGTCTCTGTGTGTGGGGTCTGATGTCACAGAAAATTCCCGTGATGCAATGGTTTTACAGTAATTTACTGCAAAGGGAATTTGCGGTATTATACTGGGTGATATACAGTTAATAACTGTAGAAATTACAGAAATGTCTAACAGTGTACACAGCTGTAGTTCATCACATTAACATTTAAACATGTTCCACTATTGTTTGACAATCAAAAAGTTAATTTGCTTTTTATTTTGAACAACATTTGTTTCATAACTTAATTTTGTGAAATGTTTTGGGTGAAAACTGCTTGTGTCACATTTCTTAAAGGCTACTTGTTTTGACTTGGTCCCTTTTAGATTGCAAATATCAAAAGCACTGAGGTCATTCACAGTTTCCTTTTTGGTTTACTTTAATGTCCTAATGAAATCAAAATGGACTTTATTTACTTAGCACACATTGCCAGCATTGAGGTGAATATATATATACATATATATATATATATATATGCATCTTTAATCCAAATCTGAACATTTGCTTCTGCTCTGTAATGTCATTCCTTCTCTGATGACGTCACTTTGACAGATTGTGCAGAACATCCTTTACAGCCTTCAAACTGTTATGTTGCCATGAGTGAGAGACAGAGAGGAGGAGCACTAAAATAAAACCGGTCCTCTATTCAATATTCTGTTTCAGTTGGAAATACATCACTATTCTGAAATAAAGTCGGTAGCAACTTCTGGTTCATGCAGACTTTAACTAAACTAGGTTTGGTTCATTTAAAATATTTTCTGAAAACACTCTAAGTGTTCAGATTCTTTTGGCCACTATAAAGTCACAATTAAGTCAACCTGTCAGCGTCAAACGGGAAGTGAGTCTGTGTGTTTCTCAAACACTTTGACCTAATGTGGTTTGGACTTCTATAGTTTGTTTTGTTCCAGTGAAGAATCAGTGGTGTGAAACATTAACCACATTAACTTTAATATTTACTTGTAATGTGTTTGCATGTGTAAGTCTTTTATACATAAAGTGTACATTACATTTACTTTAGACATGTCAGCGTGTGATTTGCATTGTTGAATATATGGAAATACTTCATATCTGTGTTTCATCTGCTTGTAGTGTTGACGTCCTTCATCTCTGGATTCACTCAAGGTACCGTACATGCTATTTATTAAATTAATCTTGAAATAAAAAAAAAAATCATAAATTGTTTTGTCTGTGTGGACTCTACCAAGTGTTTTGGTAGAGCCTATTGAAAATTATGTCACTGATTTTTGTGAGCTGTGCTATTTGGTGACTTTTAATGACGTGGCATTTAAGGACATTTTCTGCCATGGATTAAACAAACCCATTCGTTCCTACCTACCTGGAGGAAAAATTCACTGGTCTCTCGAACAATATATTGATTATGCTCTGCTGTTAAGTGGATCACCTTTTATTGTTGGGATTGTGGACGAGGGACCCCGCAATCCTGCAGTAACCCCCATACCACAACCTGCTCACATCACGTCTGCCAAGCCACAGCCTGCTCACGACATAACTGCCATCCCCGAGCCAGTCCACAAGATGGCCGCCATCTCTGAGCCAGTCCACAAGATGGCCGCCTCCTCTGAGTCCCCGGCCAAGATGGCTGCTACGCCTGAGCCTCATCATGCCAAAATCATCTCGTCCGAATCTCATCCCATCATGTCTGCCATACCCAAAGAAAATCAAGTGATGGCTGATCCTCCGGTGTCAAGTCAGGTCAGAGCTTCACTTTCAGTGCCATGTCATGTTACAGCTGTTGTCCTTAAGTCAAGCCAAATTACAGCTGTTGTCCCCGAGTCAAGCCACGTCACAGCTGTTGTCCTTGAGTCAAGCCAAATTACAGCTGTTGTCCTTGAGTCAAGCCACATTACAGCTGTTGTTCCTGAGTCAAGTCAGTTTAAAGCTGGGTTGTCTATGTTAAGACAAGTTACAGCAGATCTTAATGAGCCAAGTCAAGTTACTGCTGTTGCTCCTGAGCCAAAACAAGCCACAGCTGATCTTCATGAACCAAGCCAAGTCAAGGGGACACTCATGAGCCAATTCAAGTCACAGCTGGTCTTCATGATTCGAGTCAAGTCACGGCAGACCCCCCAGAGCCTTGTCACGTCTCAGCTGACCCCCCAGAGCCTCGTCATGTCTCAGCTGACATCCCAGAGCCTTGTCAGGTCTTAGCCGTCCTTCCAGAGCCTCACCAGGTCTCGTCTCATCTCCCAAGCCACGCCGAGCCCACGCTCTCTAATCCCACAGCCTGCACACCCTCAAGCCCAGCAGGCATCCCACTATCTTCTGTGCTGCCTGTCATGGCGATCACCATTTTAAGCGTGTGGGCTACACACTGTGCTCCAGAGGCCTCGTCTGACCACAAGTCGGTGCTAGAGGCCTCTCCTGTCCACGAGTTTGTGCCAGTGCCTCCAGAGGTGTCAGTGTATGCTTTGGAACCTCCCAAGGAGGGGGCGTCCATTCATGAACTCACTGCCTCGTATGTCCACAAATCTGCTCCAGAGGTCTCGTCTGTCCACGAGTCTGTACCAGAGGCCTCGCTTGTCACCAAATCTGTGCCAATGCCCCCGGAGGTGGCGGCTTCGACTGCAGAACCTCCTCAGGGGGCGGCGTCCTCCTATGAACTCTCTGCCCATCTTGTCACGGCCAAGGAGGCCTATCATGAACTCTCTGCCTGTCATGTCACAGCCAAGGAGGCCAAGGAAATCGTCCATGAACTCTCTGCTCTGCTATGGATATCATTTGTTCCACTGTGGGTATCTTTGCTCCTGTCTGCTCTGTCTGCTCTGCCTGCACTGTCTGCCCCGCCATGACTCCCTGTTCTGCCTGCTTTGCCTGTCCTGCCATGGCTCCCTGCTCTGCCTGTTTATTGGATCACGCTTCTGTCTTGCCCTGGATGTTACTGTTTGCTGGTGTCTGACCCTGCCTGTCTTGACCATGATCTGTTTAACAAAGCTCGCATTTGAATCTATTACGCTTCAGAAGAGTCCCGTTACAATACACTGTAAATACTCTAATTAAAAGTATATTTCTACTTCAGTGCAATTGCAAAAATATACTAAATACCACTGATATTTAAACTGATTTTAGTACATTGAAATAAAATGTATTACAGCAAAAAATATACAGATGGCTTTACTGTATTTCTTAAAGGTGTGCTTCAAATTATTTAAAAATGTGTTCAATGTTAGTACACTTTTATATAGTCATCATAAGTTTAAATTTAATTGATTTTAGTTCAAATATATTAAAATTGTCAGGCATTCACCACAGCCACCTCCATCTGACACACCCCCTCAAGCACCACCCACACGTTCATCATCACCCGAATACTGATTGTCTTCACCTGCACCTCGTAGAGCCACGCCCTATTTAAGGACCTTGCTCACACACACACTTTGTCTGGTCTACTGTTCACACGCTGTGTATTCTTTCCTGGATCCTGTGTTTGCTACATGTGCTTACCCTCCGCTGTGGCGTGGCTCTCGTATAGACGTTGATCTGACTCACACACGACAGTTAAGGCTTCATGTTTTTCATACCATTGTGTTATTCTGTGAAGATCGTTTTAATAAACGACTGGATTGAACTGTTATTCATCTCTCGTTTCATCCTGCATAGTGTATGTGTGTGTGAGTCTGTGACATAAATATTTCTAAAAAAAAAACAAAAAAAAAAAGTTGAGAAAACAAACTGTCACAATCAACAGCTGTTAAAAGATGAGCTCTTTACATCACAGTAATTCTGTTGGTCTGACAAGTTGGAAAACAACAGCTTCACGAAGTGACTACACAGTAGCTGTAAGTTTTAGAATGTGTTTAGATGTAGTGTACCAAAATTCACTTTTTTTATTTTTTTGTATTTATTTTTTACAGAGAAAGTATGTTAAAAGCACATTTTAGTTCAAACTCATGGTGTCCCAAAATAGTGCAGTTGAGTACACATAGATGTTAAGATTATCTTAAGAAGTACTAAAGAATAATTTTTAGTATGTTAAGTACAAAGTTAGTGTGTGGAAATACAGCACTTTAAGTACATTATGGAAGTGCACTAAGTGTACTGAAGTAAAGTGTATTTTACTGCACTTTTTTCACCTAGATACAGTAAAAGTTTAGTCAGACATTGATTTCAAATATGAACAAATGCATTTAGCAAATGCATTTTCAAATGCAAGTAAAATATATTAATAAAAAAGTTCTTATTAAATGCATTTATTCACTAATT
This sequence comes from Cirrhinus mrigala, assembly GCA_036247105.1. Taxonomy (NCBI): domain Eukaryota; kingdom Metazoa; phylum Chordata; class Actinopteri; order Cypriniformes; family Cyprinidae; genus Cirrhinus; species Cirrhinus mrigala. Next base: position 49,960,092 of record CM070013.1, read on the forward strand.
TTGTTAATTTAGTTATTTATTTTCTATTTTTTTCACTAAATTATGAAATCTAAGTATAATAATGACGTGAACATATTAAGTGAAGAAATATATTTAATAAAAATATTTAATGAAAAAAATAGAATTAAAAAAATGAACAAACGCATTTAAGTAAAATATATTAATACATTTTTAAATTAAGTTCTTATTAAATGCATTTATTCACTCATTTCATAATGTTAATTTAGTTATGTATTTTCTATTAAATTTATTCTGTTTATTTTTCATTACTTATTTTTTTATTATTAAATTATTATAAATAATGAAGTGAATATATTAAATTAATAAATATATTTAATAAAAAAATAATTAATGAAAAAATAGAATAAAAAGAAATGATTTATATATATATATATATATATATATATATATATATAGTATTCTGTATTTTTCCCCATTCCTTAATTTGCTTAAATTTTTTATTAAATGGGGGCAGCCGTGGCTTAATTGTTAGGGAGTCGGGCTTGTAATAGAAAGGTTGCGGGTTCGAGTCCCAGGTCTGGCAGGGATTGAAGATGGAGGGAGTGAATAACCAGCACCCTCTCCACCCTCAATACCACGACTAGCACCGTTCCCCCAACTGCTCCCCGGGCGCTGCTGCGATAGCAGTATGGCTGCCCACTGCTCCGGGTGTGTGTGTGCCTGTTTGTTCACTACTCACTACTGTGTGTGTGCACTTGGATGGGTTAAATGCAGAGCACAAATTCTGAGTATGGGTCACCATACTTGGCCACACATCACGTCCTTTCCGTTCCTTTCCTTCCTATTTAGCATTATTACATGCTTTATAAGTACTTATAAACAGCCAATATGCTAATAAACAGCTAATTAATAGTGAAGATCGGTCCTTCAAATAAAGTTTTACTATTTTATTTTATTTTAATAATGAATGTTAAATTTAGAAGAGCAAGCTAGATTAATGCAACAATTTTCACTGTAATGAATGACTGTGTGTCTGTAAGATCTTGTGCATCTACTATCTGTAGTGTTATTCATTCAATATGGTTTTGTTATGAAAATGTGTAAGAGATGAAAGAGAACAGACACAGACATCATTTTTCAGTTTGATTGTGTTGTAGCCCATTATTGTCTCATCCGCTATAAATAAATAATGGTTTGTTGAAATCTGTGGATGAAAATAGTTCCACCTGCTGGTCAGAACAGATAAGTTGTTTTTAATTACAGAATATTTTATTTCACAAACATACGTGCTGTCAGTTTTGAATGATATTATTTTCTTCTTCTCAGGTGTTTCTCGTTCAGTGTCTCTGGTGGTCAGTCCCAGCAGAAGTCAACACTTCTCATCTGACTCTCTCTCTCTGAGCTGTGAGCATCAGAGTAACTCTACTGGATGGACAGTGAGAAGATACACAGACAGAAACACTGAAGATTGTTCAAAACAAACAGGATCTACATGTCGAATCGTCTCTCTCAGCACATCTGACACTGGAGTTTACTGGTGTCAGTCTGAATCTGGAGAGAAACGTCATCCTCTCAACATCACTGTACATGGTGAGTCACATGACACTTATAACTACATAAAATATAATAAATAATCTGTTTTGGACTAAATATAATGTGACAGTATATTTAAGAATTCAGTTATGTGTTAAAGTACCATAGAAAGACATGAGCTGCTGTAATTCTGAATAGTTGTGGATTGTCCTGTGATTCTGGAAGGGTATTTTCACTTATTCTGTATACTAAATATCAAGGTATATAATCAATAATAATATAAATATATATTTTACATGTTTGTTTTTGGTTAAGTATGTACAGTATGTATCACTATCTTCCTACATGCATGTATTTCTTGTGTTGTGTAGATGGTGATGTGATTCTGGTGAGTTCTGTTGATGCTGTGATTGAGGGAGATACTCTGACTCTACACTGTTTACATCGATCTACAAACTCCCCGATCCTCAGAGCTGATTTCTATAAAGACGGGTCACTCATCCAGAATCAGACGACAGGAGAGATGAACATCACTACTGTCTCAAAGTCACATGAGGGTTTCTACTACTGTAAAACAGAGAGAGGACAGTCACTCCACAGCTGGATCTCAGTCAGAGGTGAGAGTCAGTGGAGTTCAGTCTCTGTCAGCTGATTTGATTTTATTCATGAGCAATCAGTTATTGACAGCTGTGTTTATTATTTCACATAACTCACATGATCAAAAGTTTAACTAACAAATCACATATACTGAAATACAGAGAAATCATCAACACCTCAGAACCAACATCCTAATGAAGGGGGCCTTAACTACAGGATTAGAATAAAATTTACTCTCTCTCATGTTATACCAATCCTGTATTTTGTTTTAGTTTAGTTTGTTTTGTGGGGTAAACTATTCCCTTAATACAGAGCTAAGGGGACATTATAGATTAGATTATATATTTCAGTGCTTTTGTGTTTACTCACAATTGTTTGAAAGTATTTAGGGGCTCTGTAATGTTGCTGAATAATGTGCTTGTGTTTCTGTTTTTCAGTGTCACGTTCAGGTCAGATTTCTGTCTTCAACATCCTCAGTTTTCTTCTGGCAGCTTGTCCGTATCTGCTGTCTACAGTCGTGCTGCTGTTCAAATGGTACAGAGCGAGAGGTAAAGATTCTGTCTAAAACTTCCACAAATCATTCACATTCATTTACAGACATGCCTTTACTTTCTGCCTTTTTGTCTGTTATATATCAATATTTACAAAAGATGGTTCATAACCAAAAACTGTAGTGAAGGCTAAAGAGAAAGTGTCAGACTGAATTGTGAAAACAAATGTTGTGTGTGTTCACAGTTACATCTACTGAAGACCAAAGCCACAAAACAGATGAATAAACTTCAAACTGATATTTCATCCATTCTCCAAACCACATGTAGGGTCACAGGATGCTGGAGTCTCAGGCTGAAGGCTGGAAAACACTCTGGTCATGGTCAGTCCATCGCAAGACTAACAGACACACATTCACACTCATATAGACAATTTAGTGTCTCTAATTCACCTGTGCTGTATATCAGAGTGTGGGAGAAACCAAACTGACACATGGAGAACAAGCAAACCCCACACAAAAACGCCTCCAGACTCATCATCCTCTCCAAAAAAGTTTCTTAATGTGTCAGTCAAATTCACTGCAAGCTATTGAAAGTTGCCTTTTAAAGACACTGGATAAACAAAACACTTAAATGAAAATACATTTTACACGTTCATTATGTCACTTTAATAAAGGGACAAGACTGAGCAACTTCTATGCATTAAATGCTACTAAAACTAATTGTATCACTAATAATGTCAAATTACATCTTAACATGTATTTTGCATATGATGCTCTTTTTATATTAAACAATTTTATTTTGGCTTCTGTTGTCTGAGAGGAGTTTTAGTAAAATTCTAAAAATTATATTTCGTTGTTAAATTGTCACTCATTTTAAACTAATTTTTATGTTGTTAGAAATATTTCAAGTCAAACATTTGCTTTACTAAAGCTTATCTGATTATCTGAACATAATTTTGTTTATTTGTTCATTTCTCAACCGTTGTATTGTGTATTGTTTTGAAATAGAGCTTTAATCATAAAACTAAGCAATTAAATATCATTTAATTAAGACATTGGGAGACACAGAGTGACAACTGATATCAGAATCTTATTCATATAAACAGCATCTTCACCAAATCAGTTTTTTGAGCTTCAAACTCATTTCACACTTTGATCTGTAAAAACCTGGTGTATTAAAGAAGAAACCAATTATTTATATATATATATATATATATATATATATATATATATATATATATATATATATATATATATATATATATGATAGTATAAGTATTCAACACTAAGTAACAGTTAAAAAAAAGAAATAATATTAAGTTCCTTTAAAGACATCATGGTTGGCTCTTAAAAGGGCCTTTGGGTTCGCTAATCACAAGATAAAACTTCACTTTGAACTGGTGTATTTGGTCACAGCCTTTGTACCCTCAGACACGGCGTGTTTGGCCAGTTCACCGGGCAGCAGCAGACGCACGGCGGTCTGGATCTCTCTCGATGTGATGGTGGAGCGCTTGTTGTAGTGAGCGAGACGAGACGATTCACCGGCGATGCGCTCAAAGATGTCGTTGACGAAAGAGTTCATGATTCCCATCGCCTTGGAAGAAATTCCAGTATCAGGATGAACCTGCTTCAGAACTTTGTACACGTAGATAGCATAACTCTCCTTCCTGGATCTCTTGCGCTTCTTTCCTCCCTTGCCGGCGGTCTTGGTGACAGAACTTCTTTGAGCCTTTTTTGGGTGCAGACTTTGCTGGTTCAGGCATGATGACCTGCTTCTAACTTCCAAAAGTTAAATAATTTTTATTGTTAAAATACATGGGCTTTTATGCACTGCCCTATGCTAATTTTAAAAGGGAAAACGGTAGACTGTGATTGCTGTATCTCTATGGACCAACCCACAGAATGATTTCATTGCCCACAATAAAGCCAATCAAGGGCTTGAAAATGTAAATCCCTCCCATCGACTCATGCTTGACTATTATAATCCCCCATCCGTTTCAGTTCCTTTGTTTGATTTCGCTCCATTTGTTTGGTAAAATGTATTTTTATTATATAATAACCACGGAGTTGATTACTCGGTTTAATTTCAACGTTTAATGAATAGCAGAGTAATAAGAATATCAGCATACTGTCGTTTCAGAGCATATACAACATCCATGGCAGTAACAGTCTTTCTTTTAGCGTGTTCAGTGTAAGTCACAGCATCACGAATAACGTTCTCCAGGAACACCTTCAACACACCGCGGGTCTCCTCATAGATCAGCCCGGAAATACGCTTAACACCGCCACGGCGAGCAAGACGACGAATTGCTGGTTTAGTGATTCCCTGGATGTTATCGCGAAGAACTTTTCGGTGACGCTTAGCGCCTCCTTTTCCAAGTCCTTTACCACCTTTTCCTCTTCCTGACATGTCTACAACTGCTTTTCAAATCACACCAACAAAAAATAGTTTCAATAATTCAAAAAAGATAATGGGGAGTTTATAGTTCGCTAAAGGACCTAGGTGAAACCACAATCATGGGCGGTTCTACTAAACGTCACTCGTTGCGTCTAATCCGAGTACACCATTCATATTCTGTGCCAATATTACGTTCACGAGCAAGTGTAACGGAGTTAAAAAGAACATTAATACTAATTCATTATGCTGAATTTCATGAAATTAGAAGGGTGAACTAAATCAGATGGTGTTTTGGTGTCTTCTAGTGGTTAATACATTGCAGACGTTATTGTTATTTTTGTCCATTTACGCCTACTGTAGTTCAGCAGAAAATGGTTAACGCTGCTGCGGGTAAGCTTGTTTTTCCGCTCTTCAGTTCAGTGTGTTTAAAATACGATAAAAGTGTGTTTAATATGAGTTTTTTCAAATTTAAAAGGGTTATGTGTGTTTATATCAGCAAATGTATAATGTTTTGGAGAAGTTTATTTCCTATGAAACTTTGTCGAATAATTATCGTCGTGCTTCATGTCTCGTATAGTGAGACTGACACTTGCTGCTACTAGTGTAGTATTGTATGGCTGAATGGATAACACACTGTGAGTTTACCCTTAACGAGAGCGAGTTGTTCATTTTATGTTCTTTATTTCAGTTATGTCTGTGTCTGCAATGTTGTCACCCGGTGTATTAATACATATTGATGTATTTCTCAGACACGATCAGCGTTGCTGCGGTGAATAAAAGAACTGACAACCAGAGTATGTGTCGTCCATTCGAAATAGGTGACAGTCGTAAGGGACAACGTTGAAGGCATCAATCGTTACGCAAGGACCACACCTCAACTAAATATGTTATTGAATAGTTTATTGCTTACAATGTTAGGGAGGAGGAGGAAGAGGATGAAAAGGTAAGGGGAGACTCAGGGTGGGGGTGTCGTCTCGTTTGTGTGCTTGAGAAATATTATAGTTAGGTCCACCCAAATTTAGGTTGGTCGAACAACATCCAGTTTACCTAAACGGAAATTCCCTTTTGGCCTTCACAGTCAAATTACTGAACTAACAGCAAGTGTTAGCCAGATCTGTAAAATCTAATTTGGTGTACCCCATGCTCCATCTCAACTTGACTTTATCCCGTTACTAACCAGGTGCAGATATGAGTTAACAAGGTTACAACATGATCTACTGGAGTCAATCATTCCAGAGTAAACAGGATCAAATCACATGTAACAATGTATTATCAGTCAGGTATATATGTATGTCAATTCAGAGATAATCAATGCAAGACATCAAATTCTCAAAAGTAAATCTAAGAGTAAAATATGCATACCTTATTATATTCTGTTTATGTTTGCAGAGATTTGATAATCATAAAAACAGAAACATCCCTAATATAATCATAGCATCAAAGTTGAAGCAAGTTCTGCAGACGCTTCTCTCAGTGGTGTGGTTTGGTTGTAGACGTACCTTGTAATGGAAGTCACAGCATTTTGTGGGTTGTTTCTATATAGTGGGCCTCATTTTTCTGAAAATGAACATTTAGAGTTACAGCAATAACAGCTCTCATTTTACTTGTGCACTGGTTTCTTTCAGCTCATCACTAAGGACACATTGTTATTTGTGTATTGGTGACTTCAGAAGCTGTTTGTAGTGAGAAAATGACAGAAGTGTTAAGAGGTCTAATAAATAAGTTGAGCTAATGGTCGTGGTTTGACTTCTGCTCTGTTTCTGCTCTGTGGTTTTAACAAGAGTGGGGGAGATAGTTATTCTTATTCTGCTTCTTTAGTTTCATAAACCTCAAAGACCACCGGAGCAAAAGATTCACAGCAACATGTGCATGTCATTTTCATTTACTTCCACTTCTTAGAAACCCTGTATAATGACAAATTTTAGAGTCTCTGTTTTTATACGTTTTATTTGACAGTAAAGCAACAATAGCACCAACTGGTGAAACAAAATGTGTAGAGAGAGGCTTCTGATAGTTCTTGCTCTCCATGCTGATAGTTAAACAAGTGCAGTACCTGAGACGATCACCTTTTGAGTGCTTAAGTGTTAAGTGTTTATGACCATAACTACTTATGGTGTGGACTTTTTTTTTCTCTCTATGAAGTATCTGTATGGTACAAATATGTTGTTTAGATTGGGGCATGTAAAGCTGGTCAGGTTCCTAATAACTCTTTACATCATTTGCGTAAGTTTGCTTTGTCTTGACCTGTAAGCACTGCTCTCTAAATGAATGACTGCAGCATCAAACAGCACATTCTCAAAAGAATCCTGCTGAAGATACACCCGAGTCTCCTGGTCTAAGAAGTAAGTGTTGTCATGTAACCTTTTAGAGAAGAAATAAACATTTTAATGCTGTTGTGGCGAATCATCACTCCATCCAATCTGAATCAATATCACTTTATAGACTGTATGCGTCACTTGTGTGTGACAGCATGTAATTTACTTTGTCATTTATACATGTGTTGGTGTTCATATTTTGTCTCTGATAGTATGAACACACCAAAACAGAGGTGTGAGATATCTTAAACGTAATTTCTTTGTTTATTTCCTTCATATTTTTTCTACAGCAACAATCACACTGGGTTTTGATTCTGGGTTATTGTTGTTACAAAGTCTTGAAATATGGTGATGCAATAATACTTTAATGACAACAAAGCGGTTGCAGATTTTTATCTGATCATATTACAGAAATCATATTTTAATTAACTAAAAATAGATTGAAAATATGCTGACATTGCCAGAATTTAATAACAGATACAAATGATTCCTTGTTCTTTATATCAATCATAGTGTAAAAGCAGGTGTCACTCCAACTGTAGACGAGAGAATAACTCAAATAAGAGCGGGAACTACATAAGTAGGCCTACACTAGGATTGACCTCATGGTTTTACTTGGTATTCACTGGTCTGTCTGTAATGTGTCTCTGGCAGTGTGAGAACAATTACTGAAAGACATTTTGTTTTTGTGAAAGTCTTTTCAAGTAGAAAAACAGCATTTACAACTTGCATGTACTAAAAGAGTAAATATTAATGGATCTCTTTTTCTTGTATTTCTGTGTAGAGTTTTGTCTCCTCCCTCATCTTTTCTCAAACTGTGAAACTCAGGAAGTGTCTGATTTAGCACACACAGCACTGTTAAAACAGTCTATTAATGTGTCAGTATGGGGTCCAGTGCACTGCCTCTCATACTCTGTGAGTATTTCATTAAATTATTTTCTGTTTTTAATACACCATTCAACTGTAGATAAAATAATGATTGTGCTGCGTGTAGGAGGGTTTCATTGCTTATTGTTTTCTTCATTGCTCAGATTCAGTGTGATGATATGTTACGTGTGGATCAGATACAGAGTTTCAGAGAACATTCGTTTATCTGTGCTGTTTGTGAAAGATGGAGGCCCTGTGGACATGTGCTTTTGCTTGTTTTTTTGTAGTACTCGTTCTTCCTATTTCATGTAGTTCAGTTTAATCAGACATATTTGTGTTAATGAGTTTGGTGTTGTATGATATTAGGGCTGTGAGTAATCGCATAGTTTAAAAAAGTTTGAGTTAGCCTAATAAATGTGTGTGTACTGTGTGTAATTATTATTGTGTATATATAAATGCACACAAATGTATATATTTAAGATAAATATGTTATTTATGTACAAAATAGTTTCATTTATATATAATACAAATTACATAAAAATCATAATAAATACACATACTTGTAAATATTTCTTAAATATATACATGAATGTGTCTGTATTTATATATACTAATTACACAGTATAATATAATAATTACACAGTACACACACATATATTAGGCAAAGTCAAACTTTTTATTTTGTATGCGATTAATTGTTTCACAGCCCTTTGAATGATACTGTATCTTTAAATAGACTCTCCATCAGAGGCTCAGAGAGTTTGAGAACAGTGACTGAACACACACATTTCTCACTTTTCTCATTTTTCATTCTGTCTGCCTCTTTTGTTGAAAATGAATTGTCCATATAGAATGAATAAAGAATGAATGAATGAAAAAATTAATTAATTAATTAATTACGCTTAAAAACACAATATTTATTTATTTATTTGTTTATTTAACAGGGACAGTGCATGGCCCTCAGCCTTACCAGAATTAGCTACAAGCTAAATTTCATCTGTAGTCCCTGGGCAGGAAAAAGTAACATACAGTTAATCCAAGGAACACATATAAATATGCCATAAGAGCATCATCACACAAATAGCCTTTCAAACAACAACAAAGTTTCACACTCTTAAAAAACACATTAAAACACAACAACAAGACAAATAAAATTCTATATTAATAAACGCAACAATGCAATGTTAAGATATGACAATAAATTTTTTTTTGAAGTTTATGATTGATGAGTACATGATTGAATAGATTTAAGCCATGATTGTATCTTATATTTAAACCCAGTAAATGAACTGATGTCTGTGATCTCGTTAGGTATGGAGTTCCAGTAATTGGAGGCTCTGATCGAGAAGGCTGATCTGCCAAACTCAGTACGTCTGTGCTGGACGGCACAGTGACCTCTACTGGTCACCCTGGTTGTTCTCCTACTGTCGGAGAGTAATGATATGAACTCCTCTAATGGAGGTGCAGCCAGATTATTAATTATTCTGTACACTAAGCAAACATTGGCGGAGTACACACAATTTTGAAAAGTCAAAAGTTTGTGCTTTTTAATGATGTTACAGTGGTGATACCCTGGTGGCTTTTTGTCTAATACTTTGAGAGTTTGTTTATATAGCGTTTGTAGTGGAGCAAGTATTGTTTTTCCGGTTTGTGACCAACTTGTAATGCAATATGCAAAATGTGAAAAAATCATTGAGTGCATATACAATTTAGCAGCATCTAGAGGTAACTGATTACGAATGTGCCTAAAATTTCTTAAATTAAATTTAACAATATTGCAAACCTGCTTTATATGTTTCTTAAAAGACAACTGTGAATCAAGAGTAACTCCTAGATATTTAAAATGTGACACAGTCTGGATTTTTTTCCCCATTTACAATGACATCTGGCTGATTTCCATTTTTCCTTATATAAAAATACATACACGCAGTTTTACTGATGTTAAGTGCCAAGCAAGACTCAGAAAGCCAGGTGGCAATTTTTGCCATTGCTGCTGTTAATTTAGTTGCCACTTCATATCTGTCTTTTCCATGTGCCAGGATGACCGTGTCATCTGCATACATTTGGATGTCAACTTCAGGACATACTAGCGGTAGGTCGTTAACATATAAACTAAATAACAAAGGGCCTAAGACTGAGCCTTGCGGGACACCAACAGAACAGTTACTAAATTATGACATTTTGTTCCCAACTCTGGTGCATTGTCTTCTCATAGTGAGATAAGACTCCATCCATTTCATAGCATCATCAGAAAAATTAAAATTTGACAACTTAGAGTAAAGAACATTATGATTTACAGTATCAAAAGCTTTTTTCAGATCCAGAAAAACAGCTCCTACAGCACTCCCACTGTCTAGTTTTGATTTGATTTTTTCAACAAAATAGCAGGTAGCCATTTCAGTCGAATATTTTTTTCCTAAAACCAAATTGCATTGGATGAAGTATTTGTTCAGAATTTAATAAGTCGGTTAACTGCTCAGTTACCACTTTTTCTGCAATCTTTGATGCCACCGGCAAAATGCTGATGGGCCTATAGTTAGCTACATCAGTTGGTTCCCCTGCCTTGAAAATGGGAACTACAACTGCATTCTTCCATACGGTTGGAAAAATTGATTGCTTTATTGATAAATTAACTAGGTGTGTAATGGGGGTGCTGAGGGAGTGGATATTGTTTTTTTAGCAATGTTGAATCCCACTTGAATATATCTTTTGCCTTTGAGGACTTTAAAGTGCTTAATATCGTACAAATTTTATTTTCAGAAACTTCAGTTATCTTAAAAAAGGTCTTGCTATAATCTGGTTTTACTATATTTTTAACTCTTGCACCAAAAGTGTCAGATAGATTCTCTACTGATATGGTAAAATAAGTATTAAATGCAGAAGCTATTTCACTAGGATCATTAGTTAAAATTCCATTCATTTTCAGCTCATGTCCATTTCCCTGATTTTGCTTATTGTCTTTCTTTGTTAATTTATTTCTATTGCTCCATATCAATTTACTATTTCCTTTTCCCTCTTTAATAATGTCCATAAAAAACTTTGCTTTTGCTTTCCTTAGTTCATTGACTACTTTATTACGAAGATTTGTAAAAATTTATCTATCAGTAATTAATTTAGACTTCAGTGCTACTTTCAGGGCAAAGTCACGTTTTTTCATCAAGTCCCACAAGTGGTCATTAAACCATGGTAGGTTACCCTTACGCCGTCCATATTTAAAGGTTTTTGTATATTTTTCTTTAATTCTATTTATTGTACCAATGAAGGACTCACAGGAGGCATCTATATCATCTGTGAGTAGAACATCTCTCCAATCAGTTTGACTTAATTCTTCCTTGAATGCATTCATGTCATGTTTCCTTATTCCATAGGAGTTTTTAATTATCTCTTGTTGATAAATAATCCGTCTTTTTGTTAATTTCCTTGCAATACGAATCATATTATGATCTGACAAACCAGTGAGAAGATTAAAAGATTTTATAATTCTCTCAGGCTTGTTACTGAAAATGAGATCAATTTGTGTTTTTGAGACGTTTGTTATTCGTGTGGGTCCATCTATTAATTGAGTCAGTTCAAGCTTGTCTGTAAGTGTTTTTAACTTTTTTCTAGTTACTTTTTCAGCCCAATTTAAATTAAAATCACCCAGAACTATACATTCTTTCTTTATGTCCAATAATTTAAGCAGGTTCTTAAAATGTTCATAAAACGTGACATCATATGACGGTGGTCTATACACGCCAATCACATTAAATGACATCTGCTGAGAGAGGGTAATAGTAATGCCAACACATTCAAGTTCATTTACACATGTTAAATCAATTTGTTCGCATGTAATGTTATCTCTCACATACAAAAGTAGCCTGCCGCTACTTATGAAACAAGTGGCATCTGCCAACAAATGATGCTCAAGCTTTTCTCAGAACTAACTTCTGTTTTCTGAGAAATATTTTCAATTATTTTTAACCAGTTTGTCTCAGTGTCATTTTTAGCGGATGTGTGAAGTCAGTTCGTCCCTGCTTCTTAGCAGAAAAACCGCAGCTGTAGTTCATCACATTAATATACTTAATATACATACTCTGACCACATCATTTTGGGTCCTTTTATGCTTCTGTTATGTCCATTTACATTGTGAACATCGAAGCATACTTCATTTATTGATGAAATATGTACTTTATTGTTTCATGGCCTCTATAATGTCACAATTAACCCTTGTACTGTGTTAAAAACCCTGTAGCACCTTGAGTGTTCCCAGTTAAAAATGTCCGGCCTTTTAAAAAATGCTTGTAAATCTCTTACTGTACTATATTATCACCAAATATTGGATTTAATCTTTTTGTCACCTCTTGACTTTCAATTAGGACAAAATTTGGAACTAACTGATCATAGGCATCATTAATCTGTGCTTATGTACTTCAGTTTTTCAAAGAAAGAGCGTAATTAGTGGATAAATTTGTCAATTCAATAAAATATGAAAATAATTTGCACTGTTTATTTATTTGCTGACTCTGATCAGTGATGCCTACAATTGTAAAAATAAATACAAAGTCTGTCCTAATTGAAGGAAAAAAAAAAAAAAAAAACAAGCTGACAAGATTTAATCCAATATTTGGTGATAATATACAAGATATTCACATGCTTTTTTTGTTGTTGTTGTTTTGTTTTTGTTTTTGTTTTTGGTATACCAGGAAGAACACAAGGGGAAAAATCCCAAAAAAGTACACAAATTATCCAAAAAATGTTTGGAAGTTGTTATTCCCTGTGTGAGCAACGTCAGTAGGTTTTAGTCCAATGCAATTAACATTAACTTGCATTTTTGGGAAAAAGAAAAGTTTCTCTGTTTCAAAATGACCTGAACACAACATGAGGGTTTAGCCAATGATGTCAGCGACAAACAGGAAGTGAGGGTGTGTGTTTCTCAAACACTTTGACCTAATGTGGTTTGTACTTCTGTAGTTTGTTTTGTTCCAGTGAAGATTCAGTGGTGTGAAACAATGATCATTATTTATAGGCACATTTTTTATATAGCACATTTTATACACAATGTTAATTCAAAGTGATTTACATTAAAATGAATTAAAATCATGAAAAAAAAAAAAGAAATAATATTATAAAATAATTTAAAATAATTTAAAATTTAAACAGTTAAGAATAAAACAAATAAAAATAGTATACATGTAATGCAGTGCAATCAGTGGGATGCAGCACAGAGCTCATTCAGTAAATGCACAGCTGAACAGATGTGTTTTGAGTCTAGATGTAAATGTAGCTACTGTTTCAGCACATCTGATCTCTTCTGGCAGCTGATTCCAGATGTGGTTAGCATAACAGCTAAAACCAGACGTCCCTTGTTTTGAGTGAACCCTTGCTATTTCTAACTGACTTGATCCTAATGATCTGTTAGGTTTATATTCAGTGAGAATATTTCCGATGTATTGAGGTCCTAGGCCCTTGAGCGATTTATGAACGAGTAATAATACTTTAAAATCAATTCTAGATGTAACTGCAGCGGCATCGCTAGGGCTAATCATTCGGGGCTCGAGCCCCGAAAGATTTTTCTCTAGCCCTGAATGTTTTTACGGGTTGGTATCGCCCTATGATTTCCAAGGAATTCACAGAATTTGTCAAAGTTTGAATGAATTAATCAAAAGCCGGTTATTACACTTAAATCGCAATATGGACTAGTATCTGTAAATATTCAGCCGCAAAATACCATTTAAATATGAATCTTGCATGTTGTCTCTTTATGACTGAATGGTGCAGACGTACTTTTCCTTTACTACACACACGTAACGCTTGCGGTGATTTCAGCGTCTGCCTTAAAAATGCATGAAGAACATCTCCAGAACTGCTCTGAGAGTACTTCATGAGCAGAGGCGGTTCTAGAGGTGGGGCCATAGGGGCCCTGGCCCCTTCTGAAATCTGATTGGCCCCTGATTGGCCCCCCTTCCATCAATCGTCGACGAGAAGAGCAACCGGAGAATTCTTCACAACGATTACAGATGCAATTCCCCCCCTAAACAATTGGCGGCAGTAATGTGTCGATGCAACTTGGGAGAAGAAGCAGAGGTCTTGGCTTTATATTATCTTTGCGGCTTTGGCTTGAGCGATACCTGGGGTCCGTTCTTCGTACCTCGCTAACTAAGTTAGCTGGATTTGATTGTTGACGATTTCGCGTGATCTTGGATCGTTCGGTTCTTCGAAGCTCATCCGGGACTTGCTGTCATAGCAACAGATCCGTAAGCGTAAACCTGCTCGGGAGCAGGCTTACTTTATGTAAACAGGATTAGATTGCATCTAAGCAAATTGCATTTAAGCAGAATTGATACTTAAAATCTGTCCCAACCACTACTACTTTATTACAAGAATACTATTGACCCAGGGACAACAATTTAAAATAATAATAATAAAAAAAAATGTATTTGAAAATAATATAATAATGTTGTGTAATCTATAATAGACAGCCATGTTTACTCATTAAAAGATTTATTCGTCATAAAATAATTACTTTATAAATGTATTAGAATCTTACACACGTTATACAGATAATGTAGAGGCGTGCATTAATTTGAATGATGACAGCTATTATGGGAGTGGCTTTATGGAGCACATGAGATACAGATAACGTGAGATCTTGACCCTTAAGAAATTTTAATTAATGCTGTCACGTAGCAAATTTGTTTCAAATATAAAATTAAACGAATTGCTAAATATTACATTGAAATAAAAAATATAAAGTCTGTACAAATATTAGAAATCGTGAATATAAATAATTGGGGTAAAAAAAAAAAAATAATAAATTAAATAAAAACTGTGCACATTTCATTAATCTATTAAAACATGATGTAGTTTTGTTCGCTTGGCTGTTTCCTTATAAAAGTCCAGAAATTTGTTATGTTTTTCGTCAGGTGTGTTTTTTAATCATATGATGTCATTACGTTGCTGTCTTGCCGCCAGCCGATCGCTGCATTGCTGATCATGGTTTTAAGTATCGATACATAGCCCCTTTTAAACCAACAGATAACTCAATCCAGCCATACTAATCATCAACAACAGGTGCGTTCGAAGAACCGAATTAGCCAGGTCATGATTAGCGCGATTATGTTATCTTGGATGTGTCATTTGATCTCGGATGTAATAAGCGACGTACGAAGAACGGGCCCCAGAACATTCTCTGACGTTATGACAGTAGGCGGGAGAAAGAATCCATTTAACATTACTTACAACTTGAAGACAATTCTTGGTGAGTCACAAATCCTCGTGTTGTTTGTCAAAATATGAAAGGATATTTAGCTGCTGCTCTCACTTATTTTAGGTTTGTTAACTAAATTGTGGAAGGAGCACTGGAAGCACTGTCCAAGTAAACCAATAAACTTGTAAGCAATGTTAACATGTTTTTGCTAAGATAGCGCTAGCAAAGATTCTGTAGTTAACTTTATCAAACCAGTCCCTCCAGGATTTCACGATTTTTTTGTGTGATTTTTGCAATCAAAATGACTGATTTTGTGGTGGTAATTTCCAGAAATTTGTGAAAAAATTTGCAATTTTTATATTTTATAATTAGGACATCACATTTACCATAATAGTATTATGTCAGATGCACAATAGTCGTACGACTGAAATCACAAACAAAATGCATAAAGCTTTTTTTATTGAATACAACATCTGTATTCACGTAAAAATGCAGTGAAACTTTAATTAAACTAGAGATATTTCAATTGGTTGATTTATAATTTAATGTTTTGTGAGGTCTTTTTCTTTTTTGTGATTATTTTGCGGTTAAATTAGGAATTATTCAGGATCGCAAAAAAATTCAACATTTTGTTGATTTTGAGTTGTATTCAGCTATCGCGAAAAACTGGAGGAACTGTCAAACGTCTGTGGCGCTAGCTTTAGAGTTTTTGCATGCACTAACCGTATGTAATTAGACCTTTGTGTGATAATGTTAACTATCGTGTTTGGCAGATATAGTGAGCATGAAAAAAAAAAAAAGGGACAGACACAGGGAGCCATTCAGAGGTTTTTTTACAAAATTAACCAATGATATTAATCGCTGTGATGTACTTTTGTGTGTGTGTGTGATTTATGCATTGTGTCCTAAAGGACACCGTATAAATAAATGAAAAAAAAATCATTAAGAACTTTACTGGCTCATAATTTTTTATTAGAGCGTTTGAAAAAGGAATGACTGCCGAAATGTATTTGCACTCTACTGAATAAATTATTTTGTGTGCTTGAATGTACCCTGTACTTGGCCCCTGAATGTAAAATGTGGCCCCTTAATGGCCCCTGTTACAGAAAAATCCTAGAACCGCCACTGTTCATGAGCATTTCACTGTTTCATTTGAGTAAAACCAGGGTCATATACTCACAGAAATTTAAGGGTATTAACGGCAACCCGTCAAAATAAAAGTTCGGTTTAGCTTGTAGACATTGTGCCAGAAATATATTACTATCATTCAGTAGAATGTACGTACCGTACTACTACTACTACTACTACTACTACTACTGTTGAAAAATTAATAAAACTTTGTTACACAATATTTCTTCCATCTTTTAAATTTTAATAGTACATCCCCTTTATTTGTCAAAAATAATTTTCATTAATTAATAGATAAATTAATATTTTATGTCTGATAACCAGAAAATTTTAAATACACAAGACAGAAATTCATAAGGCTGTTGTAGAAATAAATAAAAGTTGTTTTATGCATTCAAATAAATAGACATGCCGAAACAAATCTGGTAACAATTTCAAAGGGCCCTAAACATAACTTCCCTAGAAGGATCCAGGTTCACCCACCTGTGTCTAACAAAATTTTACGTAAGTATGACTAGCCCCTGATGCTTTGGCACCAGCCCCAGATGTTTTTGAATCCTAGAAACGCCCCTGTGTAACTGTAAGCCAGTGTAAGGACCTGAGGACTGGTGTGATATTCTCAGATTTTCTGGTTCTAGTCAGGATTCTGGCAGCTGTCTAATGGTCTTCTTGGGAAGGTCAGTCAGGAGTTGCATGCTGGTGGATGAATTCAGTTTTTTCCTTGTTTACCTGAACAAAGTTTTGGTACATCTAACTGTTAATTTCATCTGTGCTTGTCAGAGGGAGTCAGTGTGGCTGTAGACATCAGGCATTAAGGCTAAATCTGGGTTTCATCTCCATAGCTTTGATTGTCAGTTTGGTTTCTTCTCATTATTTGACTCAGTGGGAGCATATTCAGGTCAAACAAGAGCGGTGCAAGAATTGAGCCTTGTGGGACTCCACATGTCATGGATGTCCGCTTAGACTTTTACTCTCCTATACTCAGATAATAACATCTCCTTTCTAAGTATGACTGTTACAAAACCCCCATTTAAATTCAGCATAGAAGGGGAAATGCAACACAAATCCAAGAATAAAGTTTTACTACAGCAGAAACGATTGGGAACACGTATCATACAAGAAAACAACAATGAGCAAAAAAGGACCTCCAATCAATAACAAAACAAACATCTCAAAACAATAACTTAGGTAAACAAACAACTAAATCAGTGTATGAAAGAACACATTGAAATAAAGGCAAAATAATAAAGACAAATAAACTAAATAAAGCTTGTTTGCTGGTGAATCTCCCACGCTCCGCTTCAGCGTCCCTTTTATAGTCAGTCAAGCAGCTAGTGTGACTAGACACATGCAGGTACATCGGGGCTTAAACAATCAAACTCAAGCAACAAGAAAACAAGTAGAGTCATGACGTCACACAGAGAGACACAGACTTAAGGCATAAGCCGTAACAATGGCCTGAACCATTTGAGGACCATCCCAGAAAGCCTGACCCAGTTTTCCAGTCTCTCTAAAAGTATGAGAATCAGTATATTGAATAGGGGTGGGCGATATAACCGTGATCTTCTATCACGGTAGAAGCAATTTTCTACCTCGATAACGATATGAACATAGAATGAACATGGTAACCAAAATCCCAAAAGGCTTTTCTCCTGAGAACATGTGTCTGAGGTAACAGCACCATAAAACATCAAAACAAAGTTCTAAAATTAACTAAAATCTGACACAACATTTGTCAGTAGTTATAACCATACAGTTTACTGCAATGTATTATAAGTTTAATGTTCTTAGAATAACAGGTACTAACATAGTGCCTGACAGTATACCAGCTCTGTAAAAAAAAGAGCTAAAAACAAACTTTTTTTCCTTTTACGACGTTTGTAAACATCTGCTGCACAGGGTTCAGTTGTCCTTGATGAAGCGTATCGTCAGACTCATATACGGCTGCGTTGAGCGGCTCGTCCACAGATCTGTAGTCGCTGCGAAGTGAGCGACATCACAAAGCTCATTTTCCACTTCGCTACGGCACGCGTTATGTCTAACCATCTTCGAGATTTCTTGTCGTAGGGAATTGCATTTGCGAAAGACGCCGTTAAGGAAGTTTGTACAGGATTTTTGGGCTTGCAAGCGCCCTGTGATGATGTAGATGAGTGGGCTGAGGTTTGCCGCATTTTTTGACTTTGGCCATATTCGTTTGGATGCTTGGATTTGAGATGATAGAAAAGGTTTGACGTGTTTCCACCGCTTCCTAAAACAGTGCTCTTGCATACCTTGCAAATCACGTTCATCTCATTCGTATCACTTTTCCTATACCCAAACCAATTCCACACCACAGACGATGCACCTTTTTTGATTACAATCTCCTCGTTGTTGGTTTCGTCACATGTAAGCGAACTCACTGCTGCTGCACCGTCTTCTTCCATTGTCGAAGTGAATGTGTATTGCGTGGTTACGTAACGTGCAACGTAACGTAACGTGATCTCAATCGCGATTAAGACGATAGACCAAAATCTCTATCGGTTGACAAATTTCTACCGGTTAATCGTGTCTACCGGTATATCGCCCACCCCTAATATTGAATATCATTTATTATCTTTATGAGCGCTGCCTCTGTGCTGTGATGCAGTTGGAAACCAGATCGAAAATTGTCCAGGTATCCATTTGAGCTGAGTTGTTCAGTTGTTTATTTATGAAGAATATTAATGAAAACTCAAACTCAAAACAAAAACCACTTAAAGAGACAAAACTTCACTGTCTGATGTCACATTGGTTGATGAGAATATAGTCATATAGTGTTGTACAGTATGTTGTGAACCTCAGTGGTTGAAAGTGCTTCTCTGGGCAGCAGGGAATCGACGTTCGTATCAGTTCACGAGTCCTGTGACGTGTGTGTTTGTGTTAAATGATGGAGAATCTCCACCATCGGTTCTCATGGAGAAGCAACAAAACAAAAAAAAAAGGCTTTCAGTTGAAACTCTAGACATGTTTCAGTGATTTGTATTGTGCTGAATGAATGAAAATGTTTCATATTTGTGTTTTTTCTGTTTTTAGTGTTGATCCCCTTCATTTACTCTGGACTCACTCGAGGTATTGTGCATTACTGCAGTACATTTGATTTATTAAACAAATGTGAATTGTGTTGCAGACGTTTATAATACGTGTACATGGATCACATGAGGATCCCACATTTGTTTGTATTTTGCTGTCATACCAAAAATAAATAAATAAATAAATAAATAAATAAATAAAAACAGTGTGTAAAGAAATAGTTCCTGTGTAAAGAAAATAATTCGTTTCTGTTGCATAATTTGTTGAAATATTGTAACATAATTGCAGAAATGGTACTTCAGTACAAAAGTACAAAAGTGTTAAGCTTTTTAATTTGTTGTAACGATTTTATTATGTCTCACATAAATCTAAATGAGCCACTGAGTGAGCATTGCAGCCATCTAGTGTCTTTAGTTGAAATTTCATGTTATTTTATTCATGGCAGCAATATACGACTAAACCATACTGTAGCACAATTGACCATGTCATTTCCATGAATTAAAGTTGGCATTTACATTAAAAGTTAAACCAAAACTGCACAACTGTAGAGTTAAAATAAATAAATAAATGAATAAATAAATAAAAGTGATTGATATTAAATAAAAGAAAATAAATAAATAAATAATGATTAATAAATAATAAAGAAAGAAAGAAAGAAAGAAAGAAAGAAAGAAAGAAAGAAAGAAAGAAATCCAAATCCAAATCCAGAAACTTTAAACAGAATTCCAACATCTAGAGAACTAAACATACGCTTAAACACTGTTATAATTATGAAGGGGTCCCAAAAAGTTTGAGAACCGCAAAACAGCACATTCATTTCATTTAGGAATCTGACAACAGACAGAAGTTTTCCATTTTCTCTGAAATGTATTATTACCTCATAAGCTCTTTAAAAAATGACCCTCTAACAGTAGCATTCTCTACTCATTTTTGTTCTATTCTATCTACTTTTTTTTTTTTTTCTTTTTATTTATTACAAAAAAAAAAAAGGTACTTGTCACATACGTCCATGTTGTTGTTGTTGTTGTTGTTTTTTTTTTTGTTTGTTTTTTTTTTTATGGTGTTAGATCAGGTCCCCACGCCAGACAATTAGGATCCAGCCCCGGACACCAGATCCCGTCAGAAAATATCAGTCTTTCCGGTAACAGAACAACTAGTCAGCAAGCTGTAGTTACCCCAACCCCACTAACAGCAGGTTTCTGTCAGTTAGGAAGTTGACCGATGGAAGCCAGAAAAGAGCAGAAGCAGGAGACGAAGTAATGATGATAAAAAGGAGCAGAGTTTATTGAATAGTCTTAGTTGCGTATGTCTCAATGCTCAGACCTCGTCTGGAGGACACAAATCCGACAAGTATTGTTATACCAAACTGATTCACAACAACATCCCATAAACCTTGAGTTTCTATAAACATTCCCTTGTATCTCTTATTCATGAAGACAAACAGCCCTTGAAGCTACACAGTCATAAGACTAAACAACAATGGAAAAAATATATAAAAAACAACTATAATATAATATGAATTACTAATCAATTAATTGGATGCAAATAGAAACACAAAACCAGTCCTAAATTAAAGAAAACAAGTTGACAAAAAGATTGAATCCAATATTTGGTGATAATATAGCATAATGACAGATTTATAAGCAAATGTTTCGAGTCCAATTATTTTTGATCGGGAACATCACAAGTGACTTTCTGCAATTTTGTACAGTTTTGCCTACTTTCACATAAATGAGACCTACGATTAATCGGATGCAAATAGAAACACGAAACCAGTCCTAAATGAAAGAAAACAAGTTGACAGAAAGATTGAATCCAATATTTGGTGATAATATAGCATATTTACAGATTTATAAGCAATTGTTTGGAGTCCGGTCATTTTTGACCGGGAACACCACAAGTGTGACTTTTTGCAATTTTGTAAAAAATAAAAGAATTTAAAAGGAAACTTCATGATTAATCATTCAAGCACATTAGTGTGAGAAACCATGCAAATTTTTATAAATTTTTATCTCATATTGTGAAAGTTATTCATAAAAATATTTTTTTTCACTCAAAAAATGAGGGACCTTCTCTCAGAAAAATGAGGCCTACGATTAATTGGATGCAAATAGAAACACGAAACCAGTCCTAAATGAAGGAAAACAAGTTGACAAAAAGAATGAATCCAATCTTTAGCGATAATATAGCATATTTATAGATCTATAAGCAATTGTTCGGAGTCCGGTCATTTTTGACCGGGAACACCACAAGTGTGACTGGAATCCGAACACAACCAGAGGGTTAATGAATCAATAAAATGAATATATAAATGATTATAATGATTATTATAAATGATTATATGATTAAATGTAATAATAAAATGATGAAATGATTAATGATTATAAATTAATAAATTAATAAAGAATAAATTAAGAATATATAAAAAGAAGGCAAAACACAACACAAATGTATGGTTGCTCTGAGGCAAAACACACACAGTTTGCATTTGAGGATTGTCAGATTCTTCAGTGGTTTAATTGCTTCTACTGTCCTCATTGGTAAGTCACTTTAGATGAAACCTATAAAACAGTCCCACCTACCGGCCAGAACATGAACTGTTTAATAATGGTTTAATAGCTTTCTCATTTCAACATCCAACTGAATTGACAAAACAAATAAATCAATTAAAAAAATACGTAAATACATAAAAAAAAACATTTTATTTCAGCTTTTATCATAACAGCAAATTTTAATCATAATTGTATCGCTATTAACTACATTAAGTGAGATATTCAGTTCAGAATCTGTTTTCTTCTGTTCACAGCTTTACCCAAACCTACACTGACTGTAACACCAATGACTGTATTCACTGGAGAGACAGTCAATCTGAAGTGTGTGATTGATTCTCATCACAGTGACTGGAGATATGTGTGGTATAAAGACAGCACAAGCAAACGACCGTTACAGACGTCTGATCGTTACACTGTAAACGGAGACACTCTCACTATCAGAGCAGCTAAGAAGTCTGATGCGGATCAGTATTGGTGTAAAGGAAAGAGAGATGGACAACCAGACTCAGAGTTTAGCGATTTTATTAAGCTCTATGTGAAGGGTGAGTTAAATATCATTATCCTCCTAAACTCCCAATAGATAACATTTTACAATAAATGTACTTAAATTATAATGTACTGATACTTGAATTAATACTTACTTCAACATGAACTCATGATCAGTAAAGACATGAGATAATTATGAACCAATCAAGAGAGATCCTTAAATATATTTGGAGTCATGTATGAATAACACAGGCTTAACTACATGTTAGTTAATGTTTGATAGTTAATGCATTAACATTTAGGAGTTAGGTAAATCAAACATTTACTAAAAAATTAATAAAAAATTATTTTGACTATCAAATAAATGTAAATAATTAATATTGTCATTTAAATTATTGACATCTGCAGCTTTGTCATAAACATTATTGGATGACACAGGATCAGTTTGTCATTATTTTCACTGATCCTTTGTATCAAATGTAGAAAATACTAAATACACTAATAACTGAACTTTAAAGGTCATAATCTGTTTCCCTGTTGTACTAATACATGTGTAATTGATAGTATGTTTTTTTTTGTTTGTTTGTTTGTTTGTTTTTTTTTTTTTTTTAATATTAAGTTTATTTAGTTAGTAGTTAACAGTGGATTAATTATGATGTGCCCCCTCAAGTAAAGTCATGACAAAATAATGCATTAACAGGGCTTGAGTTGATGTTAGTGTATTGGTAGTTAATAATGAGTTAATAATGATGAGCCCCTTAAAGTACAGTTATTATACAATGATGCACTTACAAACCATTAACTAAAATATGAATAAGTTCAGTACGAGTGCCATCCTTTACATCACCAGTACATAAATCAAAGACAAAAATGTTGTAGTTTTAGTTTATTTTTTTATTTTTATATTTATATTATTATATATTTGTAACCTAAATTGACTTTTATATAACCTATTAGCCCAAACATAGCTGTAAAGACAAAAATAAGGTACCATTACATCTAAAATATGTTAATAAGAAAACTAATTAAAACAAAAATAGTGCATAAAATATAATAAACCCAGAAGGTCACACCTTTGAATAATAAATTAATCTGTATTCATTTATTATTAATAAATAAAACAAAATATATTATGTAGTAAAATACAGAAGAAGACTGAGATTCAGTTGCTCCTCATATGAGGTTGTAGTTGGAGGTCTTCATCTCTCCTTCAGCAGGAGCTTCATTCTGCTTTCTATGACGAGTCAGAGGTGTTTGTCTGAGGACGTGACGGAGCCAGAGCCTCCTCAAAAACACTCAGATCAGAAAACTAATGACAGAACAAAAGCAAAACATCAAATGTTATATATGAGATAAAATAATGAATAATATAATACATTTTATTTAAAAAAAAAAAAAAAAAAAAAAGAAATTGACTCGCTATATTTTTGCCTTTCTTCACAGATTTACCCACATCTACACTGACTGTGACACCAGACAGTCCTGTATTTACTGGAGAGACAGTCAATCTGAAGTGTGTGATTGAGTCTGATCACAGTGACTGGAGATATGAGTGGTATAAAGGCAGCACTGAAGTGTCTGAGCATCACACTGTAAATGGAAACACTCTCACTATTGTACAGTCTAAAACATCTGATGCGGGTCAGTTCACGTGTAAAGGACAGAGAGATGGAAGACCAAACTCATCACAAACAAGCTCTGCTGTTTCTCTCTCTGTGACGGGTGAGTTGAATATCTTCCTGACTCCTATATGGAGATTTGCCATCTGTAGAGGACTATATTTTAGTTCTGGATGTCCTGCACATGTAGGGCTGTTCAGAGATGTTTGAACCAAATGTTTGTAAGTTTTACCATGAACGCTCCCTCTCCTTGGTCTTTAAAATGACAGACATTATTTTATGAAACTTTAGTCAGGATGATGTAATTTTCCTCCTGAACCCGCTCTTTTATGATCACATAGAGTGAGTGTGATTTTCAGTGAGTGAATCAAGAGTGTGTGATTTTGTTTAGGATAAAAATCGTAATGAATTCAGGATATATTCATGACTGTTATAAGAATAGAAATTGACTTGAGCGATAGAGTTCAGTACAGATGAGTTTTGTACTGAAGTCAGAGAGAATGAGGTGACTTACAGATAATGATGTTAAATGAGTTCATGAAGTCTTCAGATAGTCTGTTGAAGTTGATTGAGATTCAGTTGCTCCTCATATGAGGTTGTAGTTGGAGGTCTTCAGCTCTCCTTCAGCAGGAGCTTCATTCTGCTTTCTATGACGAGTCAGAGACGTTTGTCTGAGGACGTGACGGAGACAGAGCCTCCTCAAAAACAGTCAGATCAGAAAACTACTGACAGAACAAAAGAAAAGCAAAATAACTTATGAAATATGACAAACGTAACACATTTACAAAATATTTTTCACTGTAAATGGTGTTTTAGTCACTTCATGGTTTTGTTTTTCTTCACAGCATTACCCACATCTACACTGACTGTGACACCAGACAGTCCTGTATTCACTGGAGAGACAGTCAATCTGACGTGTGTGATTGAGTCTGATCACAGTAACTGGAGATATGAGTGGTATAAAGGTAGCGCTAAAGTGTCTGATCATTACACTGTAAACAGAGACACTTTCACTATCAGGGGAGTTAAAAAGTCTGATGAGGGTCAGTACACGTGTAAAGGACAGAGAGATGGAAGACCAAACTCATCACAATCAAGCTCTGCTGTTTCTCTCTCTGTGACGGGTGAGTTGAATATCTTCCTGATATGGAGTTTTGGCCTCTGTAGAGGACATTATATTGTAGCTGAATTTCTCTGAGATCTCACCTGCCTCAGTTTTAATTCTGGATGTCCTGTAAAGAAGCACATTCAACACTTTTCAGAGATACCAAATGTTTGTAAGTTTCCCCATTAACTCTCCCTCTCTTTGGTCTTTAAACTGACTGACATTAATTTAGTGATCAAATTAAACACGCTTATAGAAATATGATGCTATTTTGTCATTTAAATCGGACTAATATTAAAATGGTTTGTCATAAATCAACATGTCAGGAAAATGTTATGGGGTTTCATATCAAAGTATGACTTTCTGTTATGAAATGGGGCATTGAATTCATATATGTCCATGTGTCAGAGAACTACAAGGACTTACAGCATGTTTTGAGAGACATAACAATAGAGAAATAAATAATATATCAATATTCCTATGAAAAGATAGTATGAAAATCTTGCCAATTATTGTTCTCATTAGTACACCCTAAAAACTGCTGGGTTAAAAACAACCTAGCACTGGGTAAAATATGGGCATACCCAGCAACTGGGTTGTTTTTAACCCAGCAGATTTTGGAGTGTAGACTTCTTTTTTTATGCATTACCCCAAAAACACATTAATATGCAAATTAGATACATTGTATATAATGGGAAAACGCCTTTATGGACATTTTAAACACATATTGCATAAAGCAAAATGGTAGTAAATCATTCTGTTATATCTTTCATAACAGTTGAAAATCATCTGAATATAAAGGTTGGTATAAAAAATAAAAATGGATTGATTTGATTTAAATAAATAAATAAATAAACCCACTATTTTTTCCTGTTTATGTCCTGTTTTCTCTGTGGAGGACATAGCATAACATATAAATATATATTTAAAAAAAAAAGTTGTTTCTCCATTTTTTTATTTTTTTTTTATTTTTTTTTTTCTTATGTTCTACAATGTAATGGCATGGAAAAATAAATAAATAAATAAATAAAAATAAATAAAATAAAATAAAAACTAAATTTACAAAACTGTTTTCTGGTAGTCAGGAGGATGTCATTGTCCTCCTAATCTCATTCTATTATGATCACATATCTAATCAAAAGACTGTGTTTTTTGTTCAGTAAAAAAAAAAAAAAAAATCTCGTAATTTTACAGCATTTCTGTTAACCATTGACACACAATGCAATGCAGTGTGAAATACAAAGTACAGTAATAAACACCTGTAAAATTTCTTCAAATTAATACAATACATTGTGCCCTATTTTTACTATTTTTGGAGCATTGTATTCAGCCTGCTGTTTTTTTAGTATGTAAAACACTTTATTCAACACAAACAGTTCAATCTGTCTCATGATCACGTCATGTTCAGCACTCTTTTTACACTCATTTACACTTATGTAAACATTGTACAATTGATGCATGTAATATGTGAACACAAATGAACATACATGTAGCCTGGATATCAATGTTTTATTTAGTTTTTGCCAACAACAGTTTCATGAAATCTTCAGATAGTCTGTTGAAGTTGATTGAGATTCAGTTGCTCCTCATATGAGGTTGTAGTTGGGGGTCTTCAGTTCTCCTTCAGCAGGAGCTTCATTCTGCTTTCTATGACGAGTCAGAGGTGTTTGTCTGAGGACGTGACGGAGCCAGAGCCTCCTCAAAAACACTCAGATCAGAAAACTAATGACAGAACAAAAGCAAAACAATGGCAAACTTATGAAATATGACATAAAATGAAATAATTTTGTAACACATTTACAAAATATTTTTTACTGTAAATGCTGTTTTAGTCACTTCATGGTTTTGTTTTTCTTCACAGATTTACCCACATCTACACTGACTGTGACACCAGACAGTCCTGTATTCACTGGAGAGACAGTCAATCTGAAGTGTGTGATTGAGTCTGATCACAGTGACTGGAGATATGAGTGGTATAAAGGCAGCAATAAAGTGTCTGATCATTACACTGTAAACAGAGACACTTTCACTATCAGGGGAGTTAAAAAGTCTGATGAGGGTCAGTACACGTGTAAAGGAACCATAGATGGAAGATCAGTCTCAACACAATCAAGCTCTGCTGTTTCTCTCTCTGTGACGGGTGAGTTGAATATCTTCCTGATATGGAGTTTTGGCCTCTGTAGAGGACATTATATTGTAGCTGAATTTCTCTGAGATCTCACCTGCCTCAGTTTTAATTCTGGATGTCCTGTCAAGAAGCACATTCAACACTTTTCAGAGATACCAAATGTTTGTAAGTTTCCCCATTAACTCTCCCTCTCCTTGGTCTTTAAACTGACTGACATTAATTTAGTGACCAAATTAAACACGCTTATAGAAATATGATGCTATTTTCTCATAAATAATATATCAATATTCCTATGAAAAGATAGTATGAAAATCTTGCCAATTATTATTCTCATTAGTACACCCTAAAAACTGCTGGGTTAAAAACAACCTAGCACTGGGTAAAATATGGACATACCCAGCAACTGGGTTGTTTTTAACCCAGCAGTTTTTAGAGTGTAGACTTCTTCTTTTTTTATGCGTTACCCCAAAAACACATTAATATGCAAATTAGATACATTGTATATAATGGGAAAACACCTTTATGGACATTTTAAACACGTATTGCATAAAGCAAAATGGTATAGTAAATCATTCTGTTATATCTTTCATAACAGTTGAAAATCATCTGAATATAAAGGTTGATATAAAAAATAAAAATTGATTGATTTGATTTGAATAAATAAATAAATAACCCCACTATTTTTTCCTGTTCATGTCCTGTTTTCTCTATGGAGGACATAGCATAACATATGAATATATATTTAAAAAAAAAAAAAAAAGTCTTTTTTCTTATGCTCTACAATGTAATGACATGAAAAAAATAATAATAATTTAAAAACTAAATTTACAAAACTATTTTCTGGTAGTCAGGAGGATGTCATTTTCCTCCTAATCTCATTCTATTATGATCACATATCTAATCAGAAGACTGTGTTTTTTGTTCAGTAAAAAAGAGGAAAAAAAACTTATCTAGTAATTTTACAGCGTTTCTGTTAACCATTGACACACAATGCAATGCAGTGTAAAATACAATGTACAGTAATAAACTCCTGTAAAATTTCTTCAAATTAATACAATACATTGTGCCCTATTTTTACTATTTTTGGAGCATTGTATTCTGCCTGCTGATTTTTTAATATGTAAAACACTTTATTCAACGACAAACAGTTCAATCTGTCTCATGATCACGTCATGTTCAGCACTCTTTTTACACTCATTTACACTTATGTAAACATTGTACAATTGATGCATGTAATGTGAATACAAATGAACATACATGTAGCCTGGATATCGATGTTTTAATTAGTTTTTGCCAAGAACAGTTTAGATGTAGTTAATACAAACCATAAGCAAACCAGATCTTAAATTGAATGCAGTATTTTTCTCATAGGTTCATAACAT
Organism: Cirrhinus mrigala; assembly: GCA_036247105.1. Lineage (NCBI taxonomy): Eukaryota > Metazoa > Chordata > Actinopteri > Cypriniformes > Cyprinidae > Cirrhinus > Cirrhinus mrigala. The sequence goes on from CM070013.1 coordinate 49,988,887, forward strand.
TGATCATGAGATTGTGATGCTGTTTCAGTCAATATTTAGTCATATGTGTATTCATACAGAGAGATCAAAACCTGTAGTGAAGGTGAGTCCAGATCAGCATGTGTTCAGAGGAGAGACAGTCACTCTCACATGTGACATACAGGGAGGAGGAAACATTCAGTGGACATACAGCTGGTTTAAAGATGGTTCAGTCATCAGACACGTCACTGAGAGAGTCTACACCATCACATCTGTGTCTGATAGTGGTGAATACAGCTGTAGAGGAGAGAGATCAGACTCACAGAGATCAGACATCAGTGCTGCTGTTACACTGACTGTATCAGGTGAGTGTTCATATTCACATGTTTAATGCTCATTTCATTAATATTTTTTAGCTCAATTTTCATCCTTTGTAGCAGTAACATCTGTTCTTATATGAAGACTGAGGCAATTCACTTTTTATTATTCTGTCATTATTCTGTTTAGATGCAATACTACATGTCTTGTGTGTGTTTTTGTGGACAAAACTTTCCATTGTTATGGGCAACAACATCTTTGGTATTTACTTTAGTCACTGTCGCTATGGTTACAGGTGATATTCATGACTGTTATAAGAATAGAAATGGGCTTTAGTGAGAGAATTCAATACAGATGAGTTTTGTACTGAAGTCAGAGAGAATGAAGTAACTTACAGATAATGATGTTAAATGAGTTCATGAAGTCTTCAGATAGTCTGTTGAAGTTGATTGAGATTCAGTTGCTCCTCATATGAGGTTGTAGTTGGAGGTCTTCAGCTCTCCTTCAGCAGGAGCTTCATTCTGCTTTCTATGGCGAGTCAGAGGTGTTTGTCTGAGGACGTGATGGAGACAGAGCCTCCTCAAAAACACTCAGATCAGAAAACTACTGACAGAACAAAAGCAAAACACAACAAATTATACAAGTTATAAATTATTAAGATAATGAATAAAATAATGTATAAACATCATAGTTTTGTAACACATTTATAAAACAGTATTACAATATAACTGTAAGTGCTGTTTGAGTCACTTAATGTTTTGTTTTTTTTCTTTAAAGATTTACCCACATCTACACTGACTGTGACACCAGACAATCCTGTATTCACTGGAGAGACAGTCAATCTGACATGTGTGATTGAGTCTCACAGTGACTGGAGATATGAGTGGTATAAAGGCACAGACAGTGTAATGTTACAGACGTCTGATCATTACACTGTAAACAAAAACACTCTCACTATCAGAGGAGCTACTGAGTCTGATCAGGGTCAGTACTGGTGTAGAGGACAGAGAGATAAAAGACCAAAATCATCACAATCAAGCTCTAAAGTTTCTCTCACTGTAACGGGTGAGTTGAATTTCATTCCTCCTAAACTCACTCTACTGTCACACATTCAGTCGTCTGAACTGGTTTTGTTGAGAATGGGAATAAATGTTTTACTTCTTACCAAATTCAGCTCAGTATATTGTATTTTGCTTATTTCTTATTGGAAAGTGATCAGATTATGCAACACTAAACTATTCAAATTGTCACATGGCATCAGCAAACTGCAAGATTAATTCAGCACACTTTTTATACTCTTAAATTATGTAAATGCTTTACAGTCTGCAGTTGATGTGTGGGGGGAAAAAAACAGATGTAGACTGGATATGAATATGAAAGTTTCATTTACTTTTCACCAATATTTACAAATATTTTTGGCGCAATTAATACAAACTAAAAGTTTGTAACAGTTTTAGTCAATATCTACTCATATGTGTATTAATACAGAGAGACCAAAACCTGTAGTGAAGGTGAGGCCAGATCAGCGTGTGTTCAGAGGAGACAAAAAATATTTTGTCATAAGTGTTAATTTCAACAGGCTAAAGAAAACTCACACAAGGATGTGTAAAGATGTGTGTGCAGCAGAAAAAAACAGCACACGAGTCTTCTTGACTTGAGTGGTTTAAAATCACAAAGTATAGTTTGTTATAATAACAAAGGTAGACTCCAGGCACATTTTCAAATGGTTGAAAAAAAATAAGCATCTGTAGATGCCACTGGAAGTGCTGCTGCGAGATGCTGATGCTACATTGACGCTTTTGACGCTGTTGACACTTTGTATTTACCAACATGACAATAATGCTTGTGGTTGAACTATAAGCAGTTTATTATTTGGATGGATTATTATTTGTTATTATTTAATGCATTACAGAGGCAAAAAAAAAAAAAAAAAAAAAAAAAAAAAAACTGAGGTGTTCTTCTATCATTCTGTCCACTTTAAATCAGACACAGAGATGAAGTAGTGCAGTAAGATCACATGTATTTGAATGCATGAATTATAGCATTGATTTTAACTAATTATGGAGAGAGAAAGGGATGAAAGTTGTGTGTGTGATTTGTGTCTGTGTGTCTCATTCTGCAAACTGAAGCTGTGAGTTTTGTTACTTCAAAACATCAATTTTACCCCCTCGTTTCTGAGGAATATAATGATTCAGTATTGACGCTATTATATTCAGTGTTAGGGGTAACACATTACAAGTAACGTGAGTTACGTAATCAGATGACTTTTTTCAAGTGACTAGTAAAGTAATGCATTACATTTGCAATTTACAAGAAAATATCCATTACTTTTTCAAATAAGTAATGGCAGTTACTTTTTTCCCCATTTACTGATTGAAAGCTCTCCTGTCCCTGTGTTGAGAGAAATCATGAGTAAGATGTTACTTTATTTCTAGAATAAATGTGAACATGCATTAATTCATCTCACTTCAAAAAAAAAAAACAAAAAAAAAACAAAACAAAAAAAAAACAGATTCAGTATTCCTCAAAATGAATAAAAACAGTGAAATGAAACTCAGAATATGACGCCAAACTGCAATAATTAAATGTATTAAATAATACAAATATCCTTCATGTATTTAATCCCATTTTATTAACCAGTGTCTTTGCTGCTGACCTTCAGTGATCCAGTTTAACCATACTAATAAGCAAAAAATGACTCAAGATAAACTATTTTAACTAAACTTTAACTAAACTTTTTTTTTTTTTTTTTTTTTTTTTTTTTTTGAGTGAGAGTGTTCTTCTTCTGCATTCTACTGTAAACGTGAATTTATTTTTCCTTCAGCCTTTAGGCTTTTGGTGTGAAAAGGCAAACCAAATCTGGGCTACATGGTTTTCTGGGAGATATGAAAAAATACTGATTAGCTAATAGTGAACTGCTATGTTCAGCTGAGTGCTATGACTTACTGATTCACTAATCAGAGTTTCTTGTTAGTTAATAGTAGTTACTAGAATGTTAATAGTACATTAGTCATTTGTTCCTGTGTAGTTATTCACTAATGACGGATCTGTATTCTAAAGTGTTACCGATGAGTTTTGAAGTGAGAGAGAATGAGGTGACTTACAGATAATGATGTTAAATGAGTTCATGAAGTCTTCAGATAGTCTGTTGAAGTTGATTGAGATTTAGTTGCTCCTCATATGAGGTTGTAGTTTGAGGTCTTCAGCTCTCCTTCAGTAGGAGCTTCATTCTTTCTATGGCGAGTCAGAGTTTTCCTGTATTCAGTTGTCCTGTATTCACTCGAGAGACAGTATTACACTCAGTTCTGGTGAGTTCTGTTGATCCTGTGATTGAGGGAGATACTCTGACTCTACACTGTTTACATCGATCTACAAACTCCCCGATCCTCAGAGCTGATTTCTATAAAGACGAATCACTCGTCCAGAATCAGACGACAGGAGAGATGAACATCACTACTGTCTCAAAGTCACATGAGGGTTTCTACTACTGTAAAACAGAGAGAGGACAGTCACTCCACAACTGGATCTCAGTGAGAGGTCTGGGAATAATGAGTGACTTTATGTACATGTGTAATATTATCATACATATGTCACTCACAAACAGATCTTGTCAGGTTCTCCAATCTCAGCAGCTTCATCATCTTCTCTTCTGGTCACTGCTGTGGTTGTGGGATTGAGTGTTTGCCTGTTGATCTTCATCTCACTGGTGCTGCTGTGGAGATACAAGAAGAACAAAGGTGTGGAGCAGTTCATAACATTTTATATGTTTAATACAACCAAACAGCAACAAATGAAATATACATTTTCTGAATAAAGGCTCATGAAAAGTGAATTTTCAGCTTAAAGAGTCACTGTAATCACTGCAAATACTCTTAAATGACCATAATGCTTTTTGTTTCTATTATAGATCAGCAACATAATGTTAACCAGACATCAGACCCAAATCAATCTGCAGAATCTCAAACGGAAAACTCTCCTCTACAGTCTGGTCAGCCTCAATAACTAATAATTTAAAGGGACAGTTAAGAAATAAAAACTAATTATTGTCCATACAATGAAGTCAGTGGCATCCAATGATTTGCCTCAAAATATATTTTTAAACTATATATATATAATCTGCTTTGCTTTTTACCTTTTATCCTCAAATGCTTGTTTTCTGTCCAGCAGGTTCTGATCACATTTATGATGTTGTGACTGAAACAAATAAGAGATACAAAGGTTGAGTCTTAAACCTTATTTAAACACATATCATTCATCATCAACAAATATCATTTGTTCAATCATATTGGCTGTTTTGTTTTGTTTTGTTTTTTTAAGATGATCCAAAGCCATTGTCAGACGTCACATATTCAGAGGTCACTGTTAAGAAAAAAAAGGACAAAGGTTAAAATAAAGTCTCTTAATTACACTTCTGACTACAATATAATCATCATCAGAAACATTAAATAATTTCTAATTCATTAAATACAAATGTAAATTTCTTTCTAACAATTAATTATGCATTAATCATTATTATTATTTTTATAGATGATACAGTAACAGAGCCAAATAACGTGACATACTCAGAAGTCAGAAGAAAAGAAAAGAAATCCAAAAGCAAAAGTGAGATCCTGTTTTTCCTAAATCACAATTTTTCTAGCATTTTATAATATGATTGATCTGTTTTGTATTAGATAATGATACTGCAGGACACAGTGATCTGGTTTATGCACAGATCGACATCAAGGACAAAAAGGAAACCAAGGACAAAGGTAAACGCACAACAAACTGCATCTAAACACAACCGTCTGAATGATATTCATCACATTTACCTCAGATATGATTATTTTATAATATTGGAAAAAGAAACCCTTTGCAATCATGAACAACAATGATAAAGCCAATTCACTTCATTCTGGAAATGTAGCAACAATCAACAATCACAACATTAGATCTGCCTGATTTTACCGATTCTGCATTCCCATATTTAGATCGGAAACAAACCAGACAGACTAGAGAGTCAGATAACCAAACTCTTGTTTAGTTTTTGTTTTTTGTTTTTTTAGTGACAGGTGCTAGACTTCGTGATTTTCTGATTGAAATGAAATCTAAAGACAAACACAGAGGTAAATAAAGAGATGATCTGAAATGTTGACAGCAACAGGTTATAGATCATGTGACAATAAAAATATTTTAACAGAATCTGCTAATAAAATAAGGCTCTTAATTGTAATTATGTTGGCTGGAAATGATATTCACACTTATTAATATATTAACATTTTTAATCAATACAATCTTCTTTGTGGTTCCTTTGTGGTTCACTGGATTAGCAGGTATTAGTGTTGCAGATGTATATTATGTTAATTCATTCTCTGTCTGTTGTTCTCTATCAGGGAAAAGCAGTGAGTCTGGAGACACTTTCTACTCTGAGCTGAAGCACAACACAGACAGAGGTGAGAGAAACACAGAGTCGAGCTTCATCACTATCACAGTCAAACCACTAACCTTAAATTAAGGCTTAAACATTAGGCACTGTTTCTGCTACAGATCAGATTTATTCCTAAAGTCACAACGCTCATTGAGAAAATGTAAAACTCTTACATTTATTATTTTATTGTTATTTATTATTTGTGTTCTTCAGGTGCTGATGCTGATGATGCAACTTCTGCTCAACCTATTAAATGGAAGAAGAACAAAACATGTAAGAATTCTGTTACATTTGTACAATAACTTCACAATAACTGAAAAGCAGTTCATAACTGACACTCGTTCATGCAGATTGTGGCATATATTGATTATTTTACATTATAAATCTGCTTTAAGTGATTCAGTTCAGTTACTTGTGCGGTTCATCATGATCTTAAAACTGTAAATATTCAGCAGAATAAGCTAAAATCAAAGGTTTGTGTTAATCACATCACCTCCATAATGCTTCATCTTGCATCCTGTTTAAAGGCCCGTGAGTGCAGTGAAGACAACAGACGGCTAAAGGAGATTCACACCAGCAGAAACAGTAACGCTTGCATTGCTTAAGAAATTAATCTGAGTGAACTGCTTATGCACATGCTTGTTTGAAAGACTTTAGAGATACACATTGACCGTATTATCTGCACGCACGTAAGCACACAAATGTATCTATACTGTATAACAAAACGTCTTCTCCAAAAATCGTATTTGCTGCGCAGCACCAATAGAATTAAATAAATGTTGTAATTGGGCACTTTGTTGATAAGAGTTAAATACAATGATTTCTTTGTCTTATAAAATAATTCCTGATGTGTTTTTGCCAAGACAACAAGACAGATGGAGATTATATTTGTTGCATGAATACATTTTATATATATCCCTTTTTTCAATCATGTATTTTCAGATATTTCATGTTTTTCATACGAAAAAAGTTTATGCTATTTCTTGCTACATTTAATGAAGTGTGTGATTTATATTTGCTAAATAAATTTAATTAAAAAGAAAAACATTTGTATGTTTTCTTTGCAGGACTTTTTTACTTTTCACAGTTGTTAACAATAGGGTAATTTTAACCAAAGATAAAGGTAGTTCTATGGTAATAGCACTAAATGCGTCAAACTTTTTGAAAAAAAAAATATAAAATAATAATAATAATAATAATAATAATAATAATCTAGTGAAGTATCCGAGTGTAAACAGGTTCATTATTTCTCAGAAAGTGGGAATACCCTGGAGTTCTTGGTTTCTGGGAAACTGTAATAAAATGGTTTAAAATTAGACAGAACAAACACTGAATTAAGCTAAACATGTTAAAAACTGAAATATTTAAAATATATAGTTTTGGGAATTGGTGAACAAGTCATCTTGACGCCCTCTTACATGTTCGCTGAGGCCCCCTAGTGACCCCCGGTTGAGAACCAGTGATCTACACATTCACAGAAAAAAAAGACAAGAGACCTGATAAAAAAAGAGTGGTTGGAGAAAACATGAATCATTTTATAAATGATTTAGCACTTAAAAGTGAACTAAATGATTAATGATAAGGTCATGGGTTCTGTTCTCAAGGAACACATGAACAATAAAATGAATACACTCACAGCGACGCCACAGAAGAACCATTTTTGGTTCCCCAAAGCAGCTTTCAGGGAACAGTTCTTAAAAGAACCGCCTTTTCTAAGCCTGACGAACATTTTAATGATCAAAAATTATTTTTCCATTATAATGAATTTTTTGTGCAATGGAAAGGTTCAGTGGATGTTAAAAGTTCATTAAATAATTGCAAATAATATCTTAAAATCGTTATGTTCACTTGTTTGTATGGCTTATATGTCGAAAATGCAAAATGTTTAAAAAAAAAAAAGTCTAAAAGTTTGCACCACTGCATATTACCATGAGCAGTTTAACGTTTCTACCATAAAACAGTTCTTAAATATTAAATGTTTCACTACTTCAGTCATACCTTGCTCTTACATTGATAAACTGACACTTCATGCTGGAATTTGCGCTCTGCTCCTGTGAACAGTAAACCCCGCCTACTTTGATTTGATTGGTCATCTCAATCATTTTGTTTGTTAGCCTGATAAATCAGACCAGCCTAAAAACGTCAAAAGGACCAAAATGACAAGAGAAGCATCAATGAACCATGCCTGAGAACAACACAAGACAAACAAATATTAGAAACAAGAGGATTGTATTCATGTAATATAATCACTTTAGCACTGATACTCATGTTCATGTATTGCTGCAGGCTGTCTGCCGGACTCATATGAGAGCCGATAACCAGGCAGTTGGATTCCTCTGTATAACTCTTTATGAGGCCACAGCTAAAATAACAGAGTGAATATAAACATTTTCAATGTTAGGCTTCTTTTGAATAAGCATACAGATGCTATATATAATTGTTTGAAGTGCTTCAAAACAACTTCCATGTGTTCATAGATCATATGTACTGTTTTATCATTCACCTCAGGAGCCAAAGCTATTCCACATGGAAGCTGTAAGACACAATATCTTCTGTATGCTGTGTATAGATTTGAGCTGACATCATGCAACTTCAACAGCCAAATTCATGATGATGCATCTAATTTACTGCAGGATTTGGCCTCTGCAAATTGTGCCATGATCTCTTCATGTGTGAAGAGCCTGAAGTGTTTTCTCTTAATTGCTCTGTTCAAGATAAACTCATTGTTTTCTATTATTTTTGTTCACAATCACCAATGAACTGACCCATTTGCTGATCATTTTTTTCACTCCTAGGTGCTCCATTCTGTCCAGTTCCTCTTTTAGTTGTATTTGAAGTGCAAACGGTACTTTTCGACAACCTACACTACAAATTTTAACGGGTGAATTTAACACTTATCCAGTGTATATATGGATACCACTGGTAAAGTGTTAAACTAACACTTTTGAAAGTGTTGACATTTTTAACACTGTGACAGTGTTACTAATAAACTCTTAAAATGTAAAATATTAACACCAGAACGGATGATGAAAACACCAAAGTTGGTGTTCAAATTTAGCACTCATGGAGTAACTGGTCAACACAATACCAGTGTTCAGGTGAAAATATTAAAAAATAAGATATCCACTCCCACTTGGAGCATTTCAAAAGTGCTCCTGTAAAATTGGAAAACTAAACAACAAAAACATAAAAAAAAGGATAATTTCACATCCATTTTTTATAGCATTTTTACAATGCAGATTGTATCAATGCAGCTTTACAGTATTGAACAGGGAAATAGTGTGTCAAAATCTAGGCTGCAACAAAGTCAGATTGAGCAGAGGTCTTGTGCCAATGGGTGTGTAGTTGACGAGGTGTTCGCAGGGGATCTGTCTCGGGGGCTCATCGAGTTGTCATGGTCTCCGCTGACATTCAGTGCTGTAGAGGTCATCTCTAGGTACTGATCCACCATCTGGACTGGATACGGACTGGATCCAGGGAACTGCAGTGACCATCTGATCTGGATTCAGTCTGGATCTGGGTGGCTACGGTGACCTCAAAATAAGAACAAAACAGACTAATATTAGCGTAGATGCCATTCTTTCTTACAATGGAACAAGTACATCATGTGTTAAGCGACGTGTTCCCAGTTTTGGCTGACCTAATTAATGCAGCCTAACAATCCTTTAACGGATTTGAATTATATAAATGTGTAAGTGTATTACATATAAGCTAGGTTAAAGAGATGGGTCTTTAATCTGACAAGATCCAGAATATCAAAATTAACTGCGGGCGGCAGATCCTTTTCCTATTTAGCTCCCAAACTCTGGAATAATCTACCTCCTACTGTTCGGGAGGCAGACTGTCAGTTTAAATCTAGACAATAAAATAAAATACAATTCAAAATAGTTCACCCAAAACGTCTCAGGTTACGTATGTAACCCTGGTTCCCTGAGAAGGGAACGAGACACTGCGTCCTCTAGGGGGGGCGCTAGGGGGAACGCCGTCTGCGTGACCCGTGTCTGAAGTCTAAATACAAAAACATCAACAGAGTTGGCCGGCGACAGCCTATGACGTCACTTCCGGCGCGACTCGTCGCTGCCGGTGCGTCACTACCGGCGTGACCACAGTATAAAAGGACGCCGGTAGAGCAGGATGGTCACTTCTTCGTCTGAAGCTCACATCCTGAAGCATGGCCCAGAGCCTAGAGGATGCAGTGTCTCGTTCCCTTCTCAGGGAACCAGGGTTACATACGTAACCTGAGACGTTCCCTTTCGAGGAACTCGAACTGCGTCCTCTAGGGGGCGCTAGGGGGAACGGTTATACCCACGCTGCCATGCTGAGGGGAGTGCCTGACTTCGGAGAGACAGGCACTAAGTACCAACTCCCTAGGCCTTAAGGGAGTCGCCCCTGGGATAAAGTGACGGCTGTCAGTGACATATCCCCTATGGCCAGAGCTTAGGCTGCATACCCAAACTTACCTGTAGGGGCGGATACCGGCCCGGGGTAGAGCCCAAGCTTGGAAACCAAAGTATTCCTTTAAGGGGATACGGCCAGAAGCCTAGGATACCCAGGTTGGCCTGTCACACAGGAGCTACTGCAGCCCTGCACAACTCCCTCAGAAGTCGTAACACAGAACGCAAGTGGTAACTCCCTGCTCAACCCGGTTGAGCGAGAATAAAATGCGCACCGGAACTAGGGCGCGTAATACCATTCTTTTAGCCTGGCAGAAGCTCTGGAGAGGGACCCGAGACAACCGGGTTTTAGACCATCTCGAGAAAGGGTACGGGCAATAGCGCGTGAATCCCTACCATAAAGGATTTTAGAATGGACGCAGAACACCGGTGCCTTCCATACCACAGCGTGGATTTTAGAAAAGTGCCCAAAGGTTAACGTGTGCACTTACCATATACATGGATTTGAGAAAGCGAGTTTGAGAAAGAGGTTCGTGTGGGCCTTACCATAAAAATGGATTTTAGACTTACCGTTGAGAAACGGTGGAATAAGACGACCCTCAGGGTGAGGGGAGCACTGCCGGCTTAACAAGGCTCTAAGGGGAAGGCAGTAAGGGCGCATCTCAGCCACCCAAACAGGCAATGCTCAAAGCAAAACCCTCAAAGAGAGGGGAGCAGAATATGCCAAACAGACAGTAGCCGCAGCTATCTGTCTATTAAACTGCCATAGAGCCGATACACTCAGGGAAGGCAGTGTATCGGGACAGGCTTCTACCCCCGACACAGGAGGAGCCACTGATCCCCCCAGGGGGGACGAGCTCAGAGACCCTTTCCGTAGAGAGGGGAGCATCAATCGCGCCCTGTACAGGAGCCTTAGATGAGATCTGATCCCGGCGATCAGTTCCATTGGCCTAAGGGGGTGGGGGCGAACCTTAGTTGGCCGATAGGGCAGTGCTCAAGCAAACCCTCGAAGGGAGGGGAGCATTCTGCACCAAGCAGACAGCGGCCGCAGCCAGCTGTCTAATAATACTGCCAAAGACCTGATACATCAGACCACAAAGTGGCGTATCAGAACAGGCTTCTACTCCCGAAAGACTCTACTCACCCATCCGAGCCCTGTAAAGGAGGCCTAGGAAGAGATACGGATGAGATATGACTGGGAGTCACCTCTATAAGACTGCACAGAGAGCAGTAGCATCCCCAGCCCTCGGGCTATGTTTCAGGTATTCTCTTAAGGAGGCATAAACCATTCTCATCCCACACAGACCTGTGCTTACCATCTCAATGGAAAGCATAGGGCCCCGCTCTATCAAGGCCCGCAGAACCTCGAGAACAAGGGCCACCATGTAGCCAAAAGGCTCCTTGGAGCACCAGAGTTTCTGCAGAAACGACTCTGATTCGTAAGATGGCGAAACATAGCGTGATCAAACCCACTCCTCGGAGGGGCGACTCGCTAGATCACCAAATGGCATGAGAATAGGTCTGTATGAAAAAGGGTGGAAATCCAGAAACAGAAGGCCCTTCAGGGCGGGACGCAGATAGAGGGTCTCAGCCAGGTGGCCTAGGTCCATGTGTCTATTCAAGCATGTCCAGGAGCTTCCTGCGAGAAAGACTTCCGAAGAGCTTACCTGAAGGTAGGACCATAGCCCTAGATGCAGTGCTGTAGTGGGGACCTGAAAGTTTCCCAATCGATATGCCGAAGGCAGATCCAGGCAAGCAAACCATAACCATGGTCAAAGACCAGAGGGGGGTGCTCGAAGAGGACCTACCAAAGGAAACGCACAAGACAGGTCCCAGAAATACAGCATGGTTAGACACATAATAAGGGATCGTACTCACCCACCGTGGTTCCCACGCCTGACTCCAGTTATCAGAAAGACCTTCTTGAGAAACTGCCAGACCATCATAGTGGGTCACCTACTTATAACCCTAACAGGGGAGATAACACCATCTAGGCAGGGGCTCAGGGAGACCACTGCTTAAAAACCCTATAAGGGGAGCAATCACAGAGTTAACAGAAAAGGGAAATCAACCACGATTGACCTGACCACAAAGAATGGGCTGTCTACCCACATCCCAGGCAGGGGAGAAAGCACTTACCTGACTAAGAGCTCAAAGAGACCGCTACTTAGGAACCCTAGGAAGGGGAGCGATCACCGAGCTAACACCTGGCTATCCTCAGACAGACAGCTCTATGAAAAGGGACAGGTTAACACACAGCTAGCCTCAGATAGCTGCACTTAACCACATAAATAACACAAAAAAGCTATAACCATCCTCAGATGGCTATACTATCCTCTTCATTTTATTAACAAATAAAGAAAATTAACACCACAATCGCAACGCGCAGTATATGTTCAACCCCCTGGGGAGCTGAACACGCTCCGCCCACGCGCCAGACTCCCGCGGGAATCAGGCGGAACGGAGCCGCCGCCGCGAATGCGTTGTTAATGCCCGAGAGGCCAGCACACTCATGCAAATTCGGGTATAGAGAAGACTCACCTCCCTCCTTTGCGAATGTATCGCGATGAGCACATCCAGTTTCCTCGCGAGCTGGACGTGCTGCTCCCGACCGCACACACACAGCTCGCGAGCTTCGTGCAAGCAGCTACGAGAGCACGTCAGTCCATCGCAAGAAATAAGCACTGAATGTGACGATCGCATTCAACTCCCTCGAGAGCTGAAAGCGCGGCTGACTACCGCACACACGGCCCACGAGCCCTGTGTAAGCAGGTATGAGAGCGCGTCTGCCTCTCTCAACAAGCAATAAATTCGGTGTTCTCGTTCAACTCCCTCGAGAGCCGATATTCGCTTAATCCTCACCATATAAGGACCGTATGATAGGTGCGGGTATCAGAGCCTGCTTGTTTCTCGCAAGAGACAAGCAAAGAGCGCAATAAACTCCACGGGAGCAAAGAGCGCTTGCTCTTTACCACGCATCGTCATACGCGAGCCGTAATAAAACATTTGGTGAGAAACATACACTCAATTCCAGCTTTGCTTACAGACAAAAGGTCAGTGAAGACGAAGAAGAGACCATCCTGCTCTACCGGCGTCCTTTTATACTGTGGTCACGCCGGTAGTGAGGCACCGGCAGCGACGAGTCGCGCCGGAAGTGACGTCATAGGCTGTCGCCGGCCAACTCTGTTGATGTTTTTGTATTTAGACTTCAGACACGGGTCACACAGACGGCGTTCCCCCTAGCGCCCCCCCTAGAGGACGCAGTTCGAGTTCGAGCAACACAAGGCCAAGCATACAGCATACAAATATCTTCATAAAGTAATATTATCCTATATAATACATAATGTAAATGAGGTAAAACACTTACTTTTAGGTGTTTTCCTTGATAAAACCAACTTCCCCGTCTGCTCCGCATCGTGAGTGAAAAAAAATATCTCTGAAAAACAAAAGTTTAGGAGTACACAGGACTCTGGTCTGTTCCGCATCGCGAGTGGATAAAAATGTCTTTGAGAAAATTTTAGCCACATACAGCACATAAATATCGTTATTAAACGATATGTCATTACAAAACACATTTTGAAATTAAGATTGAACACTGTATTTCGCTGTTTCCCGTCCTCATTATGCTCCGCATCGCGAGCAAAGAAAATGGCGTCTGTAAAAACTATTTCAGATGGGTGAGGCTCGCACATGAGCAAATGTCCTGGATGGACTGATAACATTCAGCAGTGTTAATAAGGGTAACTCTGCGTATTTACACCGGACAGAGGGCGCCGTTTACACTAGCTAGTGTTAATCCTCTCAAATTCAACACCACAAGTTTAACTCCTTACTCTGAAAGTCCTTAACACCAGGATTTTAACACTGGAGATTTTGTTGTGTAGTATACCTGGTGATACAGTTTCATCAATCTGAATTATGTGCTCACCTGGTAGACAACCTAGTCCTCATACTCTATTAGCATTCAGTCATATTCAGATTTAGTTTATTATTATTATTATTATTATTATTATTATTATTATTATTATTATAACCAGCACTCTTTTCACCAGATTCAGCTTCTCACAAGCAGACAAGCCTAAAATAGATTGGAAATCCTTCAGCTCCACTAAATGACAGAATGTGCATTTCATCCTTAAGTTTCGCAACACATTTTCCTTTTACTGGTACATCTGCTCCAGAGTATCTAGTTAGGGGAGTGCGGGGCACAAACTAACCCTTTTTGACTTTCTCAGTTTGTGTAAATCCATGTGGTGTTCAGAGTATAATTTTTTATCTACATTAATTTCACACTTGTACTAGTACAAATATGTCACTTCATAATTTCATAATTACAGCATATATGTTTTTTATTATTCATCTCAAAAGAATGGAAGTGAAATGTGACAACATGCCTCATAGGTATGTATAACAGCTTAAAATGTTATCTGATCGAATGAAAAAAAAAAAAATACAACACAAGCTAAAACATTTTGTTAATAAAATAAAATTATTTATTTAATTATTCATTTAAATATAATAATGGCATTTTTTAAGAATTAAAAATAATGTCATTTTGGAGTTTGACAATGAACACATCGCAACCACGCTTGGGACGGCACTGATCACAACACACAGCTATACAGTATAGTTCAAAACAATGTGAGCAAATAGATGAAACACATTCAGATGTTCAGAAAAACACTCGCCTCCCTCCACACACAGCTCTCATAGAACACAAAACACATAAATGAGCCAAAATGCTTTACATTTCTTGAAATAATAATTTCTGAATTCTGATTTCTATACATCGATTGTCAGTCTTTATTCACCTGTTTCTTGTGGATTCTCATTAAAACTCATAAAAATAAATAGTCTAAATTACATTGCTAATGTCATAGAATAGCATAGTTTAATAATAGCGAGGCACACTGTAACTGTTATGATTCTGGACCTGTTTTGTTGTGCTTCCGCCCCTGCTTTTGTTCCTGTGTGCCCTTCTTTGGTCTTGTTCCTGTTCTCGTTTAGTTTGATTCTCGTTCTTTACACCTGAGTGCTTCCAATTAGCCTGTGGATTTAAGTTCCTGTCTGTATGTTTTTTTCCCTGTCGGATTATGTGTGTTTATATGGACCTTTCTCACATTTCCGGGTTTCTCATAGCGGAAGTCGTCACAGTTGGGTAAAATCTATGAGCAGTGAATAGGAGAGTACCATAAATATGTTTTTTGCATTCCCATTTTCTCAAATAGCAAAAGAAAAACTACACGATAGTGTTTTCACGACTTTCAATCAAAGAAAAAAAAATGCAGTGATATCGGCAGTCAGAAACGAGAACTATGTAAAATTTACCTTTCCTCCCTTAGACGCGGCATTAGAAACACCCTCACATGCAGTGTTGGGGGGTAACACATTACAAGTAACGCGAGTTACGTAATATTATTACTTTTTCCAAGTAACTAGTAAAGTAATGCATTACTTTTTAATTGACAAGAAAATATCTGAGTTACTTTTTTCAAATAAGGAACGCCAGTTAATTTTCCCCCCATTTATTGATTAAAAGCTCTCCTGTCCCCATGTTGAGAGAAATCGGGAGTAAGATGTTAGTTCTAGAATAAATGTGATCATGCATTAATTCATCTCACTCACAAAAAAACAGATTCGGTATTCCTCAAAATAAATAAAAACAGTGAAATTCAACTCAGAATATGACGCAAACCTGCAATAATTAAATATGTTAAATAATACAAATGTCCTTTGTGTATTTAATCCCATTGTATTAACCAATGTCTTTGCTGCTGACCTTCAATGATGCAATTCAACCATACTAATAAACAAAAATTACTCAAGATAATCTAACATTTGTTTTCCTTTTTTTTTTAATTGCTGAAGAATTGACATTTTTTTTCTTCTGCGGTCTACTGTACAGACGTGAATTTACTTTTGTCAAAGCCTGAGGCTTTTGGTGTGAAAAGGCTTTTACATTTGCCAAAAATAGAACTTTTTATATTAAAAACAAACAAGCAAGCCCTGCCCAGATTTAAAAAGTAACGCAAAAGTAAAGTAACACATTACTTTACATAAAAAGTAACTAAGTAATGTAATTAGTTACTTTTTTAGGGAGTAATTCAATATTGTAATGCATTACTTTTAAAAGTAACTTTCCCCAACACTGCTCACATAGTGTTAACTAGGTTTTTTTTTTTTTGTAACTTGATGAAAAGGTGATGTAATACAAAGTATAGTGTTATAAATGTGCATACATATTTTTAAAAATCAAAATATAAAAAACGTTAAAGGATTTATGATGATGATGACCGTTAAAACGCGTCATCACAGGCTTGTGAAAAGGGTCCATTGTGGATTTACCCCTGTAATTCTCTTATTAAAGACGGTTTATCTTACTTTTCTTCTCTTTGGTCCTTCCTGTGGTGTATCGTGACAGTAACGCAGTGTTACTTTCAAAGGATGCAGTTTTGGTTCAGGATTTTAGAAATTATATTAGCTTGAGCTATATGCAATGGTACAGTCCACTCTCTTTGTACACTTACACTTTCTGCTACCGCATCAACATAAAATTCTTCATAAAGTTCACACTCAGTGACCGTATTAACTTGGTTTGATGTTCTTTTACTTTTATTGCGAGTTTTACCATAAGCTGGACATTTTGGGTGGTGGATGCTGCATCCCATAACGGTCACATGTTCTTTGACGTTTATTTGTTGCTTCGTTCCGCTTCGTTCATTTTGCATTGCTTTTTTCACACTTTAACTGGATGTCTGACATTTCTTACAACATACATTTAATAGTTTCGTACAACTTTCATTTAATAGTTGTTTTGCTTGTAGTCTCTGCTGCTCTACACAGAGAAAACCTTCTCCAGATCCAAGTTCAGTTCCATTCTACTATTTGTATAACCACAGTTTTACTACAAATACCATGGTTAGCAAAACCATGAATTTTCATTTTTGGGTGCAATTTCAGGTTTCAGTTAGGCCTTTAAGAGGCCTAATAAAAGTGTTGAGCAAGTGGTCGCCTTGAGCTGATAGTTTTTGGTTTCACTTCTGCTTTGTTCTCTGCAGCTCTTTTCTGCTCACCTTGATTACAGCCGCCTACTGTTGTCTATACTGAAGGCAAGGCTTTTCAAAACGCCAACTTCAATGTAGGATGTAGGATGATTTTGAAATGATTTTTGAAGTTGAGGGAGAAAATACGATTGGAGTTTTTCGTCATACCATAACTGTCTTGAACCAGAATACACAGAGCTCAGGCAGAGCAAGACAAGACGAGTGTTTGAGATTAAAAAGTATTTAAATTGTATTTTTTTTTTTATGAAAATAACCGATCGTTTCACTAGATAAGACCCTTCTTCTTCGGCTGTGATTGTTTACAAAGCATTTGGGATCGTTTGAAACCGCATTTAAACTGCATTTTGGAAGTTCAAACTCGGGGCACCATATCAGTCCATTATATGGAGAAAAATCCTGAAATGTTTTCCTCAAAAAACATAATTTCTTTACGACTGAAGGAAAGAAAGACATCTTGGATGACAAGGGGGTGAGTACATTATCTGTACATTTTTGTTCTGGATTTGGACTTATTCTTTAATACAGAGCTAAGGGGACATTATAGATGAGATCATTTATTTCAGCGCTTTTGTGTTTACTCATGAAACTTTGTGGGCGAGTTTCCCAGAGAAACTTTTAAAAGTCTTTAGGGGCTCTATAATGTTGCTGAATAATGTGCTTGTGTTTCTGTTTTTCAGTGTCATGTTCAGGTCAGATTTCTGTCAACATCCTCAGTTTTCTTCTGGCAGCTTGTCCGTATCTGCTGTCTACTGCTGTTCAAATGCTGCAGAGCGAGAGGTAAAACTTCTGTCTGATTCGTCTCTCACCCTCTGAGGGTCTTTTCCACAAATCATTCACATTTACTGACAGACATGCCTTTACTCTCTTTTTGTCTGTTATATATCACTATTTACAACAGATCAGTTGTAACAGTTCATAACCAATAACTGTAGTGAAAGCTAAACAGAAAGTGTCTTAAATTGAAATTTAAATTGTGAAAATAAATATTGTGTGTGTGTAGAGGGTCGAAATCATAAATGTGTAATGTGCAATGTAGAACAACAAAAAAGAAAAAAAAAAAGAACCCCTAATGTATTTTTGGGGTAACCCTGAAATTGTTATTATTTGTGTCTCCTGTAGAGGCGCTTAGTGCTTTTGAGATGTTGAACTGCGCAGTTCGGGTCAGAGTTCATTAAACATCGCCAGAGCTCGCAGCGTATTCATGTGTTTCTCTTACTTTTCTACAGGTGAGGGAAAATATGGTTTGTTAACCACTTAAAATTACATTAAATGAGTTTTGATGGTTTCGTTATACATAGGGGTGCAGATAAATTCAATTTGTTTTGATGAGCTGGTTATTTTGTGCGATTTTGTCGAGTCAGTAATTAACTTAATCTGTAAAAAAATATATATATATGCAAATAAACAGCGAAAGATAAGCAAGCATGTACACGAAATGAGTTCATAAGTGTGTTTGAAGAGTTTTACATGTGGATTGTAAGTACACAAGGGAAATTTGTGAGTTTAATGTGTGTTTCCTATCGGAGTTAACATTAGATGAGTTGGCGTCGTCCATGTGAAACAAAATGGCAGACCTGTTTAAGGAGAAGGTAACAGTGGATCTGATGTTTTGTTTACAGTTACATAAACTGAATATGTGAGTAAACAAAGGGAAACATTTGCGAATGTAATGTGATTGTTTACAGTTATACAGTATTTAGAATACCTGATATAATGTATTGTTCACGTACACATGCCATTGGATTACAGAAATACAAGACTTTATTTGTGCCCATAGACTTTCAAATACATGAAGTTTACAATGAGTTTATATGAAGTTTATTGTTTACAATTTTGTGATTAAAAACTGTGCTCTTTCTGTTAAAAGTGAATGTGCAATTCATGTTACTATTTTATGATGAAACAAATAAGAAAGAATGCAGAATTCATTAAACATCGCCAGAGCTCGCAGCATATTCATGTTTCTCTTACTTTTCTACAGACATTACACTGTGGGTGTTCTATTTACCCTTTCGGGTCTCTTCGGCCTAAGATAGATAAAGTGTGTGTGTGTGTAACTGTGTTTGTTTCACAGTTGCATCTACTGAAGACCAAAGCCATGTAACAGGAATAAACTTAAACTTGACATTTCCTCCATTCTCCAAACCACATGTAGGGTCACAGGATGCTGGAGTCTCAGGCTGAAGGCTGGGAAACACTCTGGTCATGGCCAGTCCATCGCAAGACTAACAAACACACACATTCACACTCATATAGACAATTTAGTGTCTCTAATTCATCTGTGCTGTATATCAGAGTGTGGGAAAAACCAAACCGACACATGGAGAACAAGCAAACCCCACACAAAAAGGCCCCTACTCCAAAAAGAGTTTCTTATTGTGTCAGTCAAATTCACTGCAAACTATCGAAAGTTGCCTTTTAAAGACACTGGATGGATAAAAGTTTCTCAATAAAAGCTTAGACTGAGAAATCACTAATATTGGATATATTAATATTGTATTGAATGTGAGGAACAGGTTCATTATGACACTTTATTAAACAGACCTTCATCAACAAGACTGAAGAACCTTTTAGTACTACTAACAGCTAATAATGTTATTATATTAATAATGTATTTGTAACATGTATTTTGTTTATGATGCTCTTTTTATAATAAACAATTTTCTTTAGATTTTTGTTATCTGAGAGATTTTATACTTTTTTTTTTAATTATATATATATATATATATATATATATATATATATATATATATATATATATATATATATATATATATATATATATATATTGTTGTGAAATCTCCCTGATTCTAAAATAACTTTTATATTGTTAGAAATATTTCAGGTCAAACATTTGCTGGAATGAAACAACTTATGTTTATCTGAATATCTGAACATAATTTTGTCAACAACCGTATTGCTTTATATTTTTTGAAACAGCGCTTTGATCATAAAACTAATCAATATCATTTTACCAAGACACTGGGAGACGCAGAGTGACTGATATTCATCTCTTTATTTAATCTCATTATCTTCTCCACATAAACATCAGCATCTGTACCAAATCAGTATTTGAGCTTCAAACTCTCGTTATTACACACACTATATAAGCCATAAAAGCCTGACATATTAAATAAGGAACTAAACTTTTTTTTTTTGTTCTTACTGTCAAATGTTTAATAAACTATCCCTAACAAAAGAAAAACTAAAAATAGAAAAACACTATAATTTCCATTTTCAGTGCTCCAGAAAAAGAAAAATGAAGAGAAATACTCAACACAGTTAATAATAATAATAATAATAATAATAATAAAGAAATAAATTAAAAAAAGAAGAAGAAAAGAGGTTCTTTTAAAGACAACGTGTGGCTGATCAGATCAGATAAATCTTTATTTTGAACTGGTGTATTTGGTCACAGCCTTTGTGCCCTCAGACACGGCGTGTTTGGCCAGTTCACCGGGCAGCAGCAGACGCACGGCGGTCTGTATTTCTGCTCTGTGGTTTTAACAAAAGTGGGGGAGATAGTTATTCTTGTTCTGTTCCTTTCATTTCATAAACCTCAAAATACTACCACAAGAGCAAAAGATTCACAGCAACATGTGTATGTCATTTTCATTTACTTCCACTTCTTAGAAACCCTGTATAATGTCCAACTTTAGCGTCTCTGTTTTCTTTTTTTTTTTTTTTTTTTTGACAGTAAAGCAACATTAGTTCTGACTGGTAAAGCTAAATTTCTAGTAAGAGGCTTTCTCCAGTTATTGTTACACCCAAATCTCCTGGTCTAAGAAGTAAGTGCTTTCATGTAACCTTTTAGAGAAGAGATAAACATTTTAAATGTTGTTGTGGCAAATCATCACTCCATCCAATCTGAATCAATATTACTTTATAGACAGTATGCAATTTACTTTGTCATTTATACATGTGTTGGTGTTTATATTTTGTCTCTGATTGTATGAGCGTACCAAAAGAGAATTGAAATATCTTAAACTTAATTTCTTTGTTAATTTCTTCATATATTTCCATAAATCACACTGGATTTTAATTCTGGGTTATTGTTGTTGCAAAGTCTTACTTGTGAAATACGGTGACGCAATAATACTTTCATGACAGCAAAGTGGTTGATTTTTATCTGATCATATTACAGAAATAATATTTTAATTAACTAAAATAATTGACACATATATGCAGAATTTATTGACAGATACAATGGATTACTTGTTCTTTATCAATCATTGTGTAAAAGCAGTTTAGTTGCCATTAACCGGGCTGCTGTAAGTGTAGACGAGAGAATAACTCAAATAAGAGCAGGAATTACATAAGTAGGCCTACATTAGGATTCAACTCATGAACTGACTTTATATTCACTGGTCTGTTTGTAATGTGTGCGGCTCTGGCAGTGTGAATGAACAAAACAATGCTGTGTGAGAACAACTACTGGAAGACGTTGTCTTTTCAAGTAACTTGCATGCACAAAAAGACTAAATATCTTTAATGGATGTCTTTTTCTTCCTGTTTCTTCATGCATTTCTGGGTAGAGTTTTGTCTCCTCCCTCATCTCTTCTCAAACTGTGAAACTCAGGAAGTGTCTAATTTAGTGCACACAGCACTGTTAAAACAGTCTATTAATGTGTCAGTATGGGGTCCAGTGCACTGCCTCTCATACTCTGTGAGTATTTCATTATATTTTATGCTATATTATGTTTTGTTATGTTTTTAATACAGTATTCAGCTGAAGATAAATGATGTGCTGTGTGTAGGAGGGTTTCAGTGCTTATTGTATTGTTTATTGATTCAGTGTGATGATATGTTACGTGTGGATCAGATACAGAGTTTCAGAGAACATCTGTTTATCTGTGCTGCTTGTGAAAGATGGAGGCCCTGTGGACATGTGCTTTTGCTAGTTCGTCTTATTTTAGGTAGTTCAATTAAATCAGACGTATTTGTGTTAATATGGGTTTGGTGTTGTATGATATTGTATCTTTAAATAGACTCTCCATTAGAGACTCAGAGTTTGAGAACACTGACCAAACATGCAAGCTTTTCTATAATAATAATAATAATAATAATAACATAACAAATGGATGCTTAAATCACACTTACCAATGTCTAGATGTCATTGCGTTATTTACAATATATAACAAGTGTTGTCTGCCAAGAAATGATGCTCAAGCTTTTCTCTGAACTAACTTCTGTTTTTCTGAAATTATTTTAACGAGTTTGTCATAGTGTCATTTTTAGCGGGTGTGTTTTGCAGAAATAGCACAGCTGTAGTTCATCATATGTTCCACTAATGTTTGACAATCAGAAAGTGTCTTTGCTTTTCATTTTGAACAACATTTTTTTTTTATAAATGAATTTTGTGAAATGTTTTGAGTGAAAACTGTGCTTGTGCCACATTTCTTAAATGCCACTTGTTTTAACTTGGTTTCATTTACATTGCAAACATCAAAAGCACTGAGGTCATTCACAGCTAGTTTCCTTTTTAGTTCACTTTAATGTCCAAATGAAATCAAAATTGACTTTATTTTTACTTAGCACACCTTGCATCGAGGTGGACAATTAAATCTATGCAAGTTAATCCACTAAAAAAAAAAAAAAAAAAAAGATCTTGGTAATCTTTAATCAACATCTGAACAATTGCTTCCACTCTGTAATGTCATCCTTTACAGCCTTCAAACTGTTCTGTTGACATGAGTGAGAGAAAGAGAGGAGGAGCACTAAAATAAAACCAGCTCTATATTCAATATTCAGTTTCAGTTGTAAATGCGTCACTATTCTGAAATAAAGTCAGTAGCAACTTCTGGTGAACTAAAATAGGTTTTGTTCATTTAAAATACCTTCTGAAAACACCCTAAGAGTTCAAATTGTTTTGGCCACTGTAAAGTCACAATTAAGTCGACTTGTCAGCGTTAAACAGGAAGTGGGGCTCTGTGTTTCTGAAACACTTTGACCTAATGTGGTTTGGACTTCTATAGTTTGTTTTGTTCCAGTGAAGAATCAGTGGTGTGAAACATTAACCACATTAACTTTAATATTTACTTGTAATGTGTTTGCATGTGTAAGTCTTTTATACATAAAGTGTACATTACATTTACTTTAGTCATTTCAGCATGTGATTTGCATTGTTGAATGAATGGAAATGTTTCATATCTGTGTTTCTTCTGCTTGTAGTGTTGATGTCCTTCATCCAGTCTGGATTCACTCAAGGTACTGTGCATTTGATTTTCTTTAATGAACAAATGTGAATTGTGTTGTAGTACTTTATTTGTGTACATAAGAATACAACATTTGTCTCTTTGATGTGTTTTATGCATATTTTGCTGTCATACATCTTCACACAGAATCATCTATCTGTGTAGTTCCTCATTATGCTAAAGCACTGTTATTGCTGCAGTACATGCTATTTATTCAATTAATCAGTCATGCCCAGGTAAAAATAAAGTGTAATTGAATGCACTAAAAATACTTAAAGGGGTCATTGGATGCCCATATTCCACAAGTTGGTATCTCTGTGGAGAGACAAGCCTGTTTACTTTAGCATTTAGCCGCATTTAGCCGCTAAACTTGCTAACTAGCACATTATTAGCAAAGGCGATCGCAAAGATTCATAAAAAAAACCCTTATACTCACTTCTGCTGTAAGTGAAGCTGGATCATGAATGATTCGTGTGAACATAGACAGATATATGTAGATCTGGAGGCGCATTCCCCCGCATTCACAAACAAACGTAATCCACTGCGTCTTCAGCAGCTCAGATGTCAGGAGTAAATGACGACCACTATGTTCATTATTACATCCAGCAACACAACACCTCAATCGTTCAATCGGAGATATTCTTGTCTAACTTACATCCCTGCTCCACCATCGAAACAATGGAGGTCGGACTGTTACAGCTGATTTAGGGCGGGTCTGAGGTAAGACGTTCATGTCAATCAACTATCGTGGTAGTGGCCTCTGTCAGTGTGTCTGTAATCTGTATTTTTACAGATTAATTAAAAATAATTTTATCATTATGGGGTAGATGAGTACATTCACTGCCAACACACGTTCAAACAACAGGTAAAAGTGAACTTTGCATCCGATGACCCTTTAAATACAGGCAAGTACATTTGTAGTAAATTAAATTGATTTTAGTTAAAATATTATTAATGTAATAGTTGTAAGTGCATTTTCCCAACTGTGCTACTTAAGTACGCAGTACTAGATGAGTTAAAAGTTTGTGAACAAATGGTATGTTAGCCTAGTCTAGTTTAAAAGTTTAAAATAGTGAAATAACAATGTTTGGAATTCCAGAGATCCAAGTTTTTTTTTTTTGTTGTTTTGTTTGTTTGTTTGTTTTTTGTGTGTGTGTCATATGATAACATGTTTTAATTATATTTTTACATTATAGTTGTGTAGTTTTTGGGTATTTATTGTATTTTTAAGTTGAACTGGCTAATTTAGTAAACTTTGTATATAACTGGGCTTAATAAAAATAGCAAAATTTTATGTAAAATTCACTTTCTCAGTTTTAATCGTGGTGATAACATTAGAAAAGGCTATAGTTTAGTAGAACATTGCTGCCATCTACTGGAAATTGAACACTCATTTTGAAGATTAAACAGTAATGTTACTGTATGCTAGTGAAGTGTTCAAACAAAAACTGTATTAGTGTCACACCACTGTGGACTGTTTAGTTGGTTTCTCCCTCTGTTGCCCATATTTGGTCCTTCCTGTCCTTGTCAAGTCATTATTAATCACCCACACCTGTCTGTGTTCATTATCCTGCCTTTATAAGTTGGATTGAGTTCAGTGTTTAGTGTCCAATCTTAAGGTTAAGTTGCTGTGTGTTTCCCCTGCATTCCTGTCTTGATTTTCCTATTGTGGATTTTATTAAAGACTTAGGCTACGTCCACACGAAGCCGGTGCGTTCCCTATCCGCTCTTTTTTTTTCCTCGTTCTCAAAAAAAATTGCGTAAACACGAAACCACTGAAAACGGTGTAATATATATGCCAGACCAGTATGGGGCGCTGTAATTGTGCCATAGAAATACACTATACACGGAGAAGAAGACTTTTAGTTGCTTTCCTGGTTGTCTTCCGCGGTGGATCTAAGAGCATGTGG
Organism: Cirrhinus mrigala; assembly: GCA_036247105.1. Taxonomy (NCBI): domain Eukaryota; kingdom Metazoa; phylum Chordata; class Actinopteri; order Cypriniformes; family Cyprinidae; genus Cirrhinus; species Cirrhinus mrigala. The sequence continues at coordinate 50,014,132 of CM070013.1, forward strand.
CATATGGTGTTGTCCATTATCGCTTGTTGCTCATAACAGTTGCGTAGAAGCAATAGATTTTGCTGTAATAAAGCTAGTAGGCTTAGTAGCAACACGAACACAATCATGTAGTCCGCCATTATTGTTGTTGCTGTTACGTGTGACGCAGCCGACACGTGATGTGATGACATCATCGTTTCACAAAATATACGGATTGGCTGTACACACGAAACCGCAAGGGTGTCGTTTTCAGATTTATCCACTTTGGGACCCGGTTTCAAAAAATAGCGGTTTCAGTCTCCTAAAACGCCGGATCCGTGTGGACGAAACGCCAATACGGTAAAAAATGTATGCGTATACAGCGAAACGCGTCTCCGTGTGGACAGGCCCTTATAATTCGTCTTCCTACACCACCCTTATAATTCGCCTTCCATACACCACCGTGACGATTAGTTTTGTGAAGGAATATTTTTATTCTTGCAGTTTGTTTAATTTATAATGTAACCTAGGAAGCACCAATATTTTTACAGTTTCACTGGAAACAATTTAAAATAAGATTAATTTTCCATAACTAACATTAACTTAAAAAAAAAAAAAGTACAATAGTGTATTAGACTTATGAGCTGTTTAATGAGTGCACACTCTAGTTTGGGATGTACGTATACGGACTATATTCGGGGGACCTTTTTTCAGCTGGAGGATAACCTGTTTTTGTGGGGCCTTGAACCAGCGGATTATATTTTTTCTCTTTTTGGGGACATTTTTTTTTCCATTTTTTTCATTTGGACTTTCGGTTTGCTGTCTACCCCAAAGGGACGAGTCAACAGACTGATGAGTACTATGTTTATCATTATCTTTGTTTCTATGGACTAAGGGACTGAGGTGTTGCGGCCAACAAGCCTGTTCACGGACTTTCATGTTTTGGACTATATCACTTGAGTTTATGAGAGTGAACCAAAATAACAGTTTTAGCAAAACAAACAAGTAAAGGGGAACAATACAGTCAAACTCTCCCTGTGATAATAATTTCAACCCTTTTTGAATAGAGTTGCAGTTGTTATAGTTTGAACACAATGATTATTGGTGGAATGGGATGTGAGGCAAGGGGCGGCAGGTAAAATCTTGCCTAAGGCAGCAAATTGACCCTGGACAAGGGATTTTTTTTTTTTTTTGTAGTTTTTTTTTAGTGTAGCACTAATAATTAAATTGAAATCAAATTGTAGTCAGATAAAGACTATAAAGAGATACTGCTTTGTTTGTTTGTACATTACATATCATACCTGTGCTGCATTGTTGTATCTATGTGGTAACAGGGTAATTATCCTTTCAATCTATGGGTGTTTACATTTACATGAATTACATTTACAGTCATTTAAATCAAATGTATTATTTCTAACATTAAATTAGTTAATGTATTAATGATGGAAAACAACAGCTTCATGAAGTGACTACACAGTAGGTGTAATTTTTATGTGTTTAGATTGTGTACCAAAATTCACAATTTAACAATAAGCATATTTCAACATAAAGTATAGACTGCATATATATATATATATATATATATATATATATATATATATATATATATATATATATATATATATATACATACTGTATTTTACTGCACTTTTTTCACCTAGGTGCAGTAAAATATATTAATAAAAATTTCAATTTAGTTTTTATTAAATGCATTTATTCACTAATTTTATAGTGTTAATTTAGTTATTTTTATTCTATTAAATTTATTTTTATTAATTATTTTTTATTAAAGCTATTTATTTATTCACTTATATGTTTGCTTCATTATTTATTATACTTAATTTCATTAAGTTTGCACAATGTATTTATTTACTTCATTTGGTAATTTATTTGCTAACTGTATTAAAATATATTAATACATTTTTTAAAAAATAACTAAGTAAAATAACTGTGTAAAATAAATTATGAATTGAAGTAAATGCATTTAATAAAAGACTAATGAAATTAAGTATAATAAATAATAGTGAATATATTAAATGCAAAAGTTGTTATTAAATGCATTTATTCACTAATTTTGTAATGTTACTTATTTAGTTGTTTATTTTCTATTACATTTATTCTATTTATCTGTTTCATTACTTATTTTTATTAAATCTATTTATTTATTCAGTTAATATGTTCACCTCATATGACTTTTTTATTATGTGTTTATTATTTAACATTATTATGTTGCCGATCAGGGATCGGCAACATCAGTCCTGGAGTGTCGATGACCTGCAGAGTTTAGTTCCAACTCTAATCAAACACACCTGAACAAGCTAATCAAGGTGTTCAGGATCACTAGGGCTACAGGCAGGTGAGGGTTGTTTTCAGGGTTGGAGCTAAACTCTGCAGGATATCGACACTCCAGGACCGACGTTGCCTATCCCTGCATTAGATGATGTTGAATTGACATTGAATTTTGGTCACCCGACGTCCCAACTGAAACTGAACCAAATATCAGAGTCTTATGACGTTGAGTGTCCGCTGGGCTGTTTATCATATGCCTTAGATGTGATAATTAAAAATGAAACTTACCATTTTAATTCTATTTTTGTTTTGTTTAAAGTATCATGAGAGTCATATTGTGAGATCAGTATTGCATATCGAAGCAAATCATGACATGAGTGTATTGTTGCACAATATTATTTGTTTGTCTGAGGACGTGACGGAGCCAGAGTCTCCTCAAAAACAGTGAGATCCAAAAAATGAATGACTGGACAAAAGCAAAACAGAATAGCTTATGAAATCAAGGTCAAGGGTCACATATTTTAGTGAATTTCTCTGAGACTGTACATGCCTCAGTTTTAATTCTGGATTCCTGGATTGTATAGATTTACATGGCATCATCTGTCCATGTAGGTCCTCATTTCTGCAGTTTATGAGGAAACTGTAAAATAAATAAAAAGCTTATGGTAGTTTACTGCAAAAAAATGTAACTGTAATTACTGACTGTGTGCAATTAACCCTTATGTAATGACAAAAGAGTTCCTCTCTGTTCTATAATGTGTCAAAATATTGTAACATAATTGTAACAATTGTAACAAAATAAATCTAACATAAGGGTGTTTTAATAATGTCTCAATACAAATTTAAATGAGCCACTGAGTGATCATTGGCATCTAGTGGCTGCAATGTTATTTTAAATGACATTTTTTTTTCATGTTATTTTGTTTTATGGCAGGAATCTTGTCACCTTTATTTATATAGCACTTATTACATTACAATGCAAGCATCAAACTTAACAATTTATTAGCCACAATACTCGGCCACACACCCTTTCCTTTCCTTTCATTTGATGTTATTTATTTATTTATTTATTTATTTTATTCACTAAGCCATTACATACCACTAAACCATGGGATACTGTCAATGCTGTCTACATGAATGAATGTTAGAATTTCCAAAACCAAACCAAACAAAACAAAACAAAAAAAAATAATAATAAAAAAAAAATATTTATTTATTTATGCAAAGATTCTGTGTACATTCTTAATCCGGGAGAACTGGAGGTTTGTGAATAAACAATAAAAAATAAATATGACATAATTCATATGACCATTTTTTGTTTTTGATAAATTGTTGTTAATGTATAAGTTGTATATATGTATTTGAAATATATGATTTCAAATTACTCTTGATTACCACAGTTAAAATGTCTAGAGAAAGAAAAAAAAAAAAGAAAAAAAAAAAAAAATCAATGGAAGTTTCAACATCTAAGAGTATTAAGGATATGCTCAAACACTGCTTCTCCCCTGTAAGGGGTCCCTGGCCCCAAGAAGTAACTAAACTTAATGTTACTCATTTACCTCATGAGCTCTTCCAAAGAAATGCTTGATTGAAACCTCTGAATGAAAACAGTCTCAATTACCAGCTAAAACATGAACTCTTCAATAATGTTTGAATATCTTTATCTTTTCAAAGACCAGTTGAATTGACAAAACAAATAAATGAATAACATTGTTTTATTACAACCTTTATCATAACGTAGCACATTTTACTCAGAACTTTATCATTATCAACTACATTAAATCAGACATTCAGTTCAGACTCTGTTTTCTTCTGTTCACAGGTTTATACACACCTACACTGACTGTGACACCAAACAGTCCTGTATTCACTGGAGAGACAGTCAATCTGACGTGTGTGAATGAGTATTACAGTGGCTGGACATATCAGTGGTTTAAAGGAGGCACACACCTTCAGATGACTGATCGTTATACTGTAAATGGAAACACTCTCACTATCAGAGGAGCTACTGAGTCTGATACGGGTCATTACACGTGTAGAAGATATTACAGAGAATCAGTCTCACCAGAATCAAACTCTGTTCTTCTCATTGTAAAGGGTGAGTTGAATATCATCATCTTCCTAAACTCTCTCTACTACATGAGAATGAGATTCAACTGTGACACTGAATCTATAAACTCCTGAATTCCTCAGCAGAACATATAAAACACTGTTAAATTAAAGACAACAAAAACACATTCACTGTAAGTCTGATGATTGTTTCAGATGATCTGATGTTGAATCACATTAAACCTGTAGAGAATCATCATCACTCCTCTTTAACATCAGTGATACACAAAGGGTGTCAGAGTGTCATAATGTAGAAACTCAGTGATACTCGAGGATCATCACAGATCAGTGTGGATTGTAACGGTTTGGCAGAAGAAATCAATGAGAGAAAAGTCAGGCAGGTCAGTTAAGAAATGCCCAGAAAGTCTTTTATGGTCCTCGAGTGAATAAATTTCTTAGTGAAGCTGAATTAATGTGACTGCAGGATTCATGAGTGTCTGGTGTTCTGTAACGTGACTGTTTCAGTAAAACAGAACGTGGATCCAAGTGAAGTTCAAAGTTTATTTAAACAAGACAACAAAAGTAAATCCGGCAATGAACAAAATAAACCAAATACAGGAACTGAAACAAATGCACACGATACATTAATAGAAAACCAGACGATAAAGAAGAGACAAGATCATCTAGACAAGAACAGAGAGGCGTAGGCAATGAGTAGCCACGGTAACAGAGGAGGGTTACTATGGAAACAAACAAGGAAGGCAAGGCAACAAGGGAAACAGGAACTAAACACAGGAAGTGAACAAAGAAACAATGGTAACAGTAAAAACACTTCAGCATAAAAGTCCTTAAACAGAAGACAGGAAACACAAGACCATAATCATGACAGTATCATGGACAGTGTGTATCTTTTATAAATTAGCCAAACGTTTAAATCCATTTAATTTAGCATTAAAAAAAATGGTGCACAATGAACACAGAAGATCACACATTTGAGCTTCCATGTTTATTAACTTGAATTGAATTTGAATGAATTACATAAATTATATTATTTAATAACATACAATATTTAAAACATCTGATATGTGTGTAGTCAGAATGAAAGCATTTGTTTCTAATATAAAACTGTATTTTTATAAGCAGAATCATGAATATTTCTATATTTCTATTTGCTATAATTGTCCTCTGAGGGAGAAAAAAACAAACCAAAGCCTATTTAAGTCCATTCTTGATGTAACACCAAATGTAGCCTTTTAATTAACTTTTTTTTTGTTAACTCACAGCAGGCACCAGACTTCAATATAACTGGTTGACGTTGGACCAGTCATCGGACAGATGTTGCATTTTGGTTGAGAATAAAAATCGGGTGACGTCAGTATTTGACATCAATTTGACGTTGAATTAATGTTGTTCCACAACCTAAGAACAACAAAATATCAACATCAGCTGATTTCAGTATTGATCATCAAATTAGTGTTGACATTAGATCAGGGATCGGCAACATCAGTCCTGGAGTGTCGATGACCTGCAGAGTTTAGTTCCAACTCTAATCAAACACACCTGAACAAGCTAATCAAGGTGTTCAGGATCACTAGGGCTACAGGCAGGTGAGGGTTGTTTTCAGGGTTGGAGCTAAACTCTGCAGGATATCGACACTCCAGGACCGACGTTGCCTATCCCTGCATTAGATGATGTTGAATTGACATTGAATTTTGGTCACCCGACGTCCCAACTGAAACTGAACCAAATATCAGAGTCTTATGACGTTGAGTGTCCGCTGGGCTGTTTATCATATGCCTTAGATGTGATAATTAAAAATGAAACTTACCATTTTAATTCTATTTTTGTTTTGTTTAAAGTATCATGAGAGTCATATTGTGAGATCAGTATTGCATATCGAAGCAAATCATGACATGAGTGTATTGTTGCACAATATTATTTGTTTGTCTGAGGACGTGACGGAGCCAGAGTCTCCTCAAAAACAGTGAGATCCAAAAAATGAATGACTGGACAAAAGCAAAACAGAATAGCTTATGAAATCAAGGTCAAGGGTCACATATTTTAGTGAATTTCTCTGAGACTGTACATGCCTCAGTTTTAATTCTGGATTCCTGGATTGTATAGATTTACATGGCATCATCTGTCCATGTAGGTCCTCATTTCTGCAGTTTATGAGGAAACTGTAAAATAAATAAAAAGCTTATGGTAGTTTACTGCAAAAAAATGTAACTGTAATTACTGACTGTGTGCAATTAACCCTTATGTAATGACAAAAGAGTTCCTCTCTGTTCTATAATGTGTCAAAATATTGTAACATAATTGTAACAATTGTAACAAAATAAATCTAACATAAGGGTGTTTTAATAATGTCTCAATACAAATTTAAATGAGCCACTGAGTGATCATTGGCATCTAGTGGCTGCAATGTTATTTTAAATGACATTTTTTTTTCATGTTATTTTGTTTTATGGCAGGAATCTTGTCACCTTTATTTATATAGCACTTATTACATTACAATGCAAGCATCAAACTTAACAATTTATTAGCCACAATACTCGGCCACACACCCTTTCCTTTCCTTTCATTTGATGTTATTTATTTATTTATTTATTTATTTTATTCACTAAGCCATTACATACCACTAAACCATGGGATACTGTCAATGCTGTCTACATGAATGAATGTTAGAATTTCCAAAACCAAACCAAACAAAACAAAACAAAAAAAAATAATAATAAAAAAAAAATATTTATTTATTTATGCAAAGATTCTGTGTACATTCTTAATCCGGGAGAACTGGAGGTTTGTGAATAAACAATAAAAAATAAATATGACATAATTCATATGACCATTTTTTGTTTTTGATAAATTGTTGTTAATGTATAAGTTGTATATATGTATTTGAAATATATGATTTCAAATTACTCTTGATTACCACAGTTAAAATGTCTAGAGAAAGAAAAAAAAAAAAGAAAAAAAAAAAAAATCAATGGAAGTTTCAACATCTAAGAGTATTAAGGATATGCTCAAACACTGCTTCTCCCCTGTAAGGGGTCCCTGGCCCCAAGAAGTAACTAAACTTAATGTTACTCATTTACCTCATGAGCTCTTCCAAAGAAATGCTTGATTGAAACCTCTGAATGAAAACAGTCTCAATTACCAGCTAAAACATGAACTCTTCAATAATGTTTGAATATCTTTATCTTTTCAAAGACCAGTTGAATTGACAAAACAAATAAATGAATAACATTGTTTTATTACAACCTTTATCATAACGTAGCACATTTTACTCAGAACTTTATCATTATCAACTACATTAAATCAGACATTCAGTTCAGACTCTGTTTTCTTCTGTTCACAGGTTTATACACACCTACACTGACTGTGACACCAAACAGTCCTGTATTCACTGGAGAGACAGTCAATCTGACGTGTGTGAATGAGTATTACAGTGGCTGGACATATCAGTGGTTTAAAGGAGGCACACACCTTCAGATGACTGATCGTTATACTGTAAATGGAAACACTCTCACTATCAGAGGAGCTACTGAGTCTGATACGGGTCATTACACGTGTAGAAGATATTACAGAGAATCAGTCTCACCAGAATCAAACTCTGTTCTTCTCATTGTAAAGGGTGAGTTGAATATCATCATCTTCCTAAACTCTCTCTACTACATGAGAATGAGATTCAACTGTGACACTGAATCTATAAACTCCTGAATTCCTCAGCAGAACATATAAAACACTGTTAAATTAAAGACAACAAAAACACATTCACTGTAAGTCTGATGATTGTTTCAGATGATCTGATGTTGAATCACATTAAACCTGTAGAGAATCATCATCACTCCTCTTTAACATCAGTGATACACAAAGGGTGTCAGAGTGTCATAATGTAGAAACTCAGTGATACTCGAGGATCATCACAGATCAGTGTGGATTGTAACGGTTTGGCAGAAGAAATCAATGAGAGAAAAGTCAGGCAGGTCAGTTAAGAAATGCCCAGAAAGTCTTTTATGGTCCTCGAGTGAATAAATTTCTTAGTGAAGCTGAATTAATGTGACTGCAGGATTCATGAGTGTCTGGTGTTCTGTAACGTGACTGTTTCAGTAAAACAGAACGTGGATCCAAGTGAAGTTCAAAGTTTATTTAAACAAGACAACAAAAGTAAATCCGGCAATGAACAAAATAAACCAAATACAGGAACTGAAACAAATGCACACGATACATTAATAGAAAACCAGACGATAAAGAAGAGACAAGATCATCTAGACAAGAACAGAGAGGCGTAGGCAATGAGTAGCCACGGTAACAGAGGAGGGTTACTATGGAAACAAACAAGGAAGGCAAGGCAACAAGGGAAACAGGAACTAAACACAGGAAGTGAACAAAGAAACAATGGTAACAGTAAAAACACTTCAGCATAAAAGTCCTTAAACAGAAGACAGGAAACACAAGACCATAATCATGACAGTATCATGGACAGTGTGTATCTTTTATAAATTAGCCAAACGTTTAAATCCATTTAATTTAGCATTAAAAAAAATGGTGCACAATGAACACAGAAGATCACACATTTGAGCTTCCATGTTTATTAACTTGAATTGAATTTGAATGAATTACATAAATTATATTATTTAATAACATACAATATTTAAAACATCTGATATGTGTGTAGTCAGAATGAAAGCATTTGTTTCTAATATAAAACTGTATTTTTATAAGCAGAATCATGAATATTTCTATATTTCTATTTGCTATAATTGTCCTCTGAGGGAGAAAAAAACAAACCAAAGCCTATTTAAGTCCATTCTTGATGTAACACCAAATGTAGCCTTTTAATTAACTTTTTTTTTGTTAACTCACAGCAGGCACCAGACTTCAATATAACTGGTTGACGTTGGACCAGTCATCGGACAGATGTTGCATTTTGGTTGAGAATAAAAATCGGGTGACGTCAGTATTTGACATCAATTTGACGTTGAATTAATGTTGTTCCACAACCTAAGAACAACAAAATATCAACATCAGCTGATTTCAGTATTGATCATCAAATTAGTGTTGACATTAGATCAGGGATCGGCAACATCAGTCCTGGAGTGTCGATGACCTGCAGAGTTTAGTTCCAACTCTAATCAAACACACCTGAACAAGCTAATCAAGGTGTTCAGGATCACTAGGGCTACAGGCAGGTGAGGGTTGTTTTCAGGGTTGGAGCTAAACTCTGCAGGATATCGACACTCCAGGACCGACGTTGCCTATCCCTGCATTAGATGATGTTGAATTGACATTGAATTTTGGTCACCCGACGTCCCAACTGAAACTGAACCAAATATCAATGTCTTATGACGTTGTGTTCCTGCTGGGCTGTTTATCATATGCCTCAGATGTGATCATGACATGAGTGTATTGTTGCACAATATTATTAACTAATATTTACTGTAGTCACTGTGGTTACAAGTGATATTCATGACTGAAAGGACTTTAGTGAGAGAGTTCAATACAGATGAGTTTTGTACTGAAGTCAGAGAGAATGAAGTAACTTACAGATAATGATGTTAAATGAGTTCATGAAGTCTTCAGATAGTCTGTTGAAGCTGATTGAGATTCAGTTGCTCCTCATATGAGGTTGGAGGTCTTTAGTTCTCCTTCAGCAGGAGCTTCATTCTGCTTTCTATGGCGAGTCAAATGCCACGTTTTAACTTGGTTCCATTTAGACTGCAAACATCAAAAGCAAAAAATCTTGGCAATCTTTAATCCAAACCTGTACATTTGCTTCTGCTCTGGAATGGCATTACTTTCGGATGACGCCAGTTTGACGGATTGTGCTGAACATCCTTTACAGCCTTCAAACTGTTATGTTGGCATGAGTGAGAGACAGAGAGGAGGAGCACTAAAATAAAACCAGCTCTATATTCAATATTCATTTTCAATAAAATAAATACGGAAATACGTCACTATTCTGAAATAAAGTCGGCAGCAACTTGTGGTTCATGCAGACTTTAACTAAACTAGGTTAAGTTAAGTTAAATGAAAAAAAGAATGAAATTACGTATAATAAATAATGAAGTGAATATTAAATGAATAAATAGGTTTAATAAAAATACATTAATGAAAAAATAGATTAAAAATAATAGAACAAATGCATTTAAGTGAAATATATAAATATATATATTTTTATTAAATGCATTTAATTTATTTATTCACTAATTTACTCACTATTCACTAATTTTGTTACGTTAGTTATTTTCTATTACATTTATTCTGTTTTTCATTAATGTATTTTTATTAAATTAATAAAAAATTAATGTTTATTCACTTAATATGTTTGCTTCTTTATTAATTTCAATACGTTTTCTTTTTTTTAATTCATTTTATAATGTATTTATTCACTGTATTAGGTCAAATGTATCAATATTAAAGAAAATAAAATAAAATAAGTTATACATTGAAGTAAATACATTTAATAAAAACCTAATAAAATGAAGAATAATAAATAATGAAGTGAATATATTAAATGCATAAACAGATTTAACAAAATGTAAGTAATGAAAAAAACACAATAAAAAGAAATAAACAAATGGATTTCAGTAAAATATATTAATAAAAATAAAAATTAAGTTTCATTAAATGCATTTATTCACTAAATTTGTAATGTTACTTTATTTTCTATTACATTTGCTCTATTTTTTTTCATTACTTAATTTTTATTAAATCTATTTATTTATTCACTTGATATGTTCACTTCATATGACTTCTTTAGTATGTGTTTATTATTTAGCATTATTATGTGCTTTATAATTATTATATACTTATAAACAGCCATTATGCTAAAAAGCAAATAACTAATAGTGAGAATCTGTCCTTCATATAAAGCTTAACCATTTTATTTTATTTTATGAAATATTAATTTTTATTTTAATAATGAATGTTAATTTTAGAAGAGCAAGCTAGATTAATGCAACAATTTTCACTGTAATTAATGACTGTGTGTCTGTAAGATCTTGTGCATCTACTATCTGTAGTGTTATTCATTCAATATGGTTTTGTTATGAAAATGTGTAAGAGATGAAAGACTGAGAACAGACACAGACATCATTTTTCAGTTTCATTGTGTTGTAGCCCATTATTGTCTCATCCGCTATAAATAAATAATAGTTTGTTGAAATCTGTGGATGAAAATAGTTCCACCTGCTGGTCAGAACAGATACTGTACTGCTGACTGAAAGGGAAAACCTCATTTTGAGTTTTAACACATGAAGTGTGTTGTTTGATCATTTCACAGTGACAGTAGTTCGTGTTCATCCTGATAAAAATGTGTTCAGAGGAGAGAAAGTCACTCTCACATGTGACATACAGCAGACAGGAGACTGGGAGTACATCTGGTATAAAGACGGAAAACCAGTTAGCAGTGCAAGACGAGACCAGAACTATATAATCACACCTGTGGATTGGTCTCATAGTGGTGTGTACAGATGTAGAGTATCTCAGTATCCATATCACTCAGAGTTCAGTGATGAAGTTAAACTGACAGTATCAGGTGAGTGTGTTCATTTGTTCTTCAACAGAATCCTTGTTTGTTTTTCTTAACACTGTATTGTCTGCAGCATTTAACTTATTTTACCACAGTGGTGTTTCTGTTTAGAGACAAATAAATAAATAAATAAATAAATAAGTGACCAATATTTTATATTCAAAATTTTCTGCATTAATGTACACATTGAATCTACATTAGTAATCAAATACTCACAATATATTTTTAGAAGTATTTTAAGATAAATATAAGGTTCAAGCCTCAAAATCTCACATTAACTTCAGCATTTAAAATAGTTACCACTTGCATATTTATACAGAAGTTTTTATTGGGAATGAACAGAGGTTTAGATGATGAGGGTTTTACTGAAAATTATGATTCTTTTGAAATCACCATAATAGATAGTGTTTGCTTTAGTTGAACTCTTGGCCTTTGACTTATTTTGTAACACTGTCTGTTTAAACACATTATTTGTTGCAAAGGAAGATCAAATCAAAGGTGATCAGGTGTTTTTTTTAGCTACTAATTATGATTATATCATTAATTCACAGATCTCACTCAAAGTCTATTCAATGATCAAAAGTGTTATTAATACAGTTTTACAACACAAACCCTGTGATACTAAAGCAAGAGATCCAGCAGTGATCTGAAGGACTTTTTAAACACATTGTGCACAAAAATGTTTGAAGCACTGAAAGATTCAGACACACACAGACATTAAGAATCAGTGTATGAATCTCAACAATCATGACAATCAACAAATTCACATAAACAGATCAACTCTGAACATAAAACAAGCTAAAGTCACAACAAAACAACAGCAAAATAAAAGCAAATAATAAGAAAAATACTAAGACAGTCTAACTGTATAAATTATTCATGTTGCAGTGCATGCTGGGAGTCGTGGATGAGTTTGTATTATGGTGGCTCCCATCATGAACTGCAGCATGAAGCTTTATGTTGATTGTCATCATTGTTGAGGTTCATTCGCTGATTCATGTTGTCTGTGTGTGTCTGAATAAAACAGACTTGTGTTTTTAAACTCATTCAAAAAACATTATACTCAAACAAATCAACAACATGAGATTAATAAACATCACACATATATTAAACTCTAGAATCAACCATCATCAGCTGATATCATTTCTTTTGTTGTTGCTTTTTCAAAGCATAACAAATGTGGCTTATAAACACAATTACAGCAGCCAGAAAAAGAAAAGGGGAAAAAAGTCATGTTAAAAAGTTAAGGGTCAAGAGCCCAACTAAAGCAATTTCTAACCATGTGGTGACACAATATCAACATCAAAACCTCAGTATCAGTATCGAGTATCAAACCAAATCATGACATGAGTGTAGCAAATACTAACCATGTGGTGACTTTAAATTAAACATTTTCTACACAATATCAACATCTAAAACTCTAAAACTCTCAATAAGAACTTTACTGAAATAAAGTCTAACTGAGGTGTGTTTCCCAAAATCATCTATGGTCACAGGTTCTGTCTTTACCAATAGAGTTTAATGGAACTTGCATCTGTTATCTAATGATGCTTTTGTGAAACACATGTTTGTGGTTTGTATCATGATGGTGGTTCAACAAACTCAGGATTACAGGATTAGTCTTGAGTTGACAAAACCAAACCAATCTGATCCAACTTTATTGATACTTGCACTGATGTTTTCTTTAAGTTGTCCTGTTTCATGGACAGCTCTTTTCATCTTGAAATTTGACAAAATTTGATAAAAGAAATAAACCAATTAAAAGGAAAATAATAATAATAATAATAATAATAATAATAAAATAAAAATCATCACAACTAATGTCATAATGTATCACATTTTACTCATTACTGTATCACTATCAACTACATTAAGTCAGATATTCAGTTTTCAAGAGTCTGTTTTCTTCTGTTCACAGATTTACCCACATCTACAGTGACTGAGACACCAGACAGTCCTGTATTCACTGGAGAGACAGTCAATCTGAAGTGTGAGATAAAGTCTGATCACAGAAACTGGAGATATGAGTGGTATAAAGGCAACACAAACAACAGAGTAATGTTACAGACGTCTAATCATTACAGTGTAAACAGAGACACTCTCACTATCAGAGGAGCTACTGAGTCTGATCAGGATCATTACTGGTGTAAAGGACAGAGAGATGAAAGACCACAATCATCACATTTCAGCTCTGCTGTTTATCTCACTGTGAAGGGTGAGTTGAATATCATTGTCCTACTAAACTCACTTTACTATATGAAAATGAGATTCAGATGTGACACTGAATCTACAAGCTTCTTAAGTTCCCTGTGTAACATAAAATAATATTAAGTTTAGGGGAACAAAAAATATCACACTCACTGTAAGTCTGATGATTGTTTCAGCTGATCTGATGTTGAATCACATTAAATTGTTTGTTTGTTTGTTTTTCTTTAAGACTGATTATATATTTTTACAGATTTTGTTACATGAAACATAGATTAGTCTCAGTTGAATCCAAAAAACTGCTAGTTGGTCAGACTAGTTTTTAAGACTCTGTCTTAAGATAGAGGCTAAATTTGTGCAACTGGTCCCTGTAGTGAATCAGACGGAGGAGAGACCATCACTCTCTTCTCCACATCTCTCCTCTATAACATCAGTGTTACACAAAGGGTGTGAGAGTGTCATAATGTAGGAACTCACTCATTGATCCTCGAGGATCATCACAGATCAGTGTGGATTGTAACAGGTTGTTGATTCAGCTGAATTAATGTGACTGCAGGATAAATGAGTGTGTTGTTCTGTGACGTCAGTTTGACAGATTGTGCTGAACATCCTTTACAGCCTTCAAACTGTTATGTTGTCATGAGTGAGAGACAGAGAGGAGGAGCACTAAAATAAAACCAGCTCTATATTCAGTTTTTAGTTTCAGTTGGAAATACGTCACTATTCTGAAATAAAGTCGGCAGCAACTTCTGGTTCATGCAGACTTTAACTAAATTAGATTTGGTTCATTTAAAATACTTTCTGAAAACACTCTAAGTGTTCAAATTGTTTTGGCCACTATAAAGTCACAATTAAGTCGACTTGTCAGCGTTAAACAGGAAGTGAGGCTGTGTGTTTCTCAAACACTTTGACCTAATGTGGTTTGGACTTCTATAGTTTGTTTTGTTCCAGTGAAGAATCAGTGGTGTGAAACATTAACCACATTAACTTTAATATTTACTTCTAATGTTTTTGCATGTGTAAGTCTTTTATACATAAAGTGTACATTACATTTACTTTAGACATTTCAGTGTGTGATTTGCATTGTTGAATAAATTGAAATGCTTCATATCTGTGTTTCTTCTGCTTGTAGTGTTGACGTCCTTCATCCAGTCTGGATTCACTCAAGGTACTGTGCAGTACATTTGATTTTCTTCATTGATCAAATGCGAATTGTGTTGTAGTATTTTATTTGTCTACATCAGAATGCAACTGTTAGGATGTGCCAGCGACCAGCGATGTAAAGGAGATGACAGGGATCAAAAATGTACCATTCAAAGTGATTTTATTCCCCAAAGTGCAAAAATGTGGTACTCCATAGGTGTGCAAAAATGGTCCTTTCCCAACAATATATACAACAATATATTTTGGCTATGCCTATAAACAGGCCCAAAAATGAACACAAGCCAGCATTCACACTACTCACACTAATGCACAAGTTTGGCAAGTGAGAGGTGAACCACCAGGTATGTACAGCGATTTGAAATAAGTTGCAATAAAAACTTGATGTATAAAGTATTTGAGTTATTTCTTTGAGTAAAGATGTTGAAACTAAAAAAAATATATCACTTAAACATTAAACATTCAAAGGAGCCAAACACTAAACAAACAAAACAATAAAACTAGCAACTTGGGACAGTTAATGGGGTGATGCAACACCAAACCCTGAGGTATGAACACAAACTATGTAAAGATGGTATATCTGCCGGCATTTAGTTTGTTTGTATGCCCAATGGTGGAAACAGTTTGTGTGTGTAGAGACCCACACTCAGTCCCTTGAATATTAAAGTCCTGGGTCACAGTTAGTCTGTGACAACAACATTTGTCTCTTTGATGTGTTTTATCCATACTTTGCTGTCATACATCTTCACACAGAATCATCTGTCTGTGTAGTTCTTCATTATGTTAAAAAACTGTTATTGCTGCAGTTCATGCTATTTATTAAATTAATCAGTCATGCCCAATCAAAAATAAAGTGTACTTGAATGCACTAAAAATACTTAAATACAAGCAAGTACATTTGTAGTACATTCTTATTTTTTGTGCTAAATAAAAGTGAAACGTATACACTGTAAATACACTAATTAAAAGTATATTTCTACTTCAGTGCAATTGCAAAAATATACGAAATACCACTGATATTTTAATAGATTTTGGTACATTGAAATAAACTGTATTACAGCAAAAATATACAGAGGGTTTTTATTAGTGCATTTCTTAAAGGTGTGCTTCAAATGATTTAAAAATGTGTTCACTTTTATATAGTAATCATAAGTTTAAGTTTTTAAATATATTTTATATATAAAATAAACATTTTTAGTGAATTGTTGGCCTTCTGGAAAGTATGTTGATTTACTGTATTTGTACCCAATGCTGAGGTGGTATGGAAGCCTAGGTTTCTTTGACACTGGCCTTCAGCTCATCTGCTTTTTTGGTCTCTTCTTTCTCATTTTCCTCTTGACAATACTACTCTCTATGGGGTTCAGGTCTGGTGAGTTTGCTGGCCAGTCAAGCACACCAACGCCATGGTCATTTAACCAACTTTTGGTGCTTTTGGCAGTGTGGGCAGGTGCCAAATCCTGCTGGAAAATGAAAGCAACATCTTTAAAAAGCTGGTCAGCAGAAGGAAGCATAAAGTGCTTTAAAACTTCTTGGTAAACGGGTGCAGTGACTTTGGTTTTCAAAAAACACAGTGGACCAACAGCAGATGACATTGCACCCCAAATCATCACAAACTGTGGAAACTTAACACTGGACTTCAACCAACTTGGGCTATGAGCTTCTCCACCCTTCCTCCAGACTCTAGGACCTTGGTTTCCAAATGAAATACAAAACTTGCTCTCATCTGAAAAGAGGACTTTGGACCACTGGGCAACAGTCCATTTCTTCTTCTCCTTAGCCCAGGTAAGACACCTCTGACGTTGTCTGTGGTTCAGGAGTGGCTTAACAAGAGGAATACAACAACTGTAGCCAAATTCCTTGACACGTCTGTATGTGGTGGCTCTTGATGCCTTCATCCCAGCCTCAGTCCATTCCTTGTGAAGTTCACCCGAACTCTTGAATCAATTTTGCTTGACAAGCCACTCAAGGCTGCGGTTCTCTCGGTTGGTTGTGCATCTTTTTCTTCCACACTTTTTCCTTCCACTTGACTTTCTGTTAACATGCTTGGATACAGCATTCTGAACAGCCAGGTTCTTTGGCAATGAATGTTTGTGGCTTACCCTCCTTGTGAAGAGGGGCAATGATTTTCTTCTGGACAACTGTCAGATCAGCAGTGTTCCTCATGATTGTGTAGCCTAGTGAACCAAACTGAGAGAACATTTTGAAGGCTCAGGAAACCTTTGCAGGTGTTTTGAGTTGATTAGCTGATTGGCATGTCACCATATTCTAATTAGTTGAGATAGTGAATTGGTTGGTTTATTTGTAATTACTTAATTTTTATTAAATCTATTTATTTATTTACTAAATATGTCTGCTTCATTATTTATTATACTTAATTTTATTAAGTTTTTATTAAATGTCTTTATTTACTTCATTTTATAATTTATTTGTTAACTGCATTAAGTAAATTATATTAATAAAATGTAAAATAAATACCTTAAAAAAATTAAATAAGTAAAATAACTAAGTAAAATAAATTATAGATTGAAGTGTAATGCCGCGCCAGCAGAGGGAGCCCTTGCCCAAGTACTGACTGTTACTGCTCCTTCTGCCTCCTCTATGGTAACTTCCTGTTTGGAAGCCATATAAGGAGGGCCATGCCAAACAGGCCATTGCGAAGTATTGTTTTGCTGTAGTGGACTCTACCAAGCTTTTTCCTTGTTTTATTGTAGTTTTTTTTTTTTTTTTTTTTTTTCTTTCCATGGTCATTGTTTAGTTTTTATTGCCATTTTATTGTTTGTTTGTTTGTTTGTTTGTATTTTTTTCCTTGTTTCATTGCCTTCATTGCGCTGCCTGCCTCGACCCTTGCCAGTGTTTTGGATTACGCTTTTGACTTGCCCTTGGATGTTACTGTTTGCTGGTGTCCGATCCTGCCTGTTTTGACCAAGATCTGTACAATAAAGCTCGCATTTGGGTCGATCCACGCTGTCTGTCGAGTCCCATTACATGAAGTAAATACATTTAAGAAAAACCTAATGAAATGAAGTATGATAAATAATAAAGTGAATATATTAAATGCAGATTAATATAGAAGAAGATTTAATAAAATTTAAGTAATGAAAAAAACAAGTATAAAAAGTGAATAAATGCATTTAAGTAAAATTTATTAATAAAAATTAATTGAGTTTTTATTAAATGCATTTATTCACTAATTTCTATTAAATGTATTTTTTTCATTATTTAATTTTTATTAAATCTATTTATTCGCTTGATTTATGCAGTATGTTTCATTATTTATTATACTTAATTTCATTAAGTTTGCATTAAATGTATTTATTTACCTTATTATATAGTGTATTTGTTAACTGTTTTAAGTAAAATATATTAATATTTTTTAAATAAATACATTTAAAAATAACTAAGTAAAATAAATTATAAAAAAGTACTGTATATGCATTTAATAAAAAAAACGTAATGAAATTAAGTATAATAAAATAATGAAGTGAATATATTAAATTAATAAATGGATTTAATAAAAATTAAGTAATGAAAAAATAAAAATAAATGCATTTAAGTAAAATATATTAATAAAAATTAAAATTAAGTTATTAAATGCATTTAGTCACTAATTTTGTAATGTTGCTCATTTAGTTATTTTCTATTAAAAATATGTTCGCTTCATAATACTTTTTTATTATGTGTTTATTATTTAGCATTATTACATGCTTTATAAGTACTTATAAACAATATGCTAATAAACAACTAATTAACAGTAAGAACTGGTCATTGAAATAAAGTTTTACTATTTTATTTATTTTATTTTAATAATGAATGTTAAATTTAGAAGAGCAAGCTAGATTAATGCAACAATTTTCACTGTAATTAATGACTGTGTGTCTGTAAGATCTTGTGCATCTACTATCTGTAGTGTTATTCATTCAATATGGGTTTGTTATGAAAATGTGTAAGAGATGAAAAACTGAGAACAGACACAGACATCATTTTTCAGTTTCATTGTGTTGTAGCCCATTATTGCCTCATCGGCTATAAATAAATAATAGTTTGTTGAAATCTGTGGATGAAAATAGTTCCACCTGCTGGTCAGAACAGATACTGTACTGCTGACTGAAAGTGAAAAGCTCATTTTGAGTTTTAACACATGAAGTGTGTTGTTTGCTCATTTCACAGTGAAACCTGTTGTTCATGTTCATCCTGATGAAAATGTGTTCAGAGGAGAGAAAGTCACTCTCACATGTGACATACAGCAGACAAGACACTGGCAGTACAACTGGTATAAAGACGGAAAGTCAGTTAGCAGTGCAAGACGAGACCAGAACTATATAATCACACCTGTGGATTGGTCTCATAGTGGTGTGTACAGCTGTAGAGGATCTCAGTATTCATATCACTCAGAGTTCAGTGATGGAGTTAAACTGACAGTATCAGGTGAGTGTGTTCATTTGTTCTTCAACAGAATCCTTGTTTGTTTTTCTTAACACTGTATTGTCTGCAGCATTTAACTTATTTTACCACAGTGGTGTTTCTGTTTAGAGAAAGAAAAAAAAGTGACCTAGATTTTATATTCATTTTAGTAAATGAGATTTCAATAGAAAATATGTTTTGTCTGCATTAATGTGCACATTGAATCTACATTAGTGATCAGATACTCACAATATATTTTTAGAAGTATTTTAAGATAAATATAAGGTTCAAGCCTCAAAACAGATTAACTTCAGCATTTAAAATAGTTTCCACTTGCTTCTAATTTTTTTATTCCTGACATTTATCTGTATTGTGATTTTCTCCTTTTTTACAAATAATTAATGATCTTTAGCAGCAATGTCAAAAGTGAGAGAACCAAAGCCTTAGAAAAACAAACAAATAAATAAATACATGTATGTTTGTTTCACTCTTCTCTACATGGGTTTACTATAGTCCACCCCAATAAAAATGAATTTAGTGAATTCAGACACTGAGTGTCATTAGTGACCAACAAACCCTTATTATTAATTCACAGATCTCACTCAAAGTCTATTCAATGATCAAAAGTGTTATTAATACAGTTTTACAACACAAACCCTGTGATACTAAAGCAAGAGATCCAGCAGTGATCTGAAGGACTTTTTAAACACATTGTGCACAAAAATGTTTGAAGCACTGAAAGATTCAGACACACACAGACATTAAGAATCAGTGTATGAATCTCAACAATCATGACAATCAACAAATTCACATAAACAGATCAACTCTGAACATAAAACAAGCTAAAGTCACAACAAAACAACAGCAAAATAAAAGCAAATAATAAGAAAAATACTAAGACAGTCTAACTGTATAAATTATTCATGTCACAGTGCATGCTGGGAGTCGTGGATGAGTTTGTATTATGGTGACTCCCATCATGCACTGCAGCATGAAGCTTTATGTTGATTGTCATCATTTTTGAGGTTCATTCGTTGATTCATGTTGTCTGTGTGTGTCTGAATAAAACAGACTTGTGTTTTTAAACTCATTTAAAAAACATTATAATCAAACAAATCAATAACATGAGATTAATAAACATCACACATATATTAAACTCTAGAATCAACCATCATCAGCTGATCTCATTTCTTTTGTTGTTGCTTTTTCAAAGCATAACAAATGTGGCTTATAAACACAATTACAGCAGCCAGAAAAAGAAAAGGGGAAAAAAGTCATGTTAAAAAGTTAAGGGTCAAGAGCCCAACTAAAGCAAATTCTAACCATGTGGTGACTTCAAATGAAACATTTTCTACACAACATCAACATCTAAACCTCTGTTAATTCTCAATAAGAACTTTACTGAAAAAGTCTAACTGAGGTTTGTTTCCCAAAATCATCTATGGTCACAGGTTCTGTCTTTACCAATAGAGTTTAATGGAACTTGCATCTGTTATCTAATGATGTGTTTGTGAAACACATGTTTGTGGTTTGTATCATGATGGTGGTTCAACAAACTCAGGATTACAGGATTAGACTTGAGTTGACAAAACCAAACCAATCCGATCCGACTTTATTGGTACTTGCACTGATGTGTTTTCTTTAAGTTGTCCTCTTTCATGGACAGCTCTTTTCATCTTGAAATTTGACAAAATTTGATAAAAGAAATAAACCAATTAAAAGGAAAATAATAATAATAATAATAATAATAATAATAAAATAAAAATCATCACAACTAATGTCATAATGTATCACATTTTACTCATTACTGTATCACTATCAACTACATTAAGTCACATATTCAGTTTTCAAGAGTCTGTTTTCTTCTGTTCACAGATTTACCCACATCTACACTGACTGTGACACCAAACAATCCTGTATTCACTGGAGAGACAGTCAATCTGAAGTGTGAGATAAAGTCTGATCACAGTGACTGGAGATATGAGTGGTATAAAGGCACAAACAACAGTGTAATGTTACAGACGTCTAATCATTACAGTGTAAACAGAGACACTCTCACTATCAGAGGAGCTACTAAGTCTGATCAGGATTATTACTGGTGTAGAGGACAGAGAGATGAAAGACCACAATCATCACATTTCAGCTTTCTTTATCTCACTGTGAAGGGTGAGTTGAATATCATTGTCCTACTAAACTCACTTTACTACATGAAAATGAGATTCAGATGTGACACTGAATCTACAAGCTTCTTAAGTTCCCTGTGTAACATAAAATAATATTAAGTTTAGGGGAACGAAAAATATCACACTCACTGTAAGTCTGATGATTGTTTCAGATGATCTGATGTTGAATCACATTAAATTGTTTGTTTTTCTTTAAGACTGATTATATATTTTTACAAATTTTGTTACATAAAACATAGATTAGTCTTAGTTGAATAAAAAATCTGATAGTTGGTCAGACTAGTTTTTATGACTCTGTCTTAAGATAGAGGCTAAGTTTATGCAACTGGCCCCTGTAGTGAATCAGACGGAGGAGAGACCATCACTCTCTTCTCCACATCTCTCCTCTATAACATCAGTGTTACACAAAGGGTGTAAGAGTGTCATAATGTAGGAACTCACTCATTGATCCTCGAGGATCATCACAGATCAGTGTGGATTGTAACAGGTTGTTGATTCAGCTGAATTAATGTGACTGCAGGATAAATGAGTGTGTTGTTCTGTGACGTCAGTTTGACAGATTGTGCTGAACATCCTTTACAGCCTTCAAACTGTTATGTTGTCATGAGTGAGAGACAGAGAGGAGGAGCACTAAAATAAAACCAGCCCTATATTCAATATTCAGTTTCAGTTGGAAATACGTCACTATTCTGAAATAAAGTCGGTAGCAACTTCTGGCAGACTTTAACTAAACTAGGTTTTGTCATTTAAAATATTTTCTGAAAAGTGTTCAAATTGTTTTGGCCACTATAAAGTAACAATTAAGTCGACTCGTCAGCATCAAACAGGAAGTGAGGCTGTGTGTTTCTCAAACACTTTGACCTAATGTGGTTTGGACTTCTATAGTTTGTTTTGTTCCAGTACACTGTAAATACACTAATTAAAAGTATATTTCTACTTCAGTAGTATGTCAGTGCAATTGCAGAAATATACTAAATACCACTGATATTTAAATTATTTTTAGTACATTGAAATAAAATGTATTGCAGCAAAAATATACAGAGGGTATTTCTTAAAGGTGTGCTTCAAATGATTTAAAAATGTGTTC
Source organism: Cirrhinus mrigala (assembly GCA_036247105.1). NCBI lineage: Eukaryota > Metazoa > Chordata > Actinopteri > Cypriniformes > Cyprinidae > Cirrhinus > Cirrhinus mrigala. The sequence continues at coordinate 50,037,002 of CM070013.1, forward strand.
AATGTTAGTACACTTTTATATACTAATAAGTTTAAATTAAATTGAATTTAGTTAAAATATATTATTAATGTAATAGTTGTAAGTGCATTTTCCTGACTGTGCTACTTAAGGACACTTGATATAAATACACTAATTACACTGTAAAAACAAACAAAGAAATAAAATAATAATAATAATAAATAATAAAATATAAAAAAGAAAAAAAAAAAAAAAGTTTAGTAAACCTTACATTTCTCATAAAACACTTCTAAAAATACATCACAAACATAAGGTTAAAAGTATTAGTAAACAAGTAAACAGTTACTATTGGAGCTTCAGTGTGCACGTTAATGCAGGCAAAACATGTCTTTTCTATGTAACAGATCTCAATTACTACTAAAACTAGATCACTTTTTCTTCTTCTCTGTCTGCATGTTTGTAATACTTTAGTCTATTTAAAAACATATTCTGACATTTAGACTCGATGTTAAGACTCACATCACTCACCAGATACTGTCAGTGTAACTCCATCACTCATCTGCAAGTATGTTGAGGCTTTTGACTGAGTTCCTTCACAGCTGTACATACCACCATGAGACCAATACACTGATTGGATTTTGAACACATTTTCATCAGGATGAACACAAACTACAGGTTTGGGTCTCTCTGCGAAATTAACAAACAACACACTTTATGTGTTTGAAAATATTTGAGATCATCTGTGCAGCCTAAATTATTTTTTTTTATTTTTTTAATATGACAGCTTTGGGTCTCTCTGTAAAACTCAATTTTGAGTTTTAACACATGAAGTGTGTTGTTTGCTCATTTCACAGAGAGACCCAAACCTGTAGTGAGTGTTCATCCTGATAGACGTGTGTTCAGAGGAGAGACGGTCACTCTCACACGTGACATACTGGAGACAGGAGACTGGTGGTACAGCTTGAATAAAAACAACAAACAAGATCACAACATAGGACAAAACAAGCACTATAAAATCCCATCAGTCTATTGGGCTCATAATGGTGTGTACAGCTGTAAAGGAAGACAGTCAAAAGCACCAACATACTCACAGAGGAGTGATGGAGTTACACTGACAGTATCTGGTGAGTTCTGAAATTTCAACACTGAGTCTAAATATGTAGAATATATGTTTTCAAATAGAATTTGACATTTACATACATGTAGACAGAGAAAAGTATAAAGTGATCTAGATTTATTAGTAAATGAGATGTGTGTGTTACATAGAAAAAGAGATGTTTTGCATTAATGTGCACACTGAAGCTCCAATAGCATCTTTTACTGATACTTTTTAACATTATGTTGTATGAAGTATTTTTAGAACTTTTTCATGAGAAATGTAATGTTCAAGGCTCTAGGCTCTAAATCTCACATTAACTTCAGCATTTAAAATGGTTAACACTTGATTCTGGTCTTTTCTTTTCTGGCATTTAGCTGCATACTGAGTTTTTACAAATAACTAACCATCTATAGCCAGCAATGGCAAAATGACAGAACCAAAGCTTTAGACTTGAGACTTTCAGATTATTCTTTTAAACCTTGTTAGATTTCCTTCTAGAAAACAATATAAACAATGGTTTTCTGTGCAAAACAAATATACAAAATATATAAAGACAAATAAAAAAAATAAATGTATTAAGACAGAAGACCAATATATTATGTCCAATATATCACCAATAACAACTATAAATGAACTCAACACTACATCACTGTACTTACAGATAAACCACAGCCGACAGCCACAGTCACTGGACAAAAGACTCAAACACTGAATCCACTGATGCAGCAACTAAAACAATCAAGCCTGTGAGCATCTCTGATGGAGGAAGATACCAGTGCAGAGCACAACGAGGAAACTATTACAGCCGTCTCAGTACAGCTGAGATAACAGTAAAAGGTCAGCGCTCTTTTACTTTCCATAATTTTTTGTGTTTGTTATAAACATTACATTAGTTAAACCAAATGTCATATTAAATAAATAAATAAAAAAATAATTTAGGCTGCACAGATGATCTCAAATATTTTCAAACACATAAAGTGTGTTGTTTGTTAATTTCACAGAGAGACCCAAACCTGTAGTTCGTGTTCATCCTGATGAAAATGTGTTCAGAGGAGAGAAAGTCACTCTCACATGTGACATACAGGAGACAGGAGACTGGAAATACAGTTGGAATAAAGAAGAAAATCGAGTTAGCAGCGCAAGAAAAGACAAGAGCTATATAATCTCAGTGGATTTGTATCATAGTGGTTTGTACAGCTGTAAAGGAACTCAGTCAAAAGCACCAACATACTCACAGATGAGTGATGGAGTTACACTGACAGTGTTGGGTGAGTCTGTTCATTTTCTTAACATCATTTCAAAGCAAAAAGATTGAGTAGTTAACCAGGTAAACCTGTTCTTAGTTTGACTCACCCACCACACTCTCAGTCAGATTATGTTCTAGTTAAGAGTTTGTAACAGATATTGGACCAATCAGCTGTGAGTGCAGTGATGGTGACAAAGAATAGCAGCATTTATTTAAAACAAATATTTTCTAACAACATAACTCATTAGCAAAACTTTTTTTTTCTATCAATTTAACACATCCTTGCTGAATAAAAGTATTAATTTCTTTCAAAAAAATCTTATTGATTCCAAACTTTTGAACAGCAGTGTAGTTTTGTAGCTCAGTTTTTCTTACACTCCTCTGTATCAGCCACATCTGTTCTTATAAGAGGACTGAAGCAGTTCACTTTAGTCATTATTCTGTTCAGATGCAGAAGTGTATAAGATGTTGCTTTGTAGGACAGATGCTGTGCAGTGATCAGTGATAGTTGTTTTAGAAAGATGAGAGCCGTTATATTTACACACAGTTCATTTACTTTCCCTCATGAGCTTCCAAACCCGGAAGACTTTGCTACAAATTTATGGTGTTCTTTGTGTGGCATCTGCGTCAATTACAAAAGACCCAAAACCAGGCCTGAATACAATTACAATTACCAGAACACCAACTACGCCACCATGGGAATTTCACCCAAGGAATTATGCCTAAAAGCTAAACAGGTTCACCACCAAGGTAGTTATAAATTGGAGACACAGGCTTGCGTACAAATTTACAAAAAATGCTCTATTTTTAATCAGTTTAAAATAACAATCCAGTGCTTAACACACCCACACAACCATCCACAGGGCTGCAACCTTACTTCAGGTTAACTAGGTAAAAGACCAATTCCGGTTTGTGCCACACACACGCACACTTGTACTAATGTGAGACCTCATACACACAGCAAAGCACTGCAATCCGTGAGAAACACCACCACCGCATGTCACACACCCTCGTCCCGAGTAAACCTGCAGCTCCTGAGGAACACACACACACACACACACACACACACACACACAGCAAAAAGAACAAATTAGTAACAAAGTTTAAATTTTACCAACAAACAACCATATAAGAGAAGAACTTCAAATTAAATTGAATAAACCACTAACAATCATCAGAGAACAAAAATAAAGAAAAAAAAAACAAATATCTGAGAATGGTAAGACAGCTATAACCAATCCATTTAAATCAGACCCATAATGAAGTTAAATTGAAATTATAAAGTCAGCTGAATGATCAGCAAAAATAAACCAGATACTCAAAAAAAAAAATAAAGGGTTTACAAAATGAGAAGAAATTACCCACTGAGTTATGACACAAAAATACGTAAATCACAAGAAGAAGTCACAATATGAAACAAAATAAACAAATGCCCTTAACATGAGCTCAACTACACAAACAAAAAGGAAGAACATCATATTCCACGCGCCCCAGTAGACGGCATTATGCTCAAAGCAATCCTGATGAAGACAAAACACTGGACGTGTACTCCAGCAAGTCGTTGCGGGACTCTGAATAATCAAAACATTTAAATACTCCGTTTAAAAGGAATAATGATCCGGCGTGCGTTCCCAAACACTAAACGCCCTAAAGCCAGGTTAACAGTCATTACCATTGCCAAATGCTGAAACTACATAAGATCTTAATTAAACATACGTACCAGGCCGACAGAGAAAGATACCACGCCAAAGTGAAAGGCACGATTAGAGGGTATGCACACATACGAGTATAAAACTCGCTTGACGAGTGACAAAGCCACACGTGAGGGGATGAGCAGATGGGAAGTGAAGCTACCTAAACAAAACATTCCCGTTAGCGTTTACACATCAACTCTTAGCTACCAATACATCACTTTTTCCTACCTGAAATGCTTCACTACAATCCCAAACCCAGCCAGGAGAAGAGACAGCACCCCAGAGGAGAGTCACTTACCTGAGCTCCCGGTGTGTGACGCTTATATGTGTGCGTAACACGGCGCCCATTACTGACGTCACGCGAGCATCATAGCTCTCATGTCACAATCGTCTGTTTGATTACGTCATTAATTGATCTTTACCATACATCTCTGGCATATGTACATCAACTTGACAGTCACCACTGTAAGCCTCTACTAAATATATTGTAAAAACTTTAATTTGGTGTAAAGTTGCTTTGCAACGATATGTATCGTGAAAAGCGCTATACAAATAAATTTGAATTGAACTGAAATTTGGTTAATCTTTGAAACACAAATTAAGACACTTTTAACATGAGAGGTGTCTGTCCCTCCATAAACGTCCAGGAAACCAAGACTTAAAAGTTTCTCTCACTGTGAAGGGTGAGTTGAATATCATTGTTCTCCTTAACTCACTCTATGTCCACATATTTAATCTAGAGGCTGTGGTTTTGTTTAAAATACTATCTTGCTAAATGAAAATAATGCAGTATAAACTGTATTCTGCCTACTACCTGTTATTAGTATGTGAAACTGATCACATTATGCAACAATAAATGATTCAAACTGTAGTGGCTACATTGTCACATGGCCTCATCATATTGCAAATTAAATTCAGCACTTAAAAGAAAATTAATCACAATACAGTTATGTGGTTTATATGAATATTTAATTAGTGTTCATATACTGATCACAATCAGCTCATTTCAATAACTGTGTCTCAACACTTTTCATATACTCTTCTGAATCAGCCACATCTGTGCTTATAAATGACTGAGGCAATTCATTTTTAGTCTTTATTCTGTTTGGATGCAGAGCTGTATATTAAAACTCAGTAGCAACTGTCACTACTTAAGTATTTCATGCATACAATGCACACACAACCTGCAGTTTAATGTAACCAACCTCTAGGTCCTGTAGGTCTAACACCAAAGCCTGAACTCACATCAGATCCTGCAGGAGCTGCACTGACAGGAAACACAGTGACTTTGACCTGTCGCATGGATCCGTCCACTGGATGGGACTTTTACTGGTACAAACACACACCAAACTCTGAGACAAAGAAGACAAAAACAAACTCCTACAGAGTGAAGATTGATTCAGTGTCTGATGGAGGCCAGTACTGGTGTAGAGCTGGAAGAGGGAAACCAGTCTACTACACACAATACAGTGATGCACTGTGGGTAAATGTTACAGGTGAGAGAGAACATAGTATGTGACACAACATACAGATCACAGACAATATCTACAGAACTTCAAAAACACTGAAGCAAAAATAAATGCAATAATCTGTTTGTACAGCGAGTCCTAAAGCTGTGGTGACGGTACGACCTGATGAACGAGTGTTCAGAGGAGAAACAGTCACTCTCAGATGTGATATAAAGTGGGGAGGAGACACTGAGTGGACGTACAGATGGGAAATAGAGAGAACAAACTACCAATATAAAAACTCTGTCAGCCGATTCTCAACACAAGAGTGGAACATCAGCAGTGTTGATCACATTCACAGCGGTAAATACACCTGTACAGGACAGATGGGAACACAAAGCTCTCAGCGCAGTGATGCTGTTACACTGACTGTATCAGGTGAGTTTGTGTGTTTGTTCATTATTATCAGTGTTTTCAGCTTCTCTCTCAGTTTCTCTGTGGCTCTATAACTCCTCATGTTTTGTTCAGCTGAAGCTCAGGCAGCAGTGCGAGTGTCTCCACAGCCGTGGCTGACTGAAGGACACTCAGTGACTCTGATCTGTGAGGTTACAGGCTCCTCTACAGGCTGGACGTTCAGCTGGTTCAGAGATGATGATCATCTGTCAGACAGCAGCAGAGGAGCTGGAGGCTCTTACACTCTCAGTCCTGCTGCTCTACAGCACACAGGAGTTTATACATGCAGAGCAGAGAGAGGACGACCGGCCTATTACACAAAGTACTGTAACACACAGCCACTGTGGATCACTGGTGAGTCTGTGTGACACTATTTATGTTTGTGTTCATCTGTATTTGTGTTGCATTACAGTCTCTGACACAAGGGGGCAAAACATCTGAAACCAAAGCCAACTTCAAAAAACCTACACTCACTTCCTTCTAATAAAACTTTAGTGCCAAATTTCATCTAAGTTGTTTTAATTACACATTATTTTACTACACAAACACATGTGCTGTCAGTTTTGAATGATATTATTTTCTTCTTCTCAGGTGTTTCTCGTTCAGTGTCTCTGGTGGTCAGTCCCAGCAGAAGTCAACACTTCTCATCTGACTCTCTCTCTCTGAGCTGTGAGGATCAGAGTAACTCTAGTGGATGGACAGTGAGAAGATACACAGTCAGAAACACTGAAGATTGTTCAAAACAAACAGGATCTACATGTCGAATCATCTCTCTCAGCACATCTGACACTGGAGTTTACTGGTGTCAGTCTGAATCTGGAGAGAAACGTCATCCTCTCAACATCACTGTACATGGTGAGTCTTGTTTCTAACTCACACTTTCTAATCTAAATTCTAAAAATCTCACATGTTCCACTATTTTTCAGCTAATTACAGACTGACAATACTCTACAATTATTTGAATGATATATTATAATGTCCACATTCATCAGTTTCTTCCCATTTAAATGGACAGTTTTTGGCCAGACTACATGGAATCAGTTTCAAGCCAGCTGTTAAAAGTCTGACTACACAACACATTGTTTTGATATATTCTTACTATTTGCAGTAAGCACACATTTCTTGTGTTGTGTAGATGGTGATGTGATTCTGGTGAGTTCTGTTGATCCTGTGATTGAGGGAGATACTCTGACTCTACACTGTTTACATCGATCTACAAACTCCCCGATCCTCAGAGCTGATTTCTGTAAAGACGGGTCACTCATCCAGAATCAGACGACAGGAGAGATGAACATCACTACTGTCTCAAAGTCACATGAGGGTTTCTACTCCTGTAAAACAGAGAGAGGACAGTCACTCCACAGCTGGATCTCAGTCAGAGGTCTGGGAATAATGATTTATTTTATGTACATGTGTAATATTATCATACAGTATGTCACTTACAAACAGATCTTGTCAGGTTCTCCAATCTCAGCAGCTTCATCATCATCTCTTCTGGTCACTGGTGTGGTTGTGGGATTGAGTGTTTGCCTGTTGATCTTCATCTCACTGGTGCTGCTGTGGAGATACAAGAAGAACAAAGGTGTGGAGCAGTTCATAACATTTTGTATGATTAATACAACTGAACATCAACAAATTACATATACAGTTTTTGAATAAAGGCTCTAGAAAAGATCTAATTGTCAGCTTAAAGAGTCACTGTAATCACTGCAAATACTCTTGAGTGACCATAATGCTCTTTGTTCCTATTATAGATCAGCAGCGTAATGTTAACCAGACATCAGACCCAAATCAATCTGCAGAATCTCAAACAGAAAACTCTCCTCTACAGTCTGGTCAGCCTCAATAACTAATTATTTAAAGGGACAGTTAACAAATAAAAATGAATCATTTGTCCATACAATGAAGTCAGTGGGGTCCAATGTTGTTTGGACACCAGCATTTCTCAAAATATATTTTTGAACCACTTCAAGCTTTATAGAACATTATTTTTTAATCGTCAAGACTGCTTTGCTTTCTACCTTTTATCCTCAAATGCTTGTTTTCTGTCCAGCAGGTTCTGATCACGTTTATGATGTTGTGACTGAAATGAATGAGAGAGACAAAGGTTTAGTCTTAAACCTTATTTAAACACACAACATTCATAATCAATAAATATCATTTGTTGAATCATATTGGCTTTTTTGTATTTTTAAGACGATCCAAAGCCATTGGCAGACGTCACATATTCAGAGGTCACTGTTAAGAAAAAAAAGGACAAAGGTTAAAATAAAAGTCTCTTAATTACACTTCTGACTACAATATAATCATCATCAGAAACATTAAAGCATTTCTAATTCATTAAATAAAAATGTATATTTCTTTCTAACAATTATTTATGAATTTTAATCATTATTATTTTTCTAGACAATACCGCAACAACATTGTGTAGTGTGACATACTCAGAAGTCAGAAGAAAAGAAAAAAAATCCAAAAGCAAAGGTAAGATCCTGTTTATCTTAAATTACAATATGTCTAGCATGTTTTGAATAATATAATTGATCTGTTTTGTATTAGATATTGATACTGCAGGACACAGTGATCTGGTTTATGCACAGATCGATATCAAGGACAAAAAGGAAACCAAGGGCAAAGGTAAACACACAACAAACTGCATCTAAACACAACCGTCTGAATGATATTCATCACATTTTCCTCAGATATAATTATTTTATAATATTAGAAAAAGAAACCCTTTACAATCATAAACAACAACGATAATGATCACTTAATTCTGGAAATGTAGCACAACAATCAACAATCACAACAATCAGATCTGCCTAATTTTGCTGATTCTACATTCCCACATTTCGGAAATCAAACAGACCAGTCAGATAACCAACCTGCTGTTTTTTTTTTTTTTTTTTTATGACAGGTGCTGGATTTCGTGGTTTTCTGATGGAAATGAAATCTAAGGACAAACACAGAGGTAAATAAAGATATGATCTGAAATGTTGACAGCAACAGGTTACAGATCATGTGACATTATAAATATTTCAATAGAACCTGCTAATGAAATAAGGTTCTTAATCGTATTTATGTTGGCTGGAAATTATATTCACACTTATTAATATGTTAACATTTTTAATCAATACAGTCTTCTGTGGTTTCTTTGAGGTTCACTGGATTAGCAGGTATTAGTGTTGCAGATGTATATTATGTTAATTCATTCTCTGTCTGTTGTTCTCTATCAGAGAAAAGCAGTGAGTCTGGAGACACTTTCTACTCTGAACTGAAGCACAACACAGACAGAGGTGAGAGAAACACAGAGTTGAGCTTCAGCACTATTACAGTCAAACGACTAACCTTAAATTAAGGCTTAAACATTAGGCACTGTTTCTGCTACAGATCAGATTTATTCCTAAAGTCACAAGGCTCATTGAGAAAATGTAAAACTCTTACATTTATTATTTTATTGTTATTTATTATTTGTGTTCTTCAGGTGCTGATGCTGGTGATGCAACTTGTGCTCAACCTATTAGGAAGAAGAACAAAACACGTAAGAATTCTGTTACATTTGTACAATAATTTACTAATAACTGACAAGCAGCTCAAAATTTGTGCTCGTTCGTGCAGATTGTGGCATATATTGATTATTTTACATTATAAATCTGCTTTAAGTGATTTGGTTCAGTTACTTGTGAGGTTCACTGAGATCTTAAAACTAAATTTTCAGCAGAATGAGCTCAAATCGGAGGTTTACATTGTTCACATCACCTGCATAATAAATCATCATTTTTTATCTTTATTATCTGTTTAAAGGTGAAGACAACAGACGGCTAAAAGAGATTCGCACCAGCAGAAACAGTAACGCTTGCATTGCTTAACAAATTAATCTGAGTGAACTGCTTGTGCACAAGCTTGACTGAAACACTTTAGAGGCACTTATGCACTGTATTATCTGGGCACATCTTATGTAAGCAAACAAAAGTATCTACATTATATAATAGAACATCTCCAGTGGGCTCTTATTTTTAACACAAGCAAATCTGCCTGAATTGTTATTGCATTAATTGCTGTGCAGCACCAATATAATTAAATAAATATTGTAATTTGACACTTTGTTGATAAGAGTTAAATACATTGTGTTTTTAGTCTTATAAAACAAGGACTGATGTGTTTTTGACAAGACAACGAAACAGACGAAGTTTGTTTTTGTTGCGTGAAGATATTTTCATATATACTTCTTTTTACAGTAATACATTTTCAGATGTTTTACATTTTCCGTATGAAATGTTTATTTATTTATTTATTTTTTTTTTTTGCTGCAGTTAATGAAGTGTGAGATTTATATTTGCTAAATATGAAATAAATGCATTTGTATGTTTTCTTTGCAGAACTTTTTTCACAATTGTTAACACAGGGTCATTTTAACCAATAGATAAAGGCAGTTCTATTTTAGTAGCACTAAACACATCGAACCTTTTGTTTGAATTGAATTTAAAAAATAAAATAAAATAGATATTTTAAATTTAGATTTTTTTTTGTTGTTGTTGTTGTTGTTTTAATGAAGTATCTGAGTGTAAACTGGAGAAAGGTTCATTGTTTCTCAGTATGTGGGAATACCCTGGAGTTCTTGGTTTCTGGGAAACTAAAAAAAAAAAAAAAAATCTACCTAAATATTTCAAATATATAGTTTTGGCATAGTTTTCATATTGACACGCTCTTACATGTTCGGTGAGGCCCCCTAGTGGCCCCTGGTTGAGAACCACTGAACTGCACATTCATGACGTGGGAAAATAGCATTAAAAAAGACAAGAGTCTTGATGATAAAGAGTGGTTGGAGAAAACATGAATTAGTACTTAAAAGTGGACTAAATGAGTTAAGAGACATCTGGGATATTTTCCTAGATTTTTATGAAAATGAGTCATTATTTAAAAAAAGAATGACTGAATAATATACATGCTTATTAAGTGCCTGGACTGAATGTGTGAAAAAAAAAAAAAAAAAAAAAAAAACAACCGATAAAGCCTAGCTGAACTGTAATATACATATATATATACATATATATATATATATATATATATATATATATATATATATATATATATATCTCTCTCAGACGTGTAGTGTTCAGTTAATGCTTTCCCTCAGTGAATTGTTCAATCCTATATTTTGTTGTGTTATATTTTAAGTGTTAGAGAAAATGGTGCCAGCAATGCCAAGGTCATGTGTTCGGTTCCCAAGGAAAGCATGGACCGAAATCAATACATTTACAGCGACGCCACAGAAGAAGCATTTTTGATTCCCCAAAGCAGCTTCACTGAATAGTTCTTTTAAAGGGGTCATCGGATGCAAACTTCACTTTTTCATGTTGTTTGAACATTAATGTGTGTTGGCAGTGAATGTACAAATCTACCCTATAATGATTAAAATCCATGCAGTGGTTTTTAATTAATCTGTAAAAATAATATCCCCTTTTTCAAATCGAGCCATTCTCAGATGCCTGTCGGTGATGCCGCTCCCACAATAGTTGATTGACATGATCGTTTTACCTCAGACCAGCTGCCACAGTCCAGTAACTTTCCTTGTTTCAATGCCAAAGCAGCGATGTAAGTTAGACATGAATATCTCCAATTGAGCGATTAAGGTGTTGTGTTGCTGGATGTAATAATGAACATAGTGCTCGTCATTTACTCCCGACATCTGAGCCGCTGAAGATGCAGTGGATTACGTTTGTTTGTGAAGGGAATGCGCCTCCCGATCTACATATATCCGTCTATGTTTGCGCGAATCATTCATGATCCAGCTTCACTTACAGAAGAAGTGAGTACAAGCATTTTTTTATGAATCTTTGCGATCGCCTTTCCTTATAACCTGGTAGTTAGGAAGTTTAGCGGCTAAAGGCGGCTAATGTAAACAAGCTCCTCATTCCACAGAGAGAAGAGAGGGGCGGGGCGAGCAGAGCTCATTTGCATTTAAAGGAACAACCCCTTAGAATGAGATGATTTTTGCAGAGCTCATTTTGACAAGGTAAAAAGTTTTACAAAACCATTGAGAATTTTTAATCAAAGTATATTAGAGACTTTTCATTCAGACCCTAAAGAATCATATCAACATGTGGAAAATGGGCATCCGATGACCCCTTTAAAAAATGCCTTTTCTAAGCCTGACAAACATTTCAATGATCTAAAGAACCTTTTACCATTATAAAGAATCTTTTGTGCAGTGAAAAGTTTCAGTGGATGTTAAAGGTTCATCATGGCAATTATAGTGAACAGGGTATCGTCATTACAGCAATGTCTCTTTCCCCATGATTGAGTACATTTTGTTTAGCAAACTGGATTAGAGCCGTGCAAGTCATCGCTCATAAAGGCTGTTCACGTGTGTAAGCTCGATTACTTTCTGCTGCTAGTTAGTCCAGCAGTCTCTGGAGGGAAACTTGCTGTGGATTCCTGAAGCAGCAGCTGTGAAAGAAAATCTTGACATGTTGTCCATGAATAGAGGCACGTGTAAAAAAAAATAAAATAAATAAAAAAAAATTATATATATATAGCTTTATATATATATATATATATATATATATATATATATATATATATATATATATATATATATATATATATATATATATATATATATATATATATATATATATATATATATATATGTAGCTTTATGTTTTTTTGTTTTTTAAAGTACCTTTTTACTGAGAGGACAGAAGAGAAAAGAGACGCTCCTTATGCGTCCAAGTGTAAAGTATCCAAGTGTAAAGAGGAGAAACGTTCATTATTTCTCAATATGTGGGATGTATATGTGTATACATGTACATACACTCAATATGTGTATGCTCTAGACTTCTCGGTGATGAACTGTAATAAAAATATTCACCTATGCCCAAAACGATATAGTCTAGTCAAAATATCTTGATTTTTAAAAAATGTTTTATCTTATTTCAATGTTTGTTTAAATTGTTTTAAGTCATATTGAGGCCTCCTAACATGTTTGCTGAAGCCCTCTACCAGTGGACCCTGGCTGAGAACCGCAGATCTAAACATTTAAGGAACAGAAGCATGAAAAAGACAAGAGTCCTGATGATAAAACAGTGTTTTCCTTTTTATTATATACTTCCAATGCCTAATGGTCAACCACATGAAGAAATAATTATGCTTTCGTTTTCTCTGACTTACGATCTCTATCAGTTTCAGATACAGCAGAAATCTTAAGGGTATGCGTCCTCTTTTTGGACCTAAAAAATGCGTCCGACCGGAATTTCTAAATCGCCCAAAATGTTTGGGATTCGGCTTTCTGAATTCGGGACTGTTTTCGTAATCCTGCCCCCGCTGGATTTCTGACCATTACCGCCTCCTCAGGCAAACATCCTAATATTGTATACAGTTTTCATGCATCAGGGAGCCGCTATCAAAATGCGGAGTATTTAAATATTTTGAATGAGCGTTTCACTTTCACTTTCGATTTAGCGATCAGCTGTGTAAAGCACAGTTTACAAAATCAAATTTCTGTCAATGCTGAGCAGCAAATCTTTCAGCATGGTCTGTCAGTCATCTCTCCTTGATCAGTTAAATCTGACTCCTGCAGCTGCTGTTGGATGCCTCTCATACTCCGTAAGTATTTGATAATATTCCACACTTTCTGTTTTCGTTTACTGTTTTTAATAGTCTTTTTTTAATTTTCTCTGCCCCTTTTAATGAATTGTCCATGTAGTGGCCCAAAAATCACACTTAAAAATGATTAAATATCATTGCATTAAACAATTTATCATGTGTTTCAGCATTTTGTTCATTTAAAAGAGCCTATAGTTTATGTGAGAGAAAAAAAAAAAAAAAATATATATATATATATATATATATATATATATATATATATATTATTTATATTATATATTTTCAAATTATTTTTATAGCCACTATAATGTCACAGTCATTACTGTTAATATTTGCCTGTAATGTGTGTTTGCAACTGTGTAAGTGTTTTACTCCATAAAGTATAAATACTCTTGTATCAGTCCACGAGTCCTGTGACGTCATTGTGTGTGTTCTGATGTTAAATGTTAAATGTAGAATATCCACTATCCGTTCTCATGGATGAGCTTTAAAACGCAGAAAAACACTTTGAGTTGAAACTCCATACATGTTTCAGTTCATTTGCATTGTGTTGAATGATTGGAAATACTTAATATCCATGTTTCTTCTAGTGCTGATGTCCCTCATCCACTCTGGACTCACTCAAGGTACTGTGCAGCACTGCAGTACATTTGATTTAATTAAACAAATGTGAATTGTGTTGTAATAGTTTATTTGTCTAGATGGGTCACTTTTGTCTCTTTGCTGATAAATTATGTCCACATTTTACTGTAATTCATCTTCACCCAGCATCATTGAGTAAGTCCTCCATCTGCTAAAACACTGACATTTCTGCATTACTAAATCAGCCACAAAGAAAAAAGCACATACACAGAAATCAAGTGGGGAAGTGGAGAAAAATCTTGTCTTGCAAAAATATTTTAAGTTGGACTTCCTTTCTCCTCATTAATTGACTGCATTGTTTTGTCTTGTAAGAGTGGCCTACTCTTACTGCACCAGTCAAGTCACCTTTATTTATATACATCTTTAACAATACAGAATTGTGACAAAGCGGCTGTACAGTATTAAATAGGAAATAGTGCATCAATAATGCAAAAGGGCAACAATAAACACTCAATTTTCAGGTAAAGGCAGTTAATCAAATACAATAAAATGAAATATAATATCGTGTGAAGAAAAAGTGTCCCCAACTAAGCAAGCCAGAGGTGACAGCGGCAAGGAACCAAAACTTCATCGGTGACAAATGGAGAAAAAAACCTTGGGAGAAACCAGGCTCAGTCGGGGGGCCAGTTCTCCTCTGGCCAGACGCAGAGGACTCATCTGGTTCCCGTGGTCTTGTGCCGACGGCCGTCTAGGTGACGAGGTCTTCACTGAGGATCCGTCTCTGGGGCTCATCTAGTCGATGTGGTCTCCGCTGACATTCAGGGCTGTAGAGGTCGTCTCTAGGTGCTGATCCACCGTCTGGGCTGGGTACGGACTGGATTCATTAAATAAATGAATTTAAAAAAAAAAAAAAAAGAAGAAAAGAGGTTCTTTTAAAGACAACATGTGTAGAGCCTTTGGGTTCGCTGATCAATAATTTATTTACTTTGAGCTGGTGTATTTGGTCACAGTCTTTGTGCCCTCAGACACGGCATGTCTGGCCAGTTCACCGGGCAGCAGCACACGCACGGCGGTCTGTACTTCTGCTCTGTTTCTGCTCTGTGGTTTTAACAAAAGTGGGGGAGATAGTTATTCTTGTTCTGTTTCTTTCATTTCATAAACCTCAAAATACTACCACAAGAGCAAAAGATTCACAGCAACATGTGCATGTCTTTTTCATTTACTTCCACTTCTTAGAAACCCTGTATAATGTCCAACTTTAGCGTTTCTGTTTTCTTATATATTTTTCTGACAGTAAAGCAGCATTAGTACCAACTGGTAAAGCTACATTTTTAGTAAGAGGCTTCTTCCAGTTATTGTTAAACCCGAGTCTCCTGGTCTAAGAAGTAAGCGCTGTCATGTAACCTTTTAGAAAGGAAAATAAACATTTTAAATGTTGTTGTGGTGAATCATCACTCCATCCAATCTGAATCAATATCAGTTTAAACTGTATGCGTCACTTGTGTTTCTACATGTGTTGTTTATATTTTGTCTCTGATTGTATGAACGTACCGAAAGAGAAGAGAAATATCTTAAACTTAATTTCTTTGTTTATTTTCTTAATATATTTCTATAAATCACACTAGGTTTTAATTCTGGGTTATTGTTGTTGCAAAGTCTTACATGTGAAATACGGTGATGCAATAATACTTTCATGACAGCAAAGTGATTGTAGATTTTATCTGATCATATTACAGAAATTATACTTTAATTAGCTAAAATAATTGACAGATATATGCAGAATTTATTGACAGATACAATGGATTACTTGTTCTTTATATCAATCATTGTGTAAAAGCAGTCTAGCTGCCATTAACCGGGCCGCTGCAATTGTAGACGAGAGAATAACTCAAATAAGAGCAGGAATTACATAAGTAGGCCTACATTAGGATTCAACTCATGAACTGACTTTATATTCACTGGTCTGTTCACAATGTGTGCGTCTCTGGTAGCATGAATGAACAAAACAATGCCGTGTGAGAACAACTACTGGAAGACATTGTCTTTTCAAGTAACTTGCATGCACGAAAAGACTAAATATCTAATGGATGTCTTTTTCTTCCTGTTTCTTCATTTATTTCTGGGTAGAGTTTTGTCTCCTCCCTCATCTCTTCTCAAACTGTGAAACTCAGGAAGTGTCTGATTAAGTGCACACAGCACTGTTAAAACAGTCTATTAATGTGTCAGTATGGGGTCCAGTGCACTGCCTCTCATACTCCGTGAGTATTTCATTATATTCTACACTATCTTCTGTTTTTTTATGTTTTTAATACAGTATTCAGCTGAAGATAAATGATGTGCTGTGTGTAGGAGGGTTTCAGTGCTTATTGTATTGTTTATTGATTCAATGTGATGATATGTTACGTGTGGATCAGATACAGAGTTTCAGAGAACATCTGTTTATCTGTGCTGCTTGTGAAAGATGGAGGCCCTGTGGACATGTGCTTTTGCTAGTTCATCTTATTTTAGGTAGTTCAATTAAATCAGACATATTTGTGTTAATATAGGTTTGGTGTTGTATGATATTGTATCTTTAAATAGACTCAGAGTTCAGAATACTGAGCAAACATGCAAGCTTTTCTATAATAATAATAATAATAATAATAAGAAGAAGAAGAAGAAGAAGAAGAAGAAGAAGAAGAAGAAGAAGAAGAAGAAATAATGACATTTAAAAAAAAAATGGATGTTTAAATCCCACTTAACAATGTCTAGATGTCATTGCGTTAATTACAATATATAACAAGTGCCGTCGGCCAAAAAATGATGCTTAAGCTTTTCTCTGAACTAACTTCTGTTTTTTGAGAATTTTTTTTGAATTATTTTAATGAGTTTCTCATTTTTAGCGGATGTGTAAAGTCAGTTCTCACATTCTTTGCAGAAAAAGCACAGCTGTAGTTCATCACATTAACATATGAAGATGTTCCACTAATGTTTGACAATCAGAAATTATCTTTACTTTTCAGTTTGAACATCATATTTGTTTTATAAATGAATTTTGCGAAATGTTTTGAGTGAAAACTGTGCTTGTGCCACATTTCTTTTTAACTTGGTTCCATTTACATTGCAAACATCAAAAGCACTGAGGTCATTCACAGCTTTCCTTTTTGGTTCACTTTAATGTCTTAATGAAATCAAAATTGACTTTATTTTTACTTAGCATACCTTGCATCGAGGTGAACAATTAAATCTATGCAAGTTAATCCACTAAAAAAAAGAAAAAGAAAAGGTTTTGGTATTCTTTGATCAAAATCTGAACATTTGCTTCCACTCTGTAATGTCATTCCTTCTCTGATGACGTCAGTTTGACAGATTGTGCAGAACATCCTTTACAGCCTTCAAATCGTGAGAGACAGAGAGGAGGAGCACTAAAATAAAACCAGCTCTATATTCAGTTTTCAGTTTCAGTTGGAAATACGTCACTATTCTGAAATAAAGTCGGCAGCAACTTGCAGTTCATGCAGATTTTAACTAAACTAGATTTGGTTAATTTAAAACATTTTCTGAAAACACTCTAAGTCTTCAAATTCTTTTAGCCACTATAAAGTCACAATTAAGTCGACTTGTCAGCGTCAAACAGGAAGTGAGGCTGTGTGTTTCTCAAACACTTTGACCTAATGTGGTTTGGACTTCTATAGTTGGTTTTGTTCCAGTGAAGAATCAGTGGTGTGAAACATTAACCACATTAACTTTAAAATGTATTTGTAGTGTGTTCGCACGTGCAAGTCTTTTATAAATAAAGTGTAGATCTACATTTACTTTAGACATTTCAGTGTGTGATTTGCATTGTTGAATGAATGGAAATGCTTCATATCTGTGTTTCTTCTGCTTGTAGTGTTGATGTCCTTCATCCAGTCTGGATTCACTCAAGGTACTGTGCATTTGATTTTCTTCATTGAACAAATGTGAATTGTGTTGCAGTACTTTATTTGTCTACATCAGAATACAACATTTGTCTCTTTGATGTATTATATCCATATTTTGCTGTCATGGCCATGGTAAAAATAAAGTGTACTTGAATGCACTAAAAATACTTAAAGGGGTCATCGGATGCCCATTTTCCACAAGTTGATATGATTCTTTAGGGTCTTAATGAAAAGTCTATAACATGCTTTGGTTAAAATTTCTCAATGGTAGTGTAATAAACACCTTTTTTACCTTGCCAAAATCAGAGGTTGCTTTAAATGTTAATGAGCTCTGCTCGCCCCGCCCCTCTCTTCTCTCTGTGGGGTGATGAGGCTGTTTACTTTAGCCATGTTTAGCCGCTAAACTTGCTAATTAGCACATTATTAGGAAAGGCGATTGCAAAGATTCATAAAAAAAGTGAAGCTGGATCACAAATGATTTGCACGAACATAGACAGATATATGTAGATCGGGAGGCACATTCCCTTCACAAACAAATGTAATCCACTGCATCTTCAGCAGCTCAGATGTCGGGAGTAAATGACGACCACTATGTTCATTATTACATCCAGCAACACAACACCTCAATCGCTCAATCTGAGATATTCTCGTCTAACTTACATCCCTGCTCCACAATTGAAACAATGGAGGTCGGACTGTTACAGCTGATTTAGGGCGGGTCTGAGGTAAGACACTCATGTCAATCAACTATCGTGGGAGCGGCCTCTGTCAGTGTGTCTGTAATCTGTATTTTTACAGATGAATTAAAAACCACTGCATGGATTTTTATCATTATAGGGTAGATTTGTACATTCACTGCCAACACACATTAATGTTCAAACAACATGAAAAAGTGAACTTTGCATCCGATGACCCCTTTAAATACAGGCAAGTACATTTGTAGTACATTCTTATTTTTTGTGCTAAATAAAATTGTAAAACTTATACACTATAAATACACTAATTAAAAGTATATTTCTACTTCAGTAGTGCTTAAGCAAAATTGCAAAAATATACCTAAATTGATATTTAATTTGATTTTAGTATTGGAATAAAATGTATTAGTTATCTGTCAGACCCTTTGGACTGTTTTGTGTGTGTTTTCCCCTGTGTATGCCCATATTTGGACTTTCCGTTTCCGTTTCTTGTTATGATGTCATAGTTCACCTGTCTCCCCCTGATTGGTTGTGTCAATGTATTTAAGGTTTGGTTGTGTATGTCAAGTTTGTCGGTGATTGTATTGTCTTCCGTTTAAGTTGGTTTACTTTCTCGTCCGCTCCTCCTTCCTCGCACACCACGACTACCGTGACAGAATCACCGTCCGGCCAACCTCCTCCATATACTGTTCCGATGAGCCTGCTCTGTCCGGTCTTCCCTCACCCCTTCCAGTTCTCCATAACTCCTCCCTCATCCTCAGCCCAGAGCCCGCGGTCAGCTCACGGACTCCCGCCACGATCGCGGCCAGCGCCTGCGGCCAGCCCTTCGAGATCACGGCCGATCTTGATGGCTAGCGTGCTGGACCCACCACGAGTGTCTGTGCGGGCAGCTAAGATCGGCGTTGCAGCTGCGTCTCCTGAGTCTAACCATGTTGCAGCCGCATCTACTGAGTCAAGGCAGGTGACGGCAGCGTTTCCTGAATCAAGTCAAGTTGCAGCTGCATCTCCTGAATCAAGTCAGGTGACAGCTGCGGTTCCTGAGGCAAGTCAAGTTATAGCTGCATTTATTGATTCAAGTCGAGTGGCAGCTGCACTTACGGAGTCAAGTCAAGTTGCTGCTGCATTTCCTGAGGCAAGTCAAGTTGCAGCTGCATCTCCTGAGTCTAGCCAAGCTGCAGCGGATATGCAGGAGTCAAGTCAAGTTGCAGTAGGGTTTCCTGAGTCAAGTCAAGTTGCAGTAGCGTTTTCCTGAGTCAAGTCAAGTTGCAGTAGCGTTTACTGAGCCAAGTCAAGTTGCAGTAGCGTTTACTGAGCCAAGTCAAGTTGCAGTAGCGTTTCCTGAGTCAAGTCAAGTTGCAATAGCGTTTACTGAGCCAAGTCAAGTAGCAGTTGTGTTTCCTGAGCCCAGTCAAGTTGCAGCTGCCTTTACAGAGCCCGAGCTGCCTCCAGCGCGCCCCTCAGAGCCCGAGCTGCCTCCAGCGCGCCCCCCAGAGCCCGAGCTGCCTCCAGCGCGCCCCTCAGAGCCCGAGCTGCCTCCAGCGCGCCCCCAGAGCCCGAGCTGCCTCCAGCGCGCCCCTCAGAGCCCGAGCTGCCTCCAGCGCGCCCCTCAGAGCCCGAGCTGCCTCCAGCGCGCCCCCCAGAGCCCGAGCTGCCTCCAGCGCGCCCCTCAGAGCCCGAGCTGCCTCCAGCGCGCCCCTCAGAGCCCGAGCTGCCTCCAGCGCGCCCCCCAGAGCCCGAGCTGCCTCCAGCGCGCCCCTCAGAGCCCGAGCTGCCTCCAGCGCGCCCCCCAGAGCCCGAGCTGCCTCCAGCGCGCCCCTCAGAGCCCGAGCTGCCTCCAGCGCGCCCCCCAGAGCCCGAGCTGCCTCCAGCGCTCCCCCCAGAGGCGGAGCTCTCTCCAGCGCGCCCTCCTGAGTCGGCGCCTTCTCCAGCGCACCCTCCTGAGTCTGCGCGCCCTCCTGAGTTAGCGCTACCCGAGCGCCCTCCTGTGCTGGCACCTACTAAGCCCGGCCTTCCCGTCCTCTTCTGGGCTGGCTACGCCCTAAGTTCCCCCAAGAAAATTTTGGGGGGGGGCTACTCCCCTGATCAGCCATGGCCACCTGGACTGTTTACCCGGCCATGGCTTCCCGAACTCCCTGACCCGCCATGGTCGTGTGGTCTCTGTGCTCGGCCATTGCCGCCCGAGCTTCCTGATCCTCCATGGCCCTATGGACTCTGTGCTCCGCCCTGGCTCCCTGAGCTCCCTGATCCGCCCACCCTCCCTCCCTCCCCAGTGTGTTTGTTACGGCGCAAATCGCACCTTAGGAGGGGGGGGCTAGTGTCAGACCCTTTGGACTGTTTTGTGTGTGTTTTCCCCTGTGTATCCCCATATTTGGACTTTCCGTTTCTGTTTCTTGTTATGATGTCATTGTTCACCTGCCTCCCCCTGATTGGTTGTGTCAATGTATTTAAAGCTTGGTTTTGTATGTCAAGTTCGTCGGTGATTGTATTGTCTTCCGCTTAAGTTGGTTTACGGTGTGTTTTGGATTTCCCTGCTGTTCCCGTCTGTTCCTGCCCTCTATGTGGATTTATGAATAAACGTTTATGTATTGGACTTTCTCGTCCGCTCCTCGTTCCTCGCACACGACGACTACCGTGACATTATCCTAAGTTTAAATTAAATAGATTTTAGTTAAAATATTATTAATGTAGTAGTTGTAAGTGCATTTTCCCAACTGTGCTACTTCAGTACACTTGATATAAATACACTAATTACACTGAATAAAAAATAAAGAAAGGAAAAAAAAAAAAGGCTGAGAAAACGTAAAAACGGTGACAATCAACAAATCTTAAAAGATGAGCTCTTTATGTCACAATACAACAAATAGCTAACAATAATGACAAAACAACAAAAAAAAAGTTTAGATGAAGTCAGCAAACAGCAAAAAAAAAAAAAAAAATAATAAAAATAATAATAATAATCTCAAAAAAACTGAAGGGGGAAAAAAAAACAGAAGAGAGGTAAAAGTTTGTGAACAAACTTTATGTTGGCCTTGTCTAGAAAGGCTAGTTTAAAAGTTTAAAATATCGAAATAACAATGTTTGGAATTCCAGAGATCCGAGCTTTTGTGTCATATGATAACATGTTTTATTTATATTTTTACATTATAGTTGTGTAGTATTTGGGTATTTATTGTATTTTTAATTTGAATTGGCTAATTTAGTTATTTTTGTATATAACTGGGCTTAAAAATAGCAACATTTTATGTAAAATTCACTTTAAAGTTTCTCAGTTTTAATCGTGGTGATAACGTTAGAAAAGGCTATAGTTTAGTAGAACATTGCTGCCATCTACTGGAAATTGAACACTTCAAATTCGTTTTGAGGATTAAACAGTAATGTTACTGTATGCTCGTGAAGTGTTCAAACAAAAACTGTATTAGTTTTGTGCAGGAATATTTTTTATTCTTGCAGTTTGTATTTAATTTATAATGTGACTTAGGCAACACCTATATTTTTATAGTTTCACTGGAAACAATTTAAAATAAGGTTCATTTTGCATAACATTAACAAAAATAATTAATGCTGTTACAAATGTATTGTTCATTGTTAGTTCAAGTTAATACATTCACTAATGTTAAAAATGATACCTTATTGTAAGTGTTGCTGTTTCACTATCATCAGCTTTTTTTAATAAGAAAATGTAGCCTAACATCCAATAGTCAAATATACTCCTCCATTTCTCTCTTCAGATGCACTTTTGAAATATTTAGCTGTGCAGTTTCTCTGTGAATGATTGAACACAATGATTATTGGTGGAATGGGATGTGAGGCAAGGGGTGGCAGGTAAAATCTTGCCTAAGGCAGCAAATTGACCAGCAACTGAGCATTTTTTTTTTTTTTTTGTAGTTTCAAGAAAGAAGCATTTCTTATTACTTAATGTTTATTAAATCTATGTATTTATTCACTTAATGTTTGCTTCATTATTTATTATACTTAATTTCATTTCATTTCATTAAGTTTTTTTATTAAATGTATTTATTTATTTCATTTTATAATGTATTTGTTAACTGTATTAATTAAAATACATGAATAAAAATGTAAATAGATAAATAAATACATTAAAAATAGCTAGGTAAAATAAATTTTAAATTGAAGTAAATACATTTAATAAAAACCTAATGAAATTAATGAAGTGGATATATTAAATGCATAAATAGATTTAATACAATTTAAGTAATGACAAAAAATAATAAAAAGAATAAAAAGAAGTTAATAAATGCATTTAAGTAAAATATATTAATAAAAATTAAAGTTAAGTTTTTATTAAATACTTTTATTCACTAATTTTACCTAATTTTTATTAAATCTATTTATTTATTCACTTAATATGTTCGTTTCATATGACTTTTTTATTGTGTTTACTTGCAATGTTTTCTTTAAGTTGTCCTGTTTCATGAACAGCTCTATTCATCTTGAAATTTGACAAAATTTGACAAAAGAAATAAACCAATTAAAATAAATAAATAAAATAAATAAATAAATAAATAAATAAATAAAAAATCATCACAACTTTTGTCATAGTGTATCACATTTTATTCATTACTATATCACTATCAACTACATTAAGTCACATATTTAGTTTTCAAGAGTCTGTTTTTTTCCGTTCACAGATTTACCCACATCTACAGTGACTGTGACACCAAACAATCCTGTATTCACTGGAGAGACAGTTGATCTGAAGTGTGTGATAAAGTCTGATCACAGTGACTGGAGATATGAGTGGTATAAAGGCAACAGAGACAACAGAGTAATGTTACAGACGTCTGATCATTACACTGTAAACAAAAACACTCTCACTATCAGACGAGCTACTGAGTCTGATCAGGATCAGTACTGGTGTAAAGGACAGAGAAATAAAAGACCAAAATCATCACATTTCAGCTCTGGTGTTGATCTCACTGTGAAGGGTGAGTTGAATATCATCGTCCTCCTAAACTCACTTTACTACATGAAAATGAGATTCAGATGTGACACTGAATCTACAAGCTTCTTAAGTTCCCTGTGTAACATAAAATAATATTAAGTTTAGGGGAACGAAAAATATCACACTCACTGTAAGTCTGATGATTGTTTCAGATGATCTGATGTTGAATCACATTAAACCTGGGGCCAGTTGCATGAAAGGTTTAGACTAGTCTTAAGTTAGTCAGCCATTTATTTATTTATTTATTTATTTATTTGTTTGTTTGTTTGTTTGTTTGTCTTTAAGACTAGTCATATATTTTTACAAATCTTGTTACATAAAACATAGATCAGTCTCAGTTGAATAAAATAACTGCTAGTTGGTCAGACTAGTTTTTAAGACTCTGTCTTAAGATAGAGGCTAAGTTTATGCAACTGGCCCCTGTAGTGAATCAGACGGAGGAGAGACCATCACTCTCTTCTCCACATCTCTCCTCTATAACATCAGTGTTACACAAAGGGTGTGAGAGTGTCATAATGTAGGAACTCACTCATTGATCCTCGAGGATCATCACAGATCAGTGTGGATTGTAACAGGTTGTTGATTCAGCTGAATTAATGTGACTGCAGGATAAATGAGTGTGTTGTTCTGTGACGTCAGTTTGACAGATTGTGCTGAAGATCCTTTACAGCCTTCAAACTGTAATGTTTCCATGAGTGAGAGACAGAGAGGAGGAGCACTAAAATAAAACCAGCCCTCTATTTAATATTCAGTTTCAGTTGGAAATATGTCACTATTCTGAAATAAAGAGAAGAATTAGTGGTGTGAAACATTAACCACATTAACTTTAATATTTACTTGTAATGTGTTTGCATGTGTTAGTCTTTTATACATAAAGTGTACATTACATTTACTTTAGACATTTCAGTGTGTGATTTGCTTTGTTGAATGAATGGAAATGTTTCATATCTGTGTTTCTTCTGTTTGTAGTGTTGATGTCCTTCATCCAGTCTGGATTCACTCATTTGATTTTCTTTATTGATCAAATGTGAATTGTGTTGTAGTACTTTATTTGTCTACATCAGAATACAACATTTGTCTCTTTGATGTGTTTTATCCATACTTTGCTGTCATACATCTTCACACAGAATCATCTGTCTGTTCCTCATTATGTTATTGCTGCAGTACATGCTATTTATTCAATTAATCAGGCATGGCCAATCAAAAATAAAGTGTACATGAATTCACTAAAAATACTTAAATAAAAGCAAGTAAATTTGTAGTAAATTCTTATTTTTGTGCTAAATAAAATTGTTTAACTTACTATAAATACACTAATTAAAAGTATATTTCTACTTCTGTGCAATTGCAAAAATATACTAAATACCACTGATATTTAAATAGATTTTAGTACATTAAAATAAAATGTATTGCAGCAAAAATATACAGAGGACTTTTATTAGTGTATTTCTTAAAGGTGTGCTTCAAATGATTTAAAAATGTGTTTAATGTTAGTACACTTACAGTTATCATAAGTTTCAATCAAATAGGTTTTACTTAAAATATATTATTAATGTAATAGTTGTAAGTGCAATTTCCCAGCTGTGCTACTTAAGGCCACTTGATACAAATACACAAATTACACTGTAAAAAAAAAAAAAAAAAAAAAAAGAAGAGTTGAAAAAACGTAAAAAAAAAACAGTGACAATGAATAATTGTTAAGATGAGCTCTTTACATCACAGTACAACAAATAACTAACAATAATGACAAAACAACAAAGAAGTTTAGATGAAGTCAGCAAACAGCAAAAATAATAATCCTGTAACAGTAACTGCATAATTTATTCATGCTGTAATGTTCAATGTTTGACTAGTTGCGATAGCAATATGGCTGCCCACTGCTCCGGGTGTGTGTTCACGGTGTGTGTGTGCGTTTGTTCACTACTCACTACTGTGTGTGTGCACTTGGATGGGTTAAATGCAGAGCACAAATTCCGAGTATGGGTCACCATACTTGGCCACACGTCACGTCCTTTTCTTTCCTTTCCTATATATATTAATGTGGAAGAAAGTGCTAATAATGCCATAGTACTTGATTGTACTATTTAAAGACACTATAAACATGTAGTTAAGTATATATATAAAGAGAATATTAACATAATTACAATACATTTAAATTAATTATTTTATCTGTTTCTTTTTTTTTTTTTTACAGTAAAAGTATGTTAAAAGCACATTTTAGTTCAAATTTATGGTGTCCCAAAATAGTGCAGTTGAGAACATGTAGATGTTCTTCAGATTATCTTAAGTAGTAGTAAGGAATCATTTTTAGTATATTAAGTACAAAGTTAGTGTGTGGAAATAGTACACTAAGTGTACTGAAGTAAAGTGTATTTTACTGCACTTTTTTTCACCTAGATGCAGTAAAAGTTTACTCAGACATTGATTTCAAATATGAACAAATGCATTTTCAAATGCAAGTAAAATATATTAATAAAAATTAAAAATTAAGTTCTTATTAAATGCACTTTTTCACTAATTTTATAATGTTTAGTTATTTGTTTTCTATTAAATTGATTCTATTTATTTTTTTCATTACTTAATTTTTATTAAATCTAAGTATAATAAATAACGAAGTGAATATATTAAATTAATAAATATATTTCATAAAATAATGAAAAATTATAATAAAAAGAAATGAACAAATGCATTTAAGTAAAATATATTAGTAAAAATAAAAATATATATTTTTTATTAAATTCATTTATTCACTAATTTTATAACATTACTTTAGTCATTTATTTTCTTTTAATTTTATTAAATCTATTTATTTATTCACTTAATATGTTCGCTTCATTATTTATTGTACTTAATTTCATTAAGTTGTTTTTTCATGTCTTTATTTACTTCATTTGATAATTTATTAACTGTATTAAGTAAAATGTGTTAATAAAAATTAAAATAAAAAATCATCACAACTTTTGTCATAGTGTATCACATTTTACTCATTACTGTATCACTATCAACTACATTAAGTCACATATTTAGTTTTCAAGAGTCTGTTTTCTTCCGTTCACAGATTTACCCACATCTACAGTGACTGTGACACCAAACAATCCTGTATTTACTGGAGAGACAGTCAATATGAAGTGTGTGATAAAGTCTGATCACAGTGACTGGAGATATGAGTGGTATAAAGGCAACACAAACAACAGTGTAATGTTACAGACATCTAATCATTACACTGTAAACAGAGACACTCTCACTATCAGAGGAGCTACTGAGTCTGATCAGGATCATTACTGGTGTAAAGGACAGAGAGATGAAAGACCACAATCATCACATTTCAGCTTTCTTTATCTCACTGTGAAGGGTGAGTTGAATGTCATTGTCCTCCTAAACTCACTTTACTACATGAAAATGAGATTCAGATGTGACACTGAATCTACAAGCTTCTTAAGTTCCCTGTGTAACATAAAATAATATTAAGTTTAGGGGAATAAAAAATATCATACTCACTGTAAGTCATTAATTAGGTAATTAATGAAAAAATTATAATAAAAGAAATGAACAAATGCATTTAAGTAAAATATATTAGTAAAAATAAAAAAATATATATATATATTTTTATTAAATTCATTTATTCACTAATTTTATAACATTACTTTAGTCATTTATTTTCTATTTAATGTATTCTATTTTTTTTCCATTACTTAATTTTATTAAATCTATTTATTTATTCACTTAATATGTTCGCTTCATTATTTATTGTACTTAATTTCATTAAGTTGTTTTTACATGTCTTTATTTATTTCATTTGATAATTTATTTATTAACTGTATTAAGTAAAATGTGTTAATAAAAATTTAAATAAATGCATACATTATATAAAATAAATAAATTGGCCTAATGGTTAGGGAGTCGGGCTTGTAACGGAAAGGTCGCGGGTTTGAGACCCAGGTCCGGCAGGGATTGAAGGTGGGGAGAGTGAATAACCAGCGCTCTCTCTACCCTCAATACCACGACTGAGGTGAGTCCCTTGAGCAAGGCACCGAACCCCCAATTGCTCCCCGGGCGCCGCAGCGATAGCAATATTGCTGCCCACTGCTCCGGGTGTTTGTTCACGGTGTCTGTGTGTGTGTGTTTGTTCACTACTCACTACTGTGTGTGTGCACTTGGACGGGTTAAATGCAGAGCACAAATTCTGAGTATGGGTCACCGTACTTGGCCACAAGTCATGTCCTTTCCTTTTCCTGTAAGATCTTGTGCATCTACTATCTGTAGTGTTATTCATTCAATATGGTTTTGTTATGAAAATGTGTAAGAGATGAAAGACTGAGAACAGACACAAACATCATTTTTCAGTTTGACTGTGTTGTAGCCCATTATTGTCTCATCCGCTATAAATAAATAATAGTTTGTTGAAATCTGTGGATGAAAATAGTTCCGCCTGCTGGTCAGAACAGATACTATACTGCTGACTGAAAGTGAAAAGCTCATTTTGAGTTTTAACACATGAAGTGTGTTGTTTGCTCATTTCACAGTGAGACCCAAACCTGTAGTTCGTGTTCATCCTGATGAAAATGTGTTCAGAGGAGAGACGGTCACTCTTACATGTGACATACAGCAGACAGGAGACTGGCAGTACATCTGGTATAAAGACAACAAACAACATTACAGCACAGGACAAAATAAGCACTATAATATCCAATCAATCTATTTGGCTCATAAAGGTGTGTACAGCTGTGAAGGAAGACAGTCAAAAGCCCCAACATACTCACAGAGGAGTGATGGAGTTACACTGACAGTATCTGGTTAGTGCTGAAATTTTAACATTGAGTCTAAATGTCAGAATATGTTTTTAAATAGACTAAAGTATTACAAACATGCAGACAGAGAAAAAGAAAAAGTGATCTAGTTTCAGTAGTAAATGAGATCTGTTACATAGAAAAGAGATGTTTTGCCTGCATTAACGTGCACACTGAAGCTCCAATAGTAACTGTTTACTCGTTTACTAATACTTTTAACCTTATGTTTGTAATATTTTTAGAAGTGTTTTATGAGAAATGTAAGGTTCAAGTCTCAGAAAATCTGACATTAACTTCAGCAATTAGAATGGTTACTGCTTGCTTCTGATCTTTTCATTGTTCACAATTACCTGTATACTGAATTGTGATTGGTTTGTCCTTTTTACAAATTATCATGTATAGCCAGCAATGGCGAAAGTGACAGAACCAAAGCTTTAGACCTGGGCTTGCCTGAGACTTTAACATTAATCATTGGCTACCTTGTAAGCACTTGGATTTCCTTCTAGAAATCAAAATAAATTATCTTTTTTTTCTCTCTAAAAAACAAAACATATAAAACAACAACAACAACAACAACAACAATAATAATAATAATAATAATAATAATAATAATAATAATAATAATATGAGAGATTAAGACAAAAAAAAGAAAAAAAAAAAACATAATAGGACCAATAGGAACAATGTTATAAATGAACTCAACTCTGCATCACTGTACACTTACAGATGAACCGACTCTGACTGTAAATCCTCAGAGTTCAGTGTTCACTGGAGACACAGTTACTCTGATCTGTGATGTGGGACAGTCAACTGGATGGACAATTCACTGGAGGAAAGACTCAAACCCTGAATCCACTGATGCAGCAAATAAAACAGTCGAGTCTGTGAGCGTCTCTGATGGAGGAAATTACTGGTGCAAAGCACAACGAGGAGAATATTACAGCGAGTTCAGTAATACAGCTGAGATAAGAGTAAAAGGTAAGAGCTGTTCTACTTTTTCATATAACTACTTAATGTGTTTGCTCTAAACATGAAAATTACTGTCATACATTAACAATGCACTGTCAGGTAAATTAAACATCAAACAATAATGAAAGTATTTCATTAAGATCACACATTACTTGAAATATTTTCAAACACATGAAGTGTGTTGTTTGCTCATTTCACAGAGAGACCCAAAGCTGTAGTTCGTGTTCATCCTGATAGACGTGTGTTCATAGGAGAGACGATCACTCTCACATGTGACATACAGCTGACAGGAGACTGGCAGTACAGCTGGTATAAAGACCACAAACAAGATCACAGCACAGGACAAAACAAACACTATAATATCCCATCTGTGGATTTGTATCATAGTGGTGTGTACAGCTGTAAAGGGACTCAGTCAAAAGCCCCAACATACTCACAGATGAGTGATGGAGTTACACTGACAGTATCTGGTGAGTGCTGAAATTTCAACACTGAGTCTAAATATGTAGAATATATGTTTTCAAATAGAATTTGAAATTTACATACATGTAGACAGAGAAAAGCAGAAAGTGATCTAGATTTATTAGTAAATGAGATATGTGTGTTACATAGAAAAGAGATGTTTTGCATTAATGTGCACACTGAAGCTCCAATAGCATCTTTTACTGATACTTTTTAACATTATGTTGTGTGATATATTTTTAGAACTTTTTCATGAGAAATGTAAGGTTCAAGGCTCTAAATCTCACATTAACTTCAGCATTTATGGTTAACACTTGATTCTAGTCTTTTCTTTTCTGGCATTTATCTGCATACTGAGTTTTTACAAATAACTAACCATCTATAGCCAGCAATGGCAAAATGACAGAACCAAAGCTTTAGACTTGAGACTTTCAGATTATTCTTTTAAACCTTGTTAGATTTCCTTCTAGAAAACAATATAAACAATGGTTTTCTGTGCAAAACAAATATACAAAATGTATAAAGACAAATAAAAAAATAAATATATTAAGACAGAAGACCAATATATTATGTCCAATATATCACCAATAACAACTATAAATGAACTCAACACTACATCACTGTACTTACAGATAAACCACAGCCGACTCTGACTGTAAATCCTCAGAGTTCAGTGTTCACTGGAGACACAGTTACTCTGATCTGTGATGTGGGACAGTCAACTGGATGGACAATTCACTGGAGGAAAGACTCAAACACTGAATCCACTGATGCAGCAACTAAAACAATCGAGTCTGTGAGCATCTCTGATGGAGGAAGATACCAGTGCAGAGCAAAACGAGGAAACTATTACAGCCGTCTCAGTACAGCTGAGATAACAGTAAAAGGTCAGCGCTCTTTTACTTTCCATATATATTTTTTTTTTTTAATGGAAGACAACTTTTTGTGCTTGTTATAAACATTACATTAGTTAAACCAAATATCATATTAAATAAATAAATAAATAAATAAATAAATAAATAAATAATTTAACACATAAAGTGTGTTGTTTGTTAATTTCACAGAGAGACCCAAACCTGTAGTTCGTGTTCATCCTGATAAAAATGTGTTCAGAGGAGAGACGGTCACTCTCACATGTGACATACAGGAGACAGGAGACTGGAAATACAGTTGGAATAAAGAAGAAAATCGAGTTAGCAGCGCAAGAAAAGACAAGAGCTATATAATCTCATCGTGGATTGGTATCATAGTGGTTTGTACAGCTGTGAAGGAACTCAGTCAAAAGCACCAACATACTCACAGATGAGTGATGGAGTTACACTGACAGTGTTGGGTGAGTCTGTTCATTTTCTTAACATCATTTCAAAGCAAAGAGATTGAGTAGTTAACCAGGTAAACCTGTTCTTAGTTTGACTCATCCACCACACTCTCAGTCAGATTATGTTCTAGTTAAGAGTTTGTAACAGATATTGGACCAATCAGCTGTGAGTGCAGTGATGGTGACAAAGAATAGTAGCATTTATTTAAAACAAATCTTTTCTAAAAATATAACTCATTAGCTATTACATTTTTTTTTTTATCAATTTAACACATCCTTGCTGAATAAAAGTATTAATTTCTTTCAAAAAATCTTATTGATTCCAAACTTTTGAACAGCAGTGTATTTTTGTAGCTCAGTTTTTCTTACACTCCTCTGTATCAGCCACATCTGTTCTTATAAGAGGACTGAAGCAGTTCACTTTAGTCATTATTCTGTTCAGATGCAGTCAGATACGTCATTAATTGATCTTTACCATACATCTCTGGCATATGTATCAACTTGACAGTCACTACTGTAAGCCTCTACTAAATATATTGTAAAAACTTTAATTTGGTGTAAAGTTGCTTTGCAATGATATGTATCGTGAAAAGCGCTATATAAATAAATTTGAATTAAACTGAACTTTGGTTAATCTTTGAAACACAAATTAAGACACTTTAAATGAAACCTGAGAGGTTTCTGTCCCTCCATAAACGTCCAGGAAACCAAAACTTAGAAGATCCAAAAAGCATGTGAATATGTGAATAAAAGCTTAAATTACATCTGTTTATAATATAAAGTGATCATATCTCTTGACAAGATTTAAACTTAGATTCATATGGATTTGTATTACAACATCTTTATGTCCTTTTTGTCATATGATTGCGCACTGTAAACTCACGTCTTGTGTGTTGTGTGTGTTTCGAGTCAAATTTTGTTTTCTTTACAGCATTACCCACATCTTTACTGATTGTGAAACCAGACAGTCCTGTATTCACTGGAGAGACAGTCAATCTGAAGTGTGTGATAAAGCCTGATCACAGTAACTGGAGATATGAGTGGTATAAAGGCAACACAAACAACAGAGTAATGTTACAGACATCTAATCATTTCACTGTAAACAGAGACACTCTCACTATCAGAGGAGCTACTGAGTCTGATCAGGATCATTACTGGTGTAAAGGACAGAGAAATAAAAGACCAAAATCATCACATTTCAGCTCTGCTGTTTCTCTCACTGTGAAGGGTGAGTTTAATATCATTGTTCTCCTAAACTCACTCTACTACATGAATGGTCAGTATGAATGTCACACTTTCTTTTGAGAAATTAATTCCAATTGATCTAATTTTTTTAACTTGTAGTAGCTTAAATCTCATGACAGAGACAAACGCTAAAATGAAGAAACAAACATAAGAGCTACTGGTAAAAATAGCACGGTGTAAATGCTAGATCTGATATGAAAATGTTTCCGTTTTTTTTTTTTTTTCACTGTCACTATCACAAGCTTTAACTTGTACACAGAACGACTCACAGAAATGCATCTCTGCAGTAAAATACGATTCTCACTGCCAGAATATTGTATGATACCAGAAACAGATGTTATAACTCAAGGTGGGGTGTTTTGAGGGAGAGAAGTATTATTTATTAACAACACATAATCAAAAGTAAATCCAGACAACAAAGACAAAGGGAAAAACAGAATAAATCCAGACAAAGCGTAAAGAGGGCAAGACTGCACTGAACACAACATAGACAAGACATTCATAAAGGACAACACCAGACAAAAACACAGAAAAAGACTGGGGTTAACATACACTGGGTAACAAGAGGCTGATTAATCACTATTGGGAGATAGTTTTATTAAAAAAAAAAAAAAAAAAAACAAGAATAACTGTGGCAACAAACAACACATAGCAAACAGGAACTAGACACAAGGAACAAAATATATTTCAAAACAAGAGTCCTTAAACGCAAAACATGGGAACACAGAACGGCAATATAACACTCAAACACAGAAAGTTCAGACTGTCCAGTTGTTTTACAGCAGACATGCAGAATAAACTTTAGTGAGTATTATAGAGAGAAAAAGAAAGCTGTAAAAAAGCCGAACGCTTCTCAATTATATATTGATGTAAGCAAAAAAAAGCTAAGAAACAGGTAAACTAATCATTCCTTTACTAGTGCAAATAAAAGTTTTTAAAGATTTAAAGTTCTCAGTGTAAATAAATAAATATATGCACAATGAGGTCATCACACTTCTCTCCACATCACTTCTCTTTAACATCAGTAATACACAAATACAGAAACTCAGATGATCAGATCATATTTCTGACTAGTTCACTAAAAGAGCTCTGTCTTCTTTTCTCACAGGATTACCTACATATATTCTGACAGTGACACCAGACAGTCCTGTATTCACTGGAGAGACAGTCAATATGAAGTGTGTGATTGAGTCTTACAGTACATGGAGACAGAGAAATGGCCTGTCATATGACTGGAGAAATTACTGGACATATTACCAGACACATGAGTGGAGATATGAGTGGTATAAAGGCACAGACAGTGTAATGTTACAGACGTCTGATCGTTACACTGTAAACGGAGACACTCTCACTATCAGAGGAGCTACTGAGTCTGATCAGGATCAGTACTGGTGTAAAGGACAGAGAGATAAAAGACCCAAATCATCACAATTAAACTCTGTTTCTCTCACTGTGAACGGTGAGTTGAATATCATTGTTCTCCTAAACTCACTCTGTGTCCACATATATAATCTAGAGACTGGTTTTGTTTAAAATACTATCTTGCTAAATGAAAATAATTCAGTATAAACTGTATTCTGCCTACTACCTGTTATTAGTATGTGAAACTGATCACATTATGCAACAATAAATGATTCAAACTGTAGTGGCTACATTGTCACATGGCCTCATCATATTGCAAATTAAATTCAGCACTTAAAGAAAATGAATCACAATACAGTGATGTGGTTTATATGAATATTTAATTAGTGTTCATATACTGATCACAATCAGCTCATTTCAATAACTGTGTCTCAACACTTTTCATATACTCTTCTGAATCAGCCACATCTGTGCTTATAAATGACTGAAGCAATTCATTTTTAGTCTTTATTCTGTTTGGATGCAGAGCTGTATATTAAAACTCAGTAGCAACTGTCACTAGTTAAGTATTTCATGCATATGATGCACACACAACCTGCAGTTTAATGTAACCAACCTCTAAAATATTTGCTCTGTCATGGTGTTGTGCCATGTGCATTTTTTCCTCCTGATCAAACTCTCCTTTTTAGTGAAATGAGGCTGATTGTAAAATGCGCTGATGCAGACAAATACACGGGTAAACCTGTTCTTGTTCTCCTGCAGGTCTAACACCAAAGCCTGAACTCACATCAGATCCTGCAGGAGCTGCACTGACAGGAAACACAGTGACTTTGACCTGTCGCATGGATCTGTCCACTGGATGGGACTTTTACTGGTACAAACACACACCGAACTCTGAGACAAAGAAGACAGAAACAAACTCCTATAGAGTGAAGATTGATTCAGTGTCTGATGGAGGCCAGTACTGGTGTAGAGCTGGAAGAGGGAATCCAGTCTACTACACACAATACAGTGATGCACTGTGGGTAAATGTTACAGGTGAGAGAGAACATAGTATGTGACACAACATACAGATCACAGACAATATCTACAGAACTTCTAAAACACTGAAGCAAAAATAAATGCAATAATCTGTTTGTACAGCGAGTCCTAAAGCTGTGGTGATGGTACGACCTGATGAACGAGTGTTCAGAGGAGAAACAGTCACTCTCAGATGTGATATAAAGTGGGGAGGAGACACTGAGTGGACGTACAGATGGGAAATAGAGAGAACAAACTACCAATATAAAAACTCTGTCAGCCGATTCTCAACACAAGAGTGGAACATCAGCAGTGTTGATCATGTTCACAGCGGTAAATACACCTGTACAGGACAGATGGGAACACAAAGCTCTCAGCGCAGTGATGCTGTTACACTGACTGTATCAGGTGAGTTTGTGTGTTTGTTCATTATTATCAGTGTTTTCAGCTTCTCTCTCAGTTTCTCTGTGGCTCTATAACTCCTCATGTTTTGTTCAGCTGAAGCTCAGGCAGCAGTGCGAGTGTCTCCACAGCCGTGGCTGACTGAAGGAGACTCAGTGACTCTGATCTGTGAGGTTACAGGCTCCTCTACAGGCTGGACGTTCAGCTGGTTCAGAGATGATGATCATCTGTCAGACAGCAGCAGAGGAGCTGGAGGCTCTTACACTCTCAGTCCTGCTGCTCTACAGCACACAGGAGTTTATACGTGCAGAGCAGAGAGAGGACGACCGGCCTATTACACAAAGTACTGTAACACACAGCCACTGTGGATCACTGGTGAGTCTGTGTGACACTATTTATGCTTGTGATCATCTGCATTTGTGTTTCATTACAGTCTCTGACACAAGAGGGCAAAACATCTGAAACCAAATCCAACCTCAAAAAAACTACACTCACTTCCTTCTAATAAAACTTTAGTGCTAAATTTAATCTAAGTTGTTTTTAATTACAGATTATTTTACTACACAAACACATGTGCTGTCAGTTTTGAATGATATTATTTTCTTCTTCTCAGGTGTTTCTCGTTCAGTGTCTCTGGTGGTCAATCCCAGCAGAAGTCAACACTTCTCATCTGACTCT
Source organism: Cirrhinus mrigala (assembly GCA_036247105.1). Taxonomy (NCBI): domain Eukaryota; kingdom Metazoa; phylum Chordata; class Actinopteri; order Cypriniformes; family Cyprinidae; genus Cirrhinus; species Cirrhinus mrigala. The sequence continues at coordinate 50,072,890 of CM070013.1, forward strand.
CTCTCTCTGAGCTGTGAGGATCAGAGTAACTCTACTGGATGGACAGTGAGAAGATACACAGTCAGAAACACTAAAAATTGTTCAAAACAAACAGGATCTACATGTCGAATCGTCTCTCTCAGCACATCTGACACTGGAGTTTACTGGTGTCAGTCTGAATCTGGAGAGAAACGTCATCCTCTCAACATCACTGTTCATGGTGAGTCTTGTTTCTAACTCACACTTTCTAATCTAAATTCTAAAAATCTCACATTTTCCACTATTGATCAGCTGATCACAGACTGACAATACTCTACAATTATTTGAATGGTATAATATTGTGTCCATATTCATCAGTCTCTTCGCATTTAAATGGACAGTTTTTGGCCAGACTATGGAATCAGTTTCATGCCAGCTGTTAAAAGTCTGACTACACAACACAATGTTTTGATGTCTTCTTGCTATTTGCAGTAAGCACACATTTCTTGTGTTGTGTAGATGGTGATGTGATTCTGGTGAGTTCTGTTGATCCTGTGATTGAGGGAGATACTCTGACTCTACACTGTTTACATCGATCTACAAACTCCCCGATCCTCAGAGCTGATTTCTATAAAGACGGATCACTCATCCAGAATCAGACGACAGGAGAGATGAAAATCACTACTGTCTCAAAGTCACATGAGGGTTTCTACTACTGTAAAACAGAGAGAGGACAGTCACTCCACAGCTGGATCTCAGTGAGAGGTCTGGGAATAATGATTGATTTTATTTTCCTTTGTAATATTATCGTACAATATGTCACTCACAAACAGATCTTGTCATGTTCTCCAATCTCAGCAGCTTCATCATCTTCTCTTCTGGTCCCTGGTGTGGTTGTGGGATTGAGTGTTTGCCTGTTGATCTTCATCTCACTGGTGCTGCTGTGGAGATACAAGAAGAACAAAGGTGTGGAGCAGTTCATAACATTTTGTATGATTAATAAAACTGAACAGCAAGTCAGCAACAAATGGAAGACACCGTAATAAAGACTTATGAGAAGATCTAAATATCAGCTTAAAGAGTCACTGTAATCCCTGCAAATAGTCTTAACTGACCAAAATGCTCTTTGTTTCTATTATAGATCAGCAACATAATGTTAACCAGACATCAGACCCAAATCAATCTGCAGAATCTCAAACAGAAAACTCTCCTCAACAGTCTGGTCAGCCTCAATAACTAATCATTTAAAGGGACAGTTAAGAAATAAAAATTAATCAATGTTCATACAATGAAGTCAGTGGGGTCCAATGTTGTTTGAACACCAGCATTCCTCAAAATATATTTTTGAACTGTCCCTTTATAAGCTTTATGGATCATTATTTTTTATCTTCAAGACTGCTTTGCTTTCTACCTTTTATCCTCAAATGTTTTCTGTCCAGGTTCTGATCACATTTGTGATGTTGTGACTGAAATGAATAAGAGAGACAAAGGTTGAGTCTTAAACCTTATTTAAACACATATCATTTGTTTAATCATATTGGCTTTTTTTTTTTAAGACGATCCGAAGCCATTGGCAGACGTCACATATTCAGAGGTCACTGTTAAGAAAAAAAAGGACAAAGGTTAAAACAAACCCTCTTAACTACACTTCTGACTACAATATAATCACCATCCGAAACATAAAAACTTTTCTAATTCATTAAATACAAATGTATCTTTCTTTCCAACAATTAATTATGAATTTTATTCACTATTATTTTCTAGATGATACCGCAACAGCGTGTAGTGTGACATACTCAGAAGTCAGAAGAAAAGAAAAAAAATCCAAAAGCAAAGGTAAGATCCTGTTTATCTTAAATTACAATATTTCTAGCATGTTTTGAATAATATGATTGATCTGTTTTGTATTAGATATTGATACTGCAGGACACAGTGATCTGGTTTATGCACAGATCGATATCAAGGACAAAAAGGAAACCAAGGACAAAGGTAAACACACAACAAACTGCATCTAAACACAACCGTCTGAATGATATTCATCACATTTACCTCAGATATAATTATTTTATAATATTAGAAAAAGAAACCCTTTACAATCATAAACAACAACGATAATGATCACTTAATTCTGGAAATGTAGCACAACAATCAACAATCACAACAATCAGATCTGCCTGATTTTACTGATTCACATTCCCACATTTCGATCGGAAATAAAACAGACCAGACAGACTAGAGAGTCAGATAACCAACCTGCTGTTTTTCATGACAGGTGCTGGATTTCATGGTTTTCTGATGGAAATGAAATCTAGGGACAAACACAGAGGTAAATAAAGAGATGATCTGAAATGTTGACAGCAACAGGTTACAGATCATGTGACAATATAAATATTTTAACAGAATCTGCTAATGAAATAAGGTTCTTAATCGTATTTATGGCTGGAAAATATATTCACACTTATTAATATATTAACATGTTTAATACAGACTTCTGTGGTTTCTTTATGGTTCACTGGATTAGCAGGTATTAGTGTTGCAGATGTATATTACGTTAATTCATTTTCTGTCTGTTGTTCTCTATCAGAGAAAAGCAGTGAGTCTGGAGACACTTTCTACTCTGAACTGAAGCACAACACAGACAGAGGTGAGAGAAACACTGAGTTGAGCTTCATCACTATTACAGTCAAACTACTAACCTTAAAGAAAATTAACCCTTACGCACCTTTTTTCAACAGATCAGAATGATTCCTAAAGTCACAAGGCTTATTGAGGAAATATAAAACTCTTACATTGTATACATTTTTTTATCTTTTATTTATTATTTGTGTTCTTCAGGTGCTGATGCTGGTGATGCAACTTATGCTCAACCGATTAGGAAGAAGAACAAAACACGTAAGAATTCTGTTACATTTGTACAATAATTTACTAATAACTGACAAGCAGCTCAAAATTTGCGCTCATTCGTGCAGATTGTGGCATATAATGATTATTTTACATTATAAATCTGCTTTAAGTGATTTGGTTCAGTTACTTGTGAGGTTCACTGAGATCTTAAAACTAAATTTTCAGCAGAATGAGCTTAAAATCGGAGGTTTACATTATTCACATCTGCATAATGAATCATCATTTTTTTTTTAATCTGTATTTTCTGTTTAAAGGTCCCTGAGTGCAGTGAAGACAACAGACGGCTTAAAGAGATTTGCACCAGCAGAAACAGTAACGCTTGCATTGCTTAACAAATTAATCTGAGTGAACTGCTTGTGCACAAGCTTGACTGAAAGACTTTAGAGGTACTTATGCACTGTATTATCTGGACACATATTATGTAAGCAAACTAAAGTATCTACATTATATAATAAAACATCTTCTCCAGTGAGCTCATATTTTTAACACAAGTAAATCTGCCTGCCTGAATTGTTATTGCATTAATTGCTGCGCAGCACCAATATAATTAAATTAATTTGGCACTTTGTTGATAAGAGTTAAAAACAATGTGTTCTTTGTCTTATAAAATAATGCCTGATGTGTTTTTGACAAGACGGACAAAGCTTATTTTTGTTGTGTATTTTTTATTTTATTTTTTTACAGTAATATATTTTCAGATATTTCATGTTTTTCATATGGAAAGCATATTTCATAGGCTTTTTTCTGCAGTTAATGAAGTATGAGATTTATATTTGCTAAATAAAAAAATAAATAAAAAATAAAAACATTTGTATGTTTTCTTTGCAAGACTTTCACAATTGTTAGCATGGTCATTTTAATTGTAAATAAAGGTAGTTCTATTTTAGTAGCACTAAACACATCGAACCTTTTGTTTGAATTGAATTTAAAAAATAAAATAAAATAGATATTTTAAATTTAGATTTTTTTTGTTGTTGTTGTTGTTGTTGTTGTTGTTTTAATGAAGTATCTGAGTGTAAACAGGAGAAAGGTTCATTGTTTCTCAGTATGTGGGAATACCCTGGAGTTCTTGGTTTCTGGGAAACTAAAAAAAAAAAAATAAAAAATTAAACCTAAATATTTGAAATATATAGTTTTGGCCATTGGTGAACAAGTCATATTGACGCGCTCCTACATGTTCGGTGAGGCCCCCTAGTGGCCCCTGGTTGAGAACCACTGGACCTACACATTCATGGACGTGGGGAAAATAGCATTAAAAAAGACAAGAGTCTTGATGATAAAGAGTGGTTGGAGAAAAACATGAATTAGTACTTAAAAGTGGACCTAAATGAGTTAAGAGACATCTGGGATATTTTCCTAGATTTTTATGAAAATGAGTCATTATTTAAAAAAAGAATGACTGAATAATATACATGCTTATTAAGTGCCTGGACTGAATGTGTGAAAAAAAAAAAAAAAAAAACAATAAAGCCTAGCTGAACTGTAAT